>FN649736.1:880852-931537 GCA_000310025.1 Ectocarpus siliculosus
GCGCCCCATGAGTCGGGCGCGGGCGACGCTGGCGATGGCGCCCCCTCGAGCAGGGAGGGCGCGAGCGTCGCCCCATCTACCACGTCGACCGGGATGGCCGATGTGGGCGGCGGCGAGGACGACCGCCGCTGCAGCAGCAGCAGCAGCAGCAGCAGCAGCAGCAGCAGCGGTGGCGGCAGCGACAGCGGCAGCGACACGGATATTCCGGCGCTCCGCGGGCCCGAGGAACGGAGGCTCGCCCGCTTTGGCGAGCCGGCCGAACTCACCAGCCGCCGACTCAGGGAGAACCCTCGCCGGAACACGAGGTACGAGTCGTCAACGAGTGCCGAAGGTCTGCTCGCCCGCCATGCATCGGCGGCCGGGCTGCCCACCCTGCCCATCACCAGCACGGAGGAGTACACCCACTGGATGCTCGCGTGTGTGGTCGACGTGGTGGAAGGGCTAGAGGCGAGGGCGGTGCAAGCGCTGCTGTGCGAGCGCGCGGAGGAGGCCAACATCGCGCGCCAAGAGGCAGAGGACTTCCTGCTGGGAGCGGAGGACCTCGTGCTCAACTCTCCAGACGCCTTCGTGAGGGCCCTGGCGTCGACCGAGCTGAGTACAGAATCCCCCATAGGCAAGCGTCCGAGTGACGTTGAATCCCCCCCCATGACCGTAGCCGGCGTTGCCAAGTCTGTGTACAGAGAGGGGTGGGAACAGGCCATGAGGGAAGAGTTCGATGGACACTTGGACACGGGAACGTTTTCATTCGTAGACGGTACGCCAGAGGGGCGTAGACCTGTGAGTTCTAAGTGGCGTTTTACTTGGAAGACGAACAAGGAGGGGAAAATCGAGAAGTTCAAAGCGCGTCTGGTCGCTAGGGGTTTTTCGCAAATTCCGAATGTGGACTACTTCTACTCATCCTCCCCTTGCCCATCATCCGCATCCATTAAACTGATGCTTGCGGTAGCCAATGAGAAATCATTGAAACTCAACCACTGGGATGTCAAGCAGGCGTTTACACACGCTAAGTTAGACGAGGATGTGTTCTTGAGGCTCCCCGCGGGGTGCGGGGAAAAATCCCACAAAGTTGTGAAGGCTGAGCGTGCTATTTACGGCTTGAAGCAGAGCGGCAGGCAGTGGGGGTACCACGCTGCCGACACGCTTGTAGAAAACGGGTTCGAGCAGTGCAAGGCGGACCCGTGCGTCTTCCGCAAGATGAAAGACGATGTCGTGGTGATGATTATCGTGATTTATGTGGATGACATTTTGGTGGCTGGGTCTGATGATGATTGCAAGGAGTTGCTCGCTTCCCTCAACAAGGCATTCCCCACCAAAGACCTTGGAGAGTGTGTGTGGTTCGACGGGTGTGCCGTTGAGAGAGACCTAGAGGCTGGGACCCTTAGAATCTCCCAAACCGCGTACATTGACAGCATCGTGAATCGCTTTGATGTGCAATCGACCTCCCCCATCCCTGCTTCCCCTGGTGCTGACCTAGGACCGAAGCGAGATGACGAAAGTGGAGGGGAGTGGCCGGTGAGGGAGGCCATCGGCAGCATGATGTGGGTGTCGACGTTCTCGCGCCCGGACATCTCGTTCGCTGTGCGTGCGGTAGCGCGCCACGCCCACGCCCCTGCCGAGAGGCACTGGAAGGCGATACGGAAGATCCTCGCCTACCTCAAAGAGACGAGGGACCTCGGGATCACCTATAAACGGGGATCGGGGCTGGGGCTGGCGGTGTACGTGGACGCTAGCTACGCCGACACTGAGGATAGACGTTCGGTGTCAGGGCTGGCAACAACGGTTGGAGGAACCGTCATCAGCCACGGTAGCAAGACGCAAGCTATCGTATCTTTGTCGTCTACGGAGGCAGAGTACATTGCTGCCGGAGAGGGTGTGAAAGAAGCTTTGTTTGTGCGTGCAGTGCTTTCGTTTATTGCCCCAGAGACCAGCGGCGGTAGCATTCAGGTCCTTGAGGACAATCAGGGGGCCATGGCTTTGGTGCAGAACCCCCTTAGCTCAGCGCGTAGCAAGCACATCGACGTGCGGTACCACTTCATTCGTGGATTGTTTAGGTCGGGTGACGTCTCGATCAACTTTGTGTCGACGTCGGAGCAACATGCAGACATGCTCACCAAGGCTCTTAGCAAGAGCAACCTGCAGTACCACCGGAAAAAGCTGATGAATTTGCCGGAGCTTCTGTAGGAGTTTCTAGCGCTTGGGGAAGGTCATGTATACCATGCGGGGAAAGATGCATTACTGTCGCGGGCTGTGTCCCAATGGCAGGAGTAGGGGGCTTGCCTCGCATTCTTGTCTTCGCCTTGGCCTTCCTGATAAGTGCGGCCGTTGTGATCCGCCGTGATAGCAATGGTTTGTGTTGGATGGGATTTATTTTCGAGGGGTTTTGCCCGGGCGCCGGGTTTCCCCTCGACCACCGTATTGGCATTTTATTGATGTATCCGGGGTGTTTTTGCCCCACTGATGGTTAGTCACTTGCGTGGAGAACCAGGGAGGGTGTTCGTGGGTCTACGGACATGGTTTGGATATGTTAGCCGTACGTACAAGTGTAACGCAGATGGTGTAGAACCTTTTAGGTAGGGGTACGGTGATGATGCACCGGGGCCCCCTTTTGTTGTGTGCAGCAGCCCTGCTGCCACTCCTCCTTTCTGAGCACGACAGCGCCCTGGGTACGGGCGTTGCCTCACCGTCTGAAGTTAATACACTACACAAACAATACCCGATAAGTACGCGGAGTACGACCGACAAACAATGGGGTCTCTTTGGATTCTTGGAAGAGTGGAGGGGAAGGAAGCAAGCGAGCTTCTTCCTCGGCCATCTGCTGGTTTCTTGCTTGTGCCGAAAGTACCTGCTGCTGCTGATTGTACCGCCGTGCTACAACGCATATGTAGACTGCCGCTTGCCACCTGCCGCGACCGCTGGACAAAGCAACCATCTCCGGAACGGCAAGCCCGCCCGTACAGCAAAGTGGAAGGAGTGTAACGAGCTTCATTGTGCAGCGTGCGGGAGGTATGACATTTCTACGTATGTATGTACATTTGCCGTGTAGGTCGTTGGTCGACATTTGATTTGTTCGGTCTACCCTCGCCTGCCGATCCCGACTTGCTACAATAAACCACGAGGTATTTCAGGAGCAGCAGTAGTTGTAGTAAAATACAAGGGCGCGCTTCGCTAACGACGGCTATCGGGGGTCGCAGCTGCGCTCGTAGGTTGCATGGCGATGGCAGGTTTGTGCGGGTTGCGTTTTGAAAGGAGAGGAGCGAAGCCGTACTGTAATTGTTGTTTGGAAAAAGGTATACTTCGAAGAACATGGTATTTGTTTGAAGAGGGTGTGCACCTCTCTCTACAAGAGGGCACACTCCTGTAGACTACACCCGAGGTACGCGTAGAAGACAGCAAGCTACATACAAACGTCGAAGAGCATGTACTTTTATGGCAAGCTTTACAAATAAATGTGGAAGATGCGTACGGGCGGCAACATCGGTACGACAATGCCGCAGATTGATGATGATGTCGTTCGGAGATGACAGCGAAAGCTTATACGGTAAGCTTACAACTGTGGAAGACGCGTACGGACTGCGGTAGTTTCGGTACCACAATCCCGCAGATGGATAGATCTGGTAGGGTATGGCAGCGAAAGCTACATATTTGTGTGTTCGTCCCATCTTTTCTGGCGCCGGTATTCCAAGGTATTCAGGCCTTTCGGCGTATTGATATGAAGTACGAAGAATACAGACCCTGGTAACGGAAAATGTGTGCACACTGCAACCGACGCAGCGATAGCGTGAGGAATGAGAAGGAAAAGACGCGAAGGAAAACTATCTTCGGACTGCGGCATTGATAGATGGGCCCATTTTCTATGCCGCAACTTGAGTCATCGTCATGAAAAGGCGGAGATCTCGAACGGATATCTCCTTGTGTTGGTTGTTTATTTTCTATAGCGATGGCCAGAGGTCAGTCATAGAGAGAGGAAAACATACATGCAGATGATGTGGCAAAATATACAACACCGCGAAAAACAAAAGAACAACGTCGTCTAGACTATGTCTAGTACATCGTTAGTTGCATGCATATAGAGACCATGCACCGAAATGGACGTGGTATATGTATCTGTCGCCCCAACACCACCGGAGAATATAGATATACTAGGGTTAAGGATTGCCCCCCCGCCCCCCAATGGGGCTGGGGGCCAACATCCAGGACGGATGGTGGTGAGTGTCCGGGAGGAAGGGAAGAAGAAGAAGGGGAGAGGATTTGTAGGGGCGGGAAGAAGGGACCACGGTGTTGGGAGAGGCAAGGAAGTGGTGAAGAATTTCGGCATTCGACAAGCGCGCGGTCTCGTCGGGGGTGAAAGGGACATGACAGTCCGTAGTTTTGTCTATCGGAATCGAAAAGCCGAAAAATAGAGGTTTGTATTCATTATGTACATAACGATCGAGGAGGCCGACGAGGAAGGTACGAAGAGAGGAAATTGCACCCCACGTTCGAAGTTCGAAGTCGGTGTGAAAACCGCGGCAAGGAAGGAGTGCGAAGGAAAAAGAAAAGAAAAAGGAGACGTCGACGTTTGTTTGCGTCGTGGAACGATCCTTCCTTCCGTATAACGCAGGTACTCACCAAATGCAAGACGGGGAGGAGGCAAAATACCCATCGTGAAAGTCAAAGCGCAGGTCATAACCAACCGCATATATATGACTCGTGCACGGAGAAGTTACCACGGAGACTTATCAACAAGAAGTTTGAAGGCCGGCTGAGAAGGTTTGAAGACACAAATACTTAAGGGCGCGGGGGGGATCGCAGTACCTCCTCTGAAAAATCCAGGAAACGCCTGCATATCTCGGTTTTCCAAAGTCTAACTGCAGTACGAAACTACCATCCGTAAATTAACCGTCCGCAGCGGTCGCTTGTGTACAATGTTAATAGCTGAGGTTGTACCCCTTGCGATACATTCCAGACTAGCGGTCCGCGATTTTCCAAACGATCCTTCTATCATCGAGTTCGGTGAGCTACAACCAACCTAGATTTTTGAAGCTGCTGTCTGTGCGGTCCAATTTTGAAACGCTTCAAACACCTTTGCCTAAAGGCTGGACATGCATATACATGACCCTAGGCATTCAAATCGACAATGGCAACCAGCTGGATATGTGAGGGAAGAGCTGCGCTGGAGTTAGCGGCCCCATACACTCACATAGGCGGTGATTCATTCGTGTTCACCGTGTGCTTGAAGCGTTTCAAAATGGGACCGCACAGCAGCTTCAAAAATCTAGCTTGTAGCTCACCGAACTCGATGATAGAAGGATCGTTTGAAAAATCGCGGACCGCTAGTCTGTAGTGTATCGCAAGGGGTACAACCTCAGCTACTAACATTGTACACAAGCGACCGCTGTGGACGGTTAATTTACGATGGTAGTTTCGTACTGGAGTTAGAGTTTGGAAAACCGAGATATGCAGGCGTTTCCAGGCGTTTCCTGTTTTTTTGAAGAGGAAGTACTGCGATGCCCCCCGCGCCCTTAAGCGACGATGGCAAGCGCAACGTCAAAACTTCACAACAAGAAGAAAAGTGCATACAAAAAAGAAAAGGCCGGATGCCGACCTATGGCTCCTCTCTCGGAATGAAGGGATTCCCACAACTTACAACAGATAATCCACAAGTAAGTATATCTGTCGTTGATTTCTATTGACTTGCGGACCCCTCGGGGCCAGTTTATTTGAGTGTACCTTTTTAGGGCAAGTTAACCTGTGACCACGGGAATCGACCGCGTCGAGTGTTGGATCAGTACGGACATACGAAGGTACTGGGTAGAGAGAGATCGGAACGGTTTTTAATGTATGTATGTAGTATGTATGTGAAGACAACAACAACAACAACAACAACAACAACAACAACAACAACAACAAGTACGGACATATTGCGAAGGTGTACCGATTCTGGTAAAAGTCAATCGACGGATACCCTGCGAATCGGGTCCTCCTTAACAATATGAAGATACTGGGTAGAGAGAGATCGGAACGATTTTAAAATTAATGTGAAGACACAACAACAACAACAATGATGAAGGTCGACCCGTCCTGCGTCGTTCGGTGTAAAATGATAAATGCGAAAGATTGACTGCGTAAAGATCCAGCGGCCTTTTTCGGCAGTGGCAAAGAAATATGCAACCACATGTCTAAAAAAAAAAAAGTTGAGCGGGATAAAGGAACAATATAAACACACACAGAAAGACTACCCATTCGAGATATACCCACAGTCATCCCGTAGGACATAGAACACCGCCTTCTCTGTTGCTGCAGGCAGGTTTGCTTCCACAACCGGGAACCCAACCCACTCTTGTATTTCGGCCTACAAGACTCCAATCGACGCAAGCACCGGTAGGAGAGTGCGTGGCAGATGCCGTACAGCACAACTCCACTCTCCTACGACATCTACATCAGTACTGCTGTCGTTGTAGCACCATGTGGAAGATCTCCGAGGGGTCCTCCTGCGCGGTAACGACAACATGGCGAGAGTTCTACGTGTACCTGTCGTCGACACATGTGGCAGCCACACGACACACGAACGGATGTTTGCATCGCACTGTACTATGGTAGGAAGTATCCCATCCAGTTAGTTAGGTTGTTGCGGTAGTACGCTTGCGTCGTTCGGCGTCTAGTCCATACTGCTGTTGCAAAAACACAGCAGTAATCGAGCTATGCATGCAATTTTTTGCTCTGGTTCACACTTTTGCCTCCACAACCCGAGAATCCCGCTCCTGTATCTCGACCTACAAGACTCCAATCCACAAACCAGCACTGGCAGAAGTGCGTGGAAGATGCTGTGACAGCATAACTGAGTCGACACTCGTACGACTTTCATGTACAGTCGGCGTCTGGTCCATACTGCTGTAGAAATATAAAAATCGAGCCATCTTTTTTTTTTTTCCATACTAATAACAAGAAATGTATCACGTCACGACGACCATCCTGTGAGTATACATATATAACATGTAACGCCATAGTCTACGAACATCTCTACCACACGCATGTATATGTACTTTGAAGTTGTAAATTGATGTGTCGTGGTATGCGTATCAGGAGGGCAAAAATCCACAGCCAGTAAGCACTCGTCCCACAGCAGTAGTACTGATGCTATACTGCTCTATAATCTGCCAGAGGAAACAAAAAGAGGACCCCCGACGGGGTGGCGGTGGAGGATATTCACCCCTCGATGGATGCACGCTATTGGCTGCTGATTTCTGGTTCCGACCCGTATGCATAGCATGTTCCGCAGTACACCTTCTAGACAGAATCTTTAATTGCTATCCGGCCGCAACCCTCTCCCCCGCTTGGCGCCGGGATCGAAAGGGAGACTCACTACAGCAGTAGGGTGCTTGGTGTTATGTCATGCGGAGACGTGCTTGCTTGGTTGTCGCGTTTGGCGAGGGTGAGGTGCACCACGTCAGCAGCTTATTGCCGAATCTATGAATGGCCTGCACGTCAATAAACCGGGCCGTAATTGGTGGAATCATCGTAGATATCGGAGACGCGGCTTTCTGCCCTCGCTAGCGCTGAACGCACGCCGCCTCGAGAGCACACGGCACGCTCGGAGGGCCCTCGCAACGCAGGGCTATAGGTAGGTGTAAGTCCCACTGTGTGGCGAGGTCTACGGGTGGAGAAACCGCAAAAACAAAGGACTCTAGGCTCACGAGAGCATCAGGATTGAAAATGCTGCAATCTCGTGAGCTCTCAGCCCCGAGGAAATCCGTTTATAGGTATATAACGCACTCCTCTCTGTTTGATGGTTTTATTTCTGGTGCTGCAATCCTTCGTCGATAATTTTGTTGATTTCCCCTACCATGTTTGCGTGACCTGCTTAATACAATGGTTTTGCTGAAGGGCTCGCTGCCATGGAGGAGTACGACGAGTGCTTCGATGCTTCCGGCCCGCAGGCCTTGCGGCAGCACAAACACGGCGGTTACAAACACCTTAGGAGGGCTTGGAGAACCGCCTGTGGCTGAACCACTTGCACCGGTTGTAGCCTCACCGCCGGGAGGAGCCATGCCACTAGCACCACTGGCATGTGACCCCGTGGCAGTGCTTCCCGCCGCCGAGCGTGAGCGCGAGAGAGGGGGAGGGGTGCCAGAGGGGGAGGTCCATACCTGTTGCTACTGATGCCGGAACCGGGGCGGGGGGGCAAGGGGTGCGCACCGTTTTGGTGCTGGTGCTGGATTCGGGGTTGGAGTTGGGGCTGGGGCGAGGGGCGGGTATTGGGAACAAGGGCGGGGTCGTGCGGCGGTGCGAGTGCCCCGTTTAATGGGCGTTGAATAAAGGAGCGGTCGAGCGGCCGTGCGGGTAGTCTGTTTAATGGGCATTGATGTTGCCGACGCAGCACGGCGAGGCCTACAGCGCAGGTGTGCGGTCATGTAGAGTATCGCTCTATTTTTCCAATTACAGTACGCCGGACTCCTCAGCAGGGCGTCTCTCAGCTTCTAAGTACTCTGTTCCGTCGGTGACTCACCGCCTGTCGGGAATCCTGTCCCCGTGCGACACGCGCATATTTTTGATCCTTGTCTCTGCAAGGTGCGGTTCTTCCTCATCGACGTAGCAAAGCAACCCCTGGGCAAGGCACGGGGATCCAGCGGTTTAATTCCCAAATTGGCACAACGACTGATGAGGCCATTACCAACAATGGCGATATCGAGGCGCGAAATGCCTCCCTTCACTAGGAGTAGGTGTCCATCACCCACTCCGCTTGGAATCCGAGGGGTGAAACGTGCAAGCGTCCCAACAATGGACCCGGTGAATACGAAGCTCTACAGTAGAGTTTGTTGTTGTTGTTGTTTCTCGCATTAGCTCTATGGTCCACAAAAATGGGGAGCTCGTGGTCGGAAAAACCCGGCACATACGACGCCGCGGGGAAACAAAACCAAAATAGGGTACAAACCACGCGGTCGAGAAAAGAACAGCTACCGCACCGGTCGAGAAAAGAGCCCTAGAAGACCGATCAAAATTGTGCGACCTTGAAACAATGAAGGACTGGGAGTTGACCCTGGAGGATTGTGTACAGGAATGAGGGACGAACGACCTTAACTTCGTTATCGCATGTATGCCTGGCTGGCAATGAACGGTGGTGTTTGTTGGTGGGGGTGAACAGTTGCCGCACACGTTCCGTTGCATACATTGTACTGTTGTTGCGCAAGTCGATTTACATTGTCACATTCGCATGTTGATGTGGACGACGTAGCGAAAGTAACAGCAGCACATGTATGCGCATGTATGCGCTGTTTTTCTTCGCATGTGGCGTGACTCCTCTAGGCGGTTTCGCTTTTTTGTATGTCTTGTTTTGGGGTAGCGTGTGGCCACAGAAGATCGTATTGTTGACGTTGTCTTTGGGGCAATTGGTCATTTGTCTTTGGAGATAGAGTACAGATGTGTCGGAGGAGGACATAGCCGGCGTCATACGGCTTTAGAACAGTCTTTATACCATAGGCGCGGGACACACGTGCGTGAGTGAGGTTCAGTCGATTCCCTCTCGCAAATTATCGCCGCTCCTTGTTTCGTGTTTCACGCATATTATTTGAAAATTGTCTCATATGTACGATTACCGACACACACCAGAGATGGAAAAAAGAGAAGGAGACAACTCGAAATAAATGCTGTGTCGTACTGGCAACATGCATGCCTTGAACAAGAACGTTTGGTCATCTCACTAATGCCTTGATTCCTGTGTGCCCTGCCCTGCATTTCGTTGCAGCTCTTCCACGAGTGGAAGCAGACGCAGAATCAAGGTTCGGGGGCCAAGGAGGAGGACTTGCCTTACACGGGTGACTACAACGCCGACGGGGATCCCAGCTGCTCATGTCGCAGAAGGACCAGTCCGTCGGCTAGACGTACATCGAACAAGCGCCGGCAGCGAGGCCCACCCTACCGCTACCAGCGGCCGCAAAATTAACGGCGGCCGCCCTTGGTACTCAGTTCGACGTCCCTTCCTCCTGCATGGGCGAGAGTTTCCCGCGGGCCCCCCATATTCGCAACGTAAGTATTGCGAGGAATCCTTGTCCGTTCGTTCCTACTCCACCCCGCCCACCCCCCCCTTCCCCATGCACAAACTCAACAAATTGCGTCCACGCCCTCACTCATGGACCTTTCAGAAGGACAATTTACGGCTGTTTTCGAAGCAGTCCCTGGCGCCCCCATACTTCTGAGGAAACCCGTGCATCATACCGCATGAGGATACGCCCCACTACGGGCGGGCTGTAAGACAACAACGCGACCCTTTCATCAGGTGTGGTACCATGAAATCGTGCTAGCACGGATCCAAATAAAAGGAGAGGGGGGAGGGGGGAGGGGGGAGGGCTGGCATGTCTATTACTAGATAGGGCAGGGTAATGAGCCGCGGGGTAGCCGACTCAATACCTTGCATCTGCGATGCTATTGTGGCGTGCAGTCAATCATATTGAATTTTGAATCATCATAGTCATCCAATAACAAGAAATGTTCCTGTAACGAAGGCCGTCGGCGTACGCATTGAGCAGTACCGTAGGTGACATAAAATACCACACCCCCTGGACCAATGTCAAATCTCGGTTGCTCCACACCACAAAGAGTGGCGGTGCCGATATTGGTGATGTGGGAACCGTCCTGTCGAGAGCTTTCCGACATCGTTTCGCTGGGTTCACGTATCCTCTTCGTCGTGGAGTACTCGAGCTTTAATAATCGGTACAGGGGGTGTGGTATCTTGTGTCACCTGCGGTGTACACGTCATACATATGCATACGTTCCCCCACCGCTTTGGGTTTTCGATGGTTTCGCTTCACAGAGTGACGCAACAGCAATTGCAAAGCTATTCCCCGCGAGCGGTGTGTGTGCAACGTCTTGTGTGGCGGGCGATAGAGGAAACGGGGACATAGGGCCCACGGAAGCTGAGGTGGCGAGAGTTGGCAAGATGCATGCATGCGAAAAATAACACCCGCGGCCAACAAAAGAAAGACTTATTTTCCCCGTGGCACTGGTTTGTTTCCAGGTGACCCCTCCCCACACACCAAAGCAGCAGCAATAACAAAGGTATCCGCCACGAGCTGTGTCAATGCTCCGTCTTGTGTGGTATTGATACAGACAACAAGGATGTAGGACGTTCAGAAATCGGAAGCGCGAGAGTCTGGGACAGCCTGAAAGAAACACGCTCAGATCAGTTTAGTACGTAGCTATTTCGCCCCCGGTGCAGGGAGGTTGGTTTTACGACGACCACTCCCCACACACCGAATCCACAGCAATGACAACGGCATCTGACACGAGCCGTGTGTATTGCTCTCTTCGCCCGCCAGAGCTGTCTTGCCCCTCCCAGCGACGTTGCGTTTAGGAGTGCTTCCCCTGCTGTTCCAACTGCGACACTGCCGTGTGTCTGTGGGAGATCTACGTTTGCTTTGCCTTGCATTTCCTCTACAACGCCCCGGGGATCGGGGTGAGTATCTCCTACGGATGCCCCCGAAACACAGCCATCTGCTATCGGAGCACGACCTAACCGGTGTGGGGAAGAGCGCCCTATTTTTCTGCTTCAGAAGCCAGCAGATCGTGAATCCGTGCTCTATTGACCTCGTTCTAGATGAAAAGGAGCTACATTTGGCGGTCGCTTAAAGAAACTTGGGCCACTGTTAGGTAGAGCTTGTTTTTTCCTTCCTGGACGGAGGGAAAAGAACTGTCGCGCTTCGCGCTCCGCGGCTCCTTACAACAACCCACTGTAAAACCCCGCGGTTTGAAGCAAGAATGTTTTCATTGGGGACCAAAAAAAAAAAAAAAAAAAAAAAGATGAATGAGGAGGCGTGATGAGAGAATGAGAAACTGTTTGCGGAAGCCGGCGATCCACGGGGCCCCAGCCGGCCACGGGTCGGGTAGAGGCAGGTGTTGAGAACCTCGACGCACCAAACGACGCACGCAGGTCGGGCACGACGAGATGTACTTTGTACGCGTGCATCACACAGAGACACATCACACAGTGATTCACACAACAAATAGCGACAACTTTCCTTTTCGTGCACGATATTTACGATAGCCGGTAGGTTTAAGTGCTGGCGGTGAATCTTTGACATCTCTGAACCTTGCCCTTTCTTGGCTTGGACTTTGGTCGACAAGGGGCGCTTGGTTCGCTAGATAGTTAATATTTCGCTACATGATCGAGAACGGTCAGGCGGACATCAAGGCATGACCAAAAAGGTATGACATACAATATGACAGGTGGGCTCAGCGGCAGATGATTTTCTGCGAGAGCGAGCACGACGCGTAGCGAAAATTCATACCGGTTCCGTTGGAGATGACGGAAATAGCGAGCGACACGTTCAGCGCCCAGCTGTCGACCTAGTGCAGGACGTTTTACAGCACGAACAACCTCCCGTCACGCCGGACCGGTATGGCGCCAAGAAGATTTCGTCCCAGGACACATCTCGTACCATATACAGTTTTGGCAGGACGAGATTCGGACAGTCTGCGACGACGAAGAGCGGGCTATGTACCTCAGATGGTTACGAGGTGTGGATATCAGAGAATTTATTGACACGGATGCGGAAGGGGAATTTCAAGGACAGAAGTACAAAGGTTCGGACTTGACGCCCGTGGAGCTACCGAACCATGTGCCAGCGGCGTTCGCAGGTTTTGTCGATGAGCAGGTGGACAAGTACGTGCAGAGCGGAGTGGTAGCGCCGTGGGAGGAAGGAGCCGACGTTTCAGAACACCCCAAACCGCACATGGTGATGCCGCTAGGAGTGGACGAGTCCAAACCACGAGCATTCTTAGACGCACGTTGGCTAAACTTGATGGGTAGAAAAATTCCTTTCAAGATGGACGCGGTAGGAAAGGTAGCATACAGATGACGTGTGACCACAAGTCGTGTTTTCACCATGAACCGCTGGCGAAGGAATCATGGCAGTACTTTGGCTTCAAGTGGGTGGCAGACACTTCGTGTTTACGACCCTATGCTTCGGGTGGTGCTCTTCGCCATATATTTACCACTCTCTTTCGGCGGTGGTGTCGAGGTACTTAAGGACAAAAGGCATTCCAGTACTCACGTGGATCGATGATTTTTATTTCACGAACTTCCGTTCCACTCGCGGATAGGAGCCAGTGCGGCAGAAGCAGGCAGCCAGGGTGGCAGGATACTTGGTCATGACCGTGTTTTACAAGGCGGGGTACTTTATGTCCATACCCAAATGTGAGCTCGAAGCAACCAACAGACTGATCTATCTAGGAGTGGTGTGTGATTCAAAGGAGCAGAAGTTCTTTAACCATTACACATCGATTCGTATACCTTGCGCGTGTTCTATCCTGTCCCCCTGACGTAGGGTAGGTGATGGTTGTGTCGTCCATCATGGTTGTATGCAGTCCAACTCTATTTCGCGAGCACTGCGACAACGTTGGGTTGTTCTTTGGATACTTCCGACCCCATTCTTTAGAGTGACCTTGCCAGTGTGGTGCCAATGGAAGGAATTTACAGTGCTTATTAATGCTGATTTGTCGTTCCAACCACTTTTCGTGTCATGTCGATCAAAGGTATGTGGTTCTTGGTAGTTTATAACAATAGAAATAGTTTCCCGACCTAAGGGGGGGGTTCGGGGGTCCCCAAAAATCTATATCACCCCCGCGGGGGCGACTATTGCTCAAACGCCTATGGAAAACCAGCGGATGATGAATCTACTTCTATATCCCCGCTTTTCGTCCTGTCTCCTGTTGGCAGATGGACGTACCCATGCAGGTTGAGCCCACGGCTTCTACGTTCCTGCCACCGACACCACCAGTCCTGGCTGAGGCAGCCGCGCAACCAGTAACTACGCCGCCGACCCCACCTGCCCCGCCATGTGATAATTCCCGATTTTTTTTCATCGCTTGGAATTCCCCGCTACCCCCACCTCCTCGCCGAGCGTTGAGCTTACCGTGCATGTACATGTTGATAGCGAGCAATCTCGACCGACCCGCCCCGTGAACGTAGTCACTTCAAGTGTAGATGTTTCTGGAGACTTGCTGAAAACCTTGTCATTACATGCAACCTAGGCAAATCAAAGCCCCTGTCGTGTGGTAATGAGTCGTGTACCTGGTGACTACGTTGAGCATGACTTGTTTGCACCACCTTGGAATGTTTGATCTTTGACGCAAACCCGCCCAGGGTAAGACGAAGTGAAATTTATACACCGAGGTGTGCTACCCCCCCCGCCTGATATTGTGGTATACGCAGATAGGCAGGGTTTCGTGCACCCTACAAAGGTTACCGCATGCAAGAGAGGCAGCGTGCACGCACAGAGGAGAGAGGGAGAGAGAGAGATATATATATGTCCGGTTGTACCACTATTTTATTCCGTTCATGTCCACACATTATGTACGAAATGTCGATCACCACTGCTTGATACTTTGCCGTTCATTGCCGGATTGTACTTTCCAGCAGCAGTGCAACACATTGTAGGTTTGGGTCGGCACCACGAGCGCTGGGGGACCCCCCCCCCTCCTCAAAGGGCCCCTGTCCTTCTTATTTTAAAGCAGTCCGTCCTACGCTGCGTTACAGAACAGGAGCATAGACGGGGGCGGTTAACCCTCACCCAACCCCCCCCGCGAGGGGCCGCGGCGCTAGCTTGCGCCTTAAAAGGTTAAACCCGGACCTAAGCATCAAGGTATGCTGTCGGTGAAAGATATTCCCCTGCACTTCGTGCCCGAACACACGTCTATTGTCTACAGCGGACCCGGAATTGGACGAGTATGATGCCTTCATCGAAGCCAAGGGGGCGGATCGCAATCCCACCATAGGCACGCTCATCAAATTCGCGGATGCACGCGAGCGTATGAAGGCCTCGAGACTGGGTGGTCTTGGTCGTATCTCCCTGGCTGTCACCAACGCCCACGAAGGGTGCTCCGGGGTAGCGTCCACAAGGTACGCGTACCGTAGTTACCTCTGTCATTGACCCGCGGGGGGGATCGGGTGTTTCTATAAAATACACACAGCCCGGGGCTGGGTTAAACACAGCGGTAGAGGGGCCGAAATTCGCCGGAGCCGTTGTTTCTTTTGGGCTGTGATGCACCTCATATCGAGCATGAGGTGAGTGTCTGGTGCACATGTGTACCACGAAATGTCGGCAATACAAATAAAGCACAACTAAGGGCCGTTTGCCGGGGCTCGTACTCAGTCGACCCTCATAACCACTGTGCGAAGGGCAGTGCTAACGGAATGTCCGCGCGTGACTTGCCAGCTTTAACCCTCGCCCGCATCACAATAAAACGTGTACATTGTGAAGCCCCAGTGGGCTCTCCATAATCGCGACTGTGGATACGTATTACCGAGTGCGGGAAATACGCTTCGAATGAAATTACGCCGTTCCCCTACAACCTCAGGCTCCCCACCCTACACGAGTACTGTAGGACGGAAGGGGGGTGGGGGGGCACGAGCGGGAATTATGTGAAGCCCGGTGCAACTTATTGTCTGGTGTATTGACAATTTATTGCAGGTTGCTACTCCCAAAGGGGCCTAAACCTCACCGATAGGCCCGTGTTCCAGTACAATCGATTTGACAGGTAAGAGGAACAAAGCAGCAAACTTGGGACCTTCTCACCCACGCTTGCCTTGCACGTTCAAATGTTGTCGGATACAACCAGGTGGTTGAATGAGCTGAAAGTCTACCGCGAATGTCACGCGTACCGAAGCACGACGTACCCCGAAGATGGCATGAACTCCTTCGGGGGTTCGTGGTTTTCCTTGTGCGAGTTGGTTGCTTCCTTTTCAACTGGTTGGTGGTGCGTTGAATGAACTTCTTTGCTTTTCTCTTGGCTGGGTCGGTTTATATTTCATTCCAATTGGCAACGTGCATGTTGCTTTCATGGCTCGAGGCGGTCTTGTGTTGTAGGCCACCGTTTTCCTACTGGTTGAAACTATTTGACTTAGGTTTTACGTGCTTCTTTTCTTGCTGCCTCCGGCCCCGTTGAAAGGTGAATGTTTGCCACACAGGATCGGTAACCCAGCTTGATCTACATGTAGAATCCGGATGCCGCCCTTTAAAAGGGGGATCTCCAGTAAAGTACGTACCATCTCATGGTCACACGCGAGAAGTGTTTATTTATTGACCACCCAAGGAATATGAAGTGTTCTGCGAGGGAAGCTGTTGCAGTCTTTCGGTTTGGGGTGAATGTGTCTGGAAGGTGGTGGGAGTTTTACCTTGTTGGGTGCATGATCAGGCTGTGTGCACTGGTTTTATGTTTTGGGTGCTCGACACATATTCCACAATGTGGGTAGCCTTATGCAGTTCATCATGAAGTGGATGTTTAGGTGATGATTGTTGTTTGAGTGCTTGATGGATACATCGTACAAGGCGTTGCAGCGGCGGTTATTGGCTGCACAGCACAGATGACCCGGGAGAGGTCTGTCTCGATGTTGATGCATTCCTCGGGTGCGCATTTTGTGCCGTGAATGAGGGGGTACGCATGTACAGCTTGCCATCCCTTGCCGTTTACTTGAGGCAAGTGGCAATCAGGTACAACTGAAGCAAAGGGGAATCCATGCTTGGAGGCGTGCGGGTGGCGAACGAACCCCACAGGGTAAATAAAATGTGGGATACAATATATATAATATATTGTCTACGTTGGGCGTGAAAAAACAGAGGTCAACATGATGTGTTCGTTTGTATCAATTGTTGCGTCGAGTAGAGGTACGGAATGCAGTTGAAGAACAACGAAAACTTGTGACGGTATTGGCTACACCGACAATTTTGAGGAAAAGTGCGTCCGGGTGTTCGATGCATGAACACACGCCAAAGGTATTACCCACACTGACTACCCGAGGGAGTTGAGGTTTGCTGGGTACGCTGTTCCAGTCTTTTGGCTTCGGGGTGATGTGTTCGGAAGGCAGTAGGATATTGACGTTGGTGTGGTGGGGATGAAGGCACTGTCCATTAGTTTCATGTTTTGTGTGCGGAAAAATGCAATTGATCATCATGATGAATGATTGTTTGTGTGCTTGGTGGATGCATGTTGTTATAAGCTGTGTGTTGCTGATGTTTTTTTTGTTGGACAGCACAGATGACCCAAGAAGAAGTGTCCCTCGATGTTGTTGCAGTTGTTCGGTGTACTGTACATTGCGTGCTTTGAATGTAATGTGTGGGGGGGTGGCACAAACAAGTGATTCACAGCGGATTCCATGCTTGGAGACGTGCCGATGGCGCTTGAGCTCCACAGGAGGGCCAATGCCAAACGGGAAACGTACATATGTATATATGTTGGGCGTGAAAACACGGGGTCATCGGTGAGATTTCCTGTGTTGAGTGAAGGAAAACAATGCAGTTCGAGAAGGAAAACGGTGACGGTATTGGCTGCACCGACGACCCAAAGGAAAAGCTTGTCCGGGAGTTTGTAGCATTCTATTTGTAGCATTCTATTCTTGAACGTGTCAGGTGCACGTGCTCACTGGAAATACACCCAAGGCCGATCAAAACACGGGTCAGAGGTGAAGGGAGATGGTTGTTTGAGAACTCTGACGGGGCGGGGGGCAGAGGATACTCACTCGTATTTTGCTGACAGTAAAATAGTAGAGTAGTCCACTCTTGTGCCTTAGAAAGTGGAGGGGACTGTAGAGCCTGGCATTTCTTCGTCTTTCTTTTTGAGACTTGGGGAAAGTAAAGGGTACACCAAGTTTGAAAAGGCGGGAAGGGGAAAGAGCTTTTACACCATTTCCCCTGGGTTTCTCGAGAGAGAGTAACCAAGGGTGTTCAGCGTCAGGCGCTACTTGGTACATACGTGTCTTTAGCCTTTCTGTATGATTGCTAGCGCATGTACTTCGCTAGCCACCAAGAGGGCTTCCATGTAATCATCTTGTCATCATATTGGGTATATTCCTAGCTTTTGTTTCAGCGCCTTCGTCACACAGATGGCTTTCTAGTCATGGACAGGCCTATTTTTTTTATTTTTTTTTGTCTTCACTTCAAATCAGCGCTCACAGCACTATATATTGCCGTTTACTCCAACCCGTGGTCACACAGAAGAGCCCCTCTCTACCGTCCCCTCCTGCGGTACTTTGCCTTCGATTTTCAATGCGAGAAGAGTTCAGCACTCTCTTCCCTCTGTGTACACACGACCTACTAGCGCTATCCACTGAGAGCCAAGAGCAGAAGCGAGAGAAAAACTCACTTTGAACGAAAAGCTCGCTTGCGCCGGGATTCGAACCCCTGACCTGACCTTTAGAAGGTTCCGAGTTTACTTACTAGACCACCGGTGCGACCGGCTATTGTTGGTTGCAGATAAAAACGGCGTCGCGTTCTATTTGAGGTGATCCACCTGGTTCAAACCATGGCTCCGATGTTCACGATCGGAACTTCGTTTTGGGTGGGAAGGTTGATAACTATATGTTGACCTTCTAGCCGCGCTCAAGTGACGCTATCGGTCGGTGTCTGAGGCGTTTCTTACTTTTTATATTTTCGCAGTAGATAGTGTTTTTTTGTTGCGCTTTGGTGGCGGCACCGAAAATTCAAGTGGCTCCAAACAACACTTGGAATCGATTTCTTCGTGGTCTTTTGACCGAGTGGAGACGAGAGAAGCAAGCGAGGGAGAACCGTGGGAACAACGAAAAAAGCATCAGATTTTTCGCCTTACAACTTTGGCTTGGGGGCAATATGGTGATAATTCAAGGAGGAGTAATTGAGCAATATATTTTCGAAACGACTACAAGGGAAAATAACCATGAGCGCTACATATATATATATACAAACGCAAAAATTGCCTGAACGCAACAATTGTTTGGCGACATGTTAGTCATCCGGTTGAAGTCTATGGCGGATTGAATGTACTCCATGTCTCCAGTTCAGTCCCTCTTCCGCACTGTCTTAACCCTTTTTTTCCTGGTTTTCGACATGTTTATACATGTATTTTTTTTCACTCCACGGAATTTCCATGGAATTCCATGGAGTACCACAGAGATTCCATGTAGTTCCATGGTATTCTATGGCAACCATGGCAAACCATGAACCTCCACAGAATATTCTATTGCAAATTCCACGGCAAGTAAGTTCCGTGGCAAATTCCACGGGATATTCCGTGGACTCCACCGCCACGGAACTCCATGGAGATTTGATGGAGCCCCATAGAGTGCCGTGGAATGCCATGAAGTTCCATGGATTTCCGTGGAACACCATGGACCTCCGTGGAAATCCATGGAACTCCGTGGAACTCCATGGTATTCCATGGAACATTCCGTGGACGTCCATGGAGATCCATGGAACTCCACGGAATATACTATGGCATTGCATGGCATTCCCTGGAGGTCTACAATTTGTATGGAGGTCCATGGCGTTCCATGGAATATTCCATGGAATTCCATGGAATTGCCAAATAATGTAGGGCACCCCCCCCGGCACTGCACCATTCATTGCAACAACCCCCCGCGAGCGATGACGTGCATGGACTGGCTCGAGTGGCCCGCTTTCTTTGTCTTGTGTTGTTTTGTGATGTTCTGTTTGTTTGTTTGTTGCTTGTCGCTACGGAGAGTGTCTTTCTCTGTCTATGTCTTTCTCTTTCCCTTTCCTTCTCTCCAGCTTAATTCCTTTCTTTTCTTTTTCTTTTTCTTTTTCTTTTTCTTTTTCTTTTTTCTTTTCACTTGTTCTATCTTTTCCAATCTAGGGTTACCTCGCATAGAGTGCAGAGAGGCGAGCGGAGTGGCCTAGACTATCTGTCGTTGACTTCTATTGGCTTGCGGACCCTTCGGGTCAATTTTATTTTCGTTTACCTTTTTTGGGTAAAGTTAGCCTGTGAGGCTGAGTCTTACGGTGTGATTATTTCCGAGATTTTTTTTTTCTCTCAGGGGGGGGGGGGGGGGGCCTGCCCCCAAAAAATTATCCCGAACCCAACGACCGTCTTTTTGGGTCCCCCAGGGATATTTTTTTCTGAAGCGAAAAAAGAGGCTGATTCATGTTCTTGTGAGTCACAACATGCTTCAGTACACGGTTTTGGCTCGTGTGCGACCAACAAGACACCGAGCGCCCTGTTTATGGGTCGCCTGCAAAGGGCATATGTATCATCGCACGCCAGTGGCTGCAGTTTGTGGATGTCGTCGGCCAAAGGCCTCTCTCTGATGGCATGCGTTGTACACTGATCACACTCGACTCGGGGCAAGCGGCAGCAAAAAAAAGCAACGTGCAAAAAAGGCAACACCGAACCACACCTCGATTCACGTTTGCAGGCCGTGTGCAATCAAAACTGGACAATACGCTCTGTTTCTGGGACGCGAGCAGAGGGTATGTGTATGACCACACGCCACTGACTGCTGTTTGTGGATGTCGTCGGCCAAAAGCCTCTGTCTGGCATGCGTTTTAGACTGGTCGCGGGTGACACACGGAGCAAACACGCGGCGGAACAAGAAAAAAGACAAAAAAGAAGGCAACACCGCAACACACTTTGGTTCACGTTTGCAGGCCGTGTGCAATCAAAACTGGACAACACGCTCTGTTTCTGGTACGCGACCAGAGGGCATGAGTATGAACACACGCCATTGGCTGCAGTTTGTGGATGTCGACGGCTTAAGGCCTCTCTCTGGCATGCGCTTTGAACTGGTCACACATGCAGCATGCGCAAAAACGGCTCTTTTCGGCCCAAAGGCAAGAACGTCAGCAGAGCAATGTGGCAGGGTTGACGTTTTCGGCTTGTTTGCGGCCAACACGACGCAGAACGCCCCGAATTTGAGATACCTGCAGAGGGTTTGTGCATGACCTCATGATACTGGCCTCTGTTTGGCAGGCAGACGGTGTAGTTCCTCGTTCTGGCACGATTGGGGTGTGACCAGGGGGTACCTCCCCCAATTTCTAACAGCGATTTTCCAACAGGATCGCTGTTGGAAAATGGGCCAATTTTCTAACAGGCCGGCCGGAATCGCTGTTGGAAACTGCGCTGTTGGATGTTGGGCTGTTGGAAATTGCCATTTTCCTACCCGTAAGACGCCCAAATTATTTTTTTGGCTCAGAAAAGGACCCCCCCCGCAAATCCAATCCGGAAATAATTACACCGTACATGTGGATGACAGGTGTAGAAGTGCTGTAACCATTCATTGTTGTTGCACATACAAAAGTAGGACCAAGATACGATCCGAACGGAGGATCTTACTGATGGTTGATCAGCAAGAGACCCGACTGTGGATGCGTCCCTCTTGGCGCCACCTGTGGAGCTTGGGAATCCGAGACCCTCGGGCTTGGTCTCCCCTGCCCCTTCGGCGGCGCACTCTCTCTTGTCTCTCTCTTCTGAGACCCTCTCCTCTCCAAATCTCGACGAAGAGAACTGCCAGCCCTTAGTAGTGGGAAAAGACTACTGCGACCTGGGCCTCCCCCCCAACGAGGGAAGCCTGTGTCCTTATTGGCGTCGACGAATTAAAAGATACTCTGCTGGTACTGGAGGTAGAGGTAAGAGATGCCGAAAAAATCAGCCGTGCAACGCGCTCGCGATAAGGCGGACGCGGCGGAGGAAAAGAGAGGAGCAGCAACGCCGCCTTGAGCTGGAGGCTGAGCTAGATCAGCTCAAGCAACGCCTCGCCTCCAAACACCCGACAACCCCGCTAGCGCGTGGGACACCCTCGGAACGCGTGCCGGCTTCACGCCCCTCGGGTGATAGTAGCCTTCTTGAGGAAAAGTCGGATGACCCTGAGGGTGCCGACCGCGCGAGTGCCACCAGCGGCGGTGAAGATGGCGGTGATCCCGGTGAGCGCGACACGTTTGACGACGGCGAGAGGGGAGACGAGTATGAGGATGCTCCTCCTGCCGCCGGCCGGCAGCAGCAGGGGCGTTGGGCAGATGAGGAGGAACCCGAAGATGAGGAGCCCGAGGTTCTTACGTCTCCGGCTGGCGCACCCATTGTGGAGATGCTGAAACAGCACCACCGTGATGGAACCGAACCTCCCGAATGGCTTATGTCCATTGTACTGCCCGCCAACTCGCGAAAGGTGAATACTGTAGGTGGTAGCATGCCTGCTGTCCGACACGAACCCAACGTTGGTAGCGAGGGTAGTGCCCGCCCGAACCTCCGGCGTGACAACAGCATACCATCTAATTTTGCTTCACAGCAGTCACCCATCCCGTCTCGGCAATTTAGAGGGAATCCACGTGTTGTTGAAATGACGTGAAAGATTGACATTTCAGGAAGTTTTGACGTGAAGAGGTTGCGCCGCTTTTTTGGGGGCAAACTCTGACGGCGAAATTTTTGTGAGGAAGCGTCAAAATTAAATTTCACCCAAACTTAAAACGACGCGAAAAGATTGACGCTTCAAACATCGCCAGACTGTGGCTCACACACGCTTGCTCTGCTGCGGTCTGCTGTGCGCGGTCAGCAGCGAACACATTGGCCATGCCTATACTGATTGCTCCTAGCGGTCCTGCACCCACGCGTCTCGGCAGTTCTCACGGCGGCCAAGTGGCCAGACGCGCGTGTTCGGCGCGCGCGTTCGGTAGATGCGCCGTCGCGATTGCGCACGGGCTTTCAGCAGCAAAAAGGGGCATAGGCAGGGGAGTGATTGGGGGAGTCTCGCCCTCGAAGGCAGCACATGGAGAGGAGTAAGGGAGGGTACACGGACTTTGCCAGTCAGTAGGTGCATTTCGCCCGCCCCCTCACGGGGTTCGGTGCTCGCTGCCGCAGTGACATCGGTATATACACAGCAGTGCAGCGAGCAGCTGCCTTACTCATCAGCAACGAACGGCAGTTTGACGCCTGGGAAGTCGCAGTTTGACGCCTGGGAAAAGTCGCCGCGGCAAAGGAGGGAAGGTCGGCGGGATGAGGCGAAGGGGTACACCTAGTCTCCTGGGAGCCTGGGGGTGTGAGTCTTCGCTTCGGAATGTCGACCCTGGGTGGCAGCCCGAACCAACCTTGAACTCTACCTCCACCATTTTTTTTTTTCACCTCTCACGTGTCAACGGGCACACGCGGTGCGAATTTTTTCCCGTCAAAACCCTCAACCGTCACTTTATGTTGGCGTCAATCCTCAAAGGTCAAAATTCCGCGTCAATCCATAGTGGATACCCTATATTAGTAAACGATTTTTCTCCGCAATCCGTGGAGACCCCACGAGAAATCGACAACACCAGCAGGACTAGCGACCCTCTAGTGATGTCGAATGCCTCACCTACACACTCTAATGTGCGCGCTGATGAACACCCGTCAGCGCACACTACGGGTACGTCTGCTCGTTTCGTCTTGAAACCCGCAGACCTACCCAAAGATCTTGTTTTCTCAGGGGCACCTGGGCAAGATATTGTAGAACTTTTGGCGCAATACCGTGCACGTGTGAAACTGAACTCAGTCGACAACTGCCCTGACCATGTAGTCGACCAACGTGCTGTGCGATACCTTCCGCTGTGTGTGACGTGCAGAGCGCGTACCACCAGATACCCGTTGCAGCAGCGGAGCAAGAGAAGACCGCCTTTGTGACTCAAAAAGGAAAATGGGTTTTTAAACGTCTCCCTTTTGGAATTGCGAACGCTCCGTTTTTATTTGCTCGCATGATGTCATTAGCATTTGCACATTTTGGACCCCGAAGTGGCCTCCTTGTTTACATGGACGACATCATTTGCTGTAGTTCGACTTGGGAAAGTCATCTAACATTGTTAGAAAATACATTTCAAGCCCTTCAAGCCGCAGGGCTCACATTGAAACCTTCCAAGGTAAAATTCGGGCCAAGGGAAGTAAAATATTTAGGTCACATTTTGTCTGCGAAAGGAATTCGAATCGGAGACGACCGCATTAAAGCTATTGTTGACCTGCCCGCTCCTAAAACGATCAAAGAACTCCGTTCAGTTTTAGGCATGATAAATTTTGTGAGGAAATTTCTCCCAGATTTGTCCACGGTGGTAGCGCCGTTGGTAGACCTCACTAAAAAAGAGCACGTGAAATCGATTGCAAAACGTTGGCGAAACGAACATGATGAGGCGTTTGCGACAGTCAAACGACTGCTCACGGAAGCACCTATTTTACACTTTCCCGATTTTACAAAAGACTTCGTCGTGCACGTGGATGCCAGCGAAGCAGGTGCTGGAGCTTTCCTTGCGCAGCAAACAGGAGATGACCTCAACATTATTGCGTATTTCAGCCAACGATTCAACAGTGCTCAGCGCCACTATTCCCCAACCATGAAAGAATGTTACGCCGTCGTACTAGCAATACAGCACTGGCGGCCCTATTTATGGGGCAGACATTTTGAAGTTGTGACGGACCATGCTGCGTTGAGATACTTGTACACCATGCAGGACACTTCAAATATGCTGACTAGGTGGGCTATCGCTCTGCAGTCGTTTGACTTTACCGTGCGACACAAGCCGGGGAAGTTACACGTTGTTCCGGATACCTTATCTCGGTTGTTTGCTTTTGAGTTCCAGCAACACTTAGAAGCCCCGAAACTAACACCGATTTGTAGGAATGTCCCCAAGGATCCTGCTTTGCATGTAGCTGTACCGAACAGACCTTATCAAGTGGCCGCAGACCGCCTGGAAAATTTGAAACCAGTGCAAAGTGATCGCGAATTGTTTACCATTAATTCGGTTTACATCAGCGCGACCAACGTTTTTGAAACGATGAACCGAGACATCTTGCGAAACAAACAAGCAGCCGAGTATGGGAAATACATCGACTATCTTGTGGGGGAAAACGCACGAGTCCCGGACAACGAAACAGCAACAACCATGTCCTATTATTTTGTACGAGACGGATTGCTGTTCAAATCGTATTTACCAGGTTACCTCAGGAAACGGAGCACTTTCACTGATCAATTAGTATTGCCACAAGCTCTCACGGGCTTAGTTTTGCACGCTTACCATGATCACGTTTTGTCCGGAGGTCACCTAGCATCTAGACCGACTTATGACAAGATCCGCCACAAAAAATTGGTGGCCGAACATGAGTCGTGATGTTCGCACTTGGTGTCAGGAGTGCCAAGCATGCCAACGTCGGAAAACCGCGCACAATCGCACCAAACTGCCAACTGGACACGTACCAGTACAACGACCGTTTGAGCGAGTTTCAGTGGACTTAGTTGAATACAAGAGCGAATCGATGTCAGCCGCCGGCGTACGATGCAAATATGTCCTATCCATGATGGACCATCTAACCCGATTCACCGTGTTGACTCCGATTCCGAATAAATCAGCTGTCACAGTTGCTCAGGCTATCATTGACCGCATCATAGGCATTTTTGGACCGCCTGAGATGTTGCATTCTGATCAAGGGCCTGAATTTGAGAATAGTGTGATCCACCAGTTACAGAGTATTCTGAACTACAAGAAAACCCGCACAACACCATATCGTCCGCAAGGGAATTCTGTGTCGGAACGACTACATTCAACGATGCACGCAATGCTTGCCATGCATAGTTCAATGAAGCGTGATAACTGGGCATCGCTACTACCTTTCATACAACTGGCGCATAACACTTCTTTTAGTGCTACCATGCATGAAACTCCATTTTTCCTCATGTTTGGCAGACAACCACGACTACCTGTCGATATCATTCTCGGTATTCCTCATGTAGGAACAACAGCCAATACCGAAGAACTAGCGAAGGACACGCGGGAAAATTTACAAATTGCTTTCGAATTAGCGCGCCGAAACTTAACGGAACGTACACAAAAGGAAGCGGCGAGTAATTCAAAACTGAGACCGATTCCCGTGTTTAAACCTGGCGATCAAGTACTGGTATACAGACCATATCAGGATTCCGATGGCCCCAACCCGAAATTGCTGTTACCTTGGCGGGGACCATACGTCGTCTGCTCGCAACTATCACTGTTGGAAACCGAGTGAGACGCCCCAAAGAAACTCGAGAAGTTTCGGTTCACCTAGCCCATATTAAACGATATTTTGCGAGGAAAACACCGCCTGCGCCCGACTTTGATAAACTCGCTGAGTTCTTTTTAGGGCGACAGATTCCGTTACCCGCAATCGACCACCCTGATGAGGCCCAACCAAGAATTGAGTCTTATGTTGTAGACAAAGTGGTAAGCCACAAAAGTGGTCGGGGTCCGAGGACTCCGTTTAATTACCGATACCGTTTGCGTCTTCGAGGGTATGGCCCGGAGTCAGACCTCGAATACCGCGCAGATGAGGTACCACAATGTCAAGAAATGATAGCTGCATACCGAATCCGTTGTGGTTTGGATATTATCGCGCCTCCTAAAACAACTTCGGTTCGCACCCTCAACAAGCAGGGGGATGAAGCATCACCCTGCCGAACTAGGAAGCGAAGACGTACCGAAGCAAGGAAGTGAGCAACATTGCCAGATATAGAGCGCTCAAAATTTTATCTGCTGTTGTTCTGCGGCTCAAATTTGTTTCATTTTTATGTTAAGTTTTATTTTTAACGACATGGGGACGAGTTAAAACTATCTTTTTCCATGTCCTTGTGACATGGAGATAGTAATGACACGTTAACACTATCTTTTTCCATATCCTTATGACATGGAGATAGTAATGACACGTTAACACTATCTTTTTCCATATCCTTGTGACATGGAGATAGTAATGACACGTTAACACTATCTTTTTCCATATCCTTGTGACATGGAGATAGTAATGACACGTTAACACTATATTTTTCCATATCCTTGTGACATGGAGATAGTAATGACACGTTAACACTATCTTTTTCCATATCCTTGTGACATGGAGATAGTAATGAAACGTTAACACTATCTTTTTCCATACCCTCGGGACATGGAGATAGTGACGGTGAAAGGGGTTTTTGTACATTTTTTGGTACACCCTATTTTATTTTATTTTCAGTGTTCTTGGGAAAACACTGGCGAGGAGAGAGTCTTATGACTTTTTGTTGCTGTCAGCTTTGTTCCAGAAACCAACGGAAACCACGGGACGTGTGGATACGTTTTACGGTTTCAACAAGCGAACGACAGATCGATTTCACCGGCCCCCGTTTACGTTGTGTCCACTCCTTGGTTCTTGGCTATATCTTGAGTGAGTTTTCGAAGAAGATCCATTCAAGAAAAAAGACGGAATCAAGATATTAACACGGTTGGCCACGCGACCAATTTTCCGTGATTGTTTGTCATTTTGCGACATGTTGTTATTTTTGCACCATCATCCAGCAAGCGCCTGATCCACGCGTGCGATGACGAACAGTGCATGAGTAAAATGAGTTACCAGTTTCCGTGACATCGGTAAACTGTTTTGTAGCCAATTGTTTTTTTTTTTTTTCCCAGGCATGGAATATTAAGCTATATGTTTCAAACTGTTTTGTAGCTGAAACCATGTTTGTATTCAACTGCGTGAACACAATCTGGGTATGGCCACCCTAGAATATATCTGAACGGAAGAAATTATTTTCTGTCAGAATCATGCAGGAGATAAAGCATCTTTTATTTTTAGTTTGATTTCTGTACTTTTGCTATGGACCACATCTTCAACTGAGCTTGACGAACTCGTGTTTTCTCAACACGGAAAATCTGACTCAGACACGGTTGAAGATGTTGCAACACAGTATGACAAAACTTCCAACACCTGTTTCCATGTATATCGTCCAAGGCCTCTAGGAACGCCAAAATACATCCTTAGCAAAGATGAATTTGTGGCGCATAAAGGGGGGGGTGATGTGGATGACAGGTGTAGAAGTGCTGTAACCATTGTTGTTGCACATACAAAAGTAGGACCAAGATACGATCCGAACGGAGGATCTTACTGATGGTTGATCAGCAAGAGACCCGACTGTGGATGCGTCCCTCTTGGCGCCACCTGTGGAGCTTGGGAATCCGAGACCCTCGGGCTTGGTCTCCCTTGCCCCTTCGGCGGCGCACTCTCTCTTGTCTATCTCTTCTGAGACCCTCTCCTCTCTAAATCTCGACGAAGAGAACTGCCAGCCCTTAGTAGTGGGAAAAGACTACTGCGACCTGGGCCTCCCCCCCAACGAGGGAAGCCTGTGTCCTTAGTAAGACTCAGCCTGACCACGGGAAACGATCCCGTCAAGTTCTGAAGCTTTAGCTTCAGTCTCATCTTCCAATATCCGTGGAACTTTTATTCGCATAGCCCACCCCTTGCCCGACCCTGTCTCAGATGCCGATCTCGAGCTACAGTGTAAATCTCGTGGCGCCCGAAGTATGGTTCGGTCGGCAATCGCAAACCACTACCCCTCCCGGAGTTTCAGCAGCTTCCACCTGCTGTGGCCGACACGACTCGGCCTGGGCTGTTCCTTGCCTGTGTCGCCATGGGAACGGCCGGTTGAACAGCGAAAGAGGGTCCTGCGTGCTGCGCGCCACAATCTTTTTTTTTTTTGTGATTTTCTTCGTGAGTGACCATGCGGCTGTTGCAGAATTGCTTCAGTCTTTGTCGCTTTGGGCTGCACGCGTTGCTCGCGTAGGCGTTGCCCGTGTAGTAGGCGATGCGCGTCACTTACTTTTCGCCTGTTGCAACAGCAGCGCAACCGTTGAAGAGACAGACAACAGCAGGCCTTTTTTTCTGTTGCTGCATATGCATGGGTGGTATGCATCGCACAGCAGTGTATTATAAGCGGCATACATATGCATGTGGTGTGGAATACATCGTATAAGCGTGTTACCTTTTTGGAGTCACTGCGTAGTCAGTCGTAACTTGAGCCATAAAGTAGATGGCAGCACAATCTTATTTACAAAAGTGAGGTGTGTGGCAACGGACAGTTCCCTCATTCGTGCAGCGGTGCACATCTATCGCGGACGGACTTGATACTACTGTACTAGTTCGTCCGTGTACAGCAGTGGTCATGTTCTTTTTTGTTATCTCTTCGTCACAGGAGATGAAAGTCCGCAGTGTTCTTTGGTTGTGTTTCTGAGAGCCCACATCGGATACCGCCGTCCGTTACACATGTCTGACAGCCTGCGGTGGGCCAAAGGGACGAGAGTGAGTGAGTGTCTTTTCGAGAGTGGATCCCTTGTCTGCTCTCCGCTCTCTTCTTTGTTGTCTACCTACAGTACCTGTCGCTCTCTCTCGCCTCTCGTCGGTTGGTGGGGTCCCACAACATCGAACTACGTCAACCGCAGGTGGTTTCGCTGCTTGCTCAGTAAGAGCCTACCCGTGCACCCGGCTGCTGCATGTGAGGCGATTTGCGTCACCTGCTTATGTCAAGCGATGGACTTTGGGCCCTACCTGATACTGGCCACGCAGTGCTAAAAGTGACATCTTCCCACGGCCCAGAGCGAGCAACGAACAGGTTGGGTTTTCTAAAGCTTTATCTTCAGTCTCATCTTTCATTTCTGAAGCTGTAGCTTCAGTCTCATCGTTCGATATCCGTGGGTGGAACTTTCATTCGCATCCCCCACCCCTAGCCCGACCTGTTCTCTAACCCGACCTGGTCTCAAATGTTGATCTCGGGGTTCAGTGCAAATCTCGTGGCGCCTCAAGTATGGTTTGGTAGGGAGTCACAAACCATGACCCCTCCCGGAGTTTGAGCAGCTTGCCCCTCGTGTGGGCGACACGACTCGGCCTTGACTGTTCCTTGTCTGTTTCGCCGTGGGAACGGCCGGTTGAACAGCGAAAGAGGGTGCTGCGTGTGCTGCGCGGCACAACCTTTATTTTTTTCGTTTGTTTGTGATTTCGTTTCCTTATAGAGTGACCGTTGTACACATGCGGTGGCTGCTGTTATGCTCAGAATATGCTGCAAAGGTCGTAAGTAAGGTTGGTTATCGTCTCTGTCGCTTGGGCTGCACGCCGTGCTCGCGTAGGAGATGCGCCTTCCTGATTTTTTTCTCTGTGCCGATATCCATGAAGAAAAGGAACGGCAGCACGGTTGAAGATACAGACAATAGACGGTCCGCCATAGTTTTTTTTTTTTTCTTCCCTTATTACATGCATGGGTGGTAAAGCATCGTAAGCGTGTTGCTGCCTTACCTTCAGTGTGCAGCGTAGTCGTAATTTGAGCGATAAGGGGTAGATGGCAGCACAATCTTATTTGCGTAGTGAGGTTTGACAACTTGTCGTACGTGTAACGGTGCGCATCTATCGCGACGGCAAGCGTATTGAGAAAATAGTTCGTTCGTGGTGCTTCTCGTCATCATGTTCTTTTGCGTGGTCGTCACTTCATACTTCGTGGTCACTTCATACTTACCACAAATAAATGATGAAAGAGAGTCTCCACAGTTCGGAAACGGCGACTATATTATGTTTGTTGTGTTTGTTGTTGCTGAGCGCACATCAGATGTCGCCGTTCGTTACAGCCTGCGGTGGGCCACAGGGACGAGAGTAAGTGTCTTCTCGAGAGTTATTTGATGCCTTCTCTACGCTTCTTTCTGTTGGTATACTACAGTACCTGTCGCTCTCTCGCCTATCGCCGTTGGGGTCCCAACGACATCGAACGTCAACCGCAATCGTCTTTCTTCTTGCTGGGTAAGAGGCTACCCGTGTACCCGGCTGCTGATGTGAGGCGATGGGCGCTGCCTCTTTACTTGAAGCAACGGGGGCATGGCCCCTTTAACTGTTTGCTGCATGCTGTGCTATGTGACAGTTTCCAGCGGTTCAGAGCGGCGAAGGTGGTTTTTGTATGCTCTCCTTTTCCACCTCCCTGAAGCCTGTCGCGTCTGGCTCACTTGTCTTTATTGTCCCTTCTTTCTTTTTTTATTTTCAGCTTGCTTTTTGGGGTCCGCCGGTCACCCACCCACCCATTAGTTCAGTTTTACATGTTGTCGTCGTCGTCGTCGTTGTTGTTGTTGTTGTTGTCTTCACATTAAAACCGTTCTGATCTCTCTCTACCCAGTACCTTAATATGTCCGTACTGATCCAACACTTGGCGCGGTCGATTCCCGTGGTCACAGGCTAACTTACCCTAAAACGGTACGCTAAACCAAACTGGCCCCGAGAGGTCCGCAAGTCAATAGAAATCAACGACAGATACTCTTTGGAAGGGGGTGTTTACTTGCCATGTCTATGACTGGGCCCTGCAAGTTTCACAATTCTGAAGCATTTCTGAAGGTAGTTGAAACAACAGTGTCATCGTTCGATACCCGTTCGGTGGGGAATCAATCGCAAATCATGACCCGTCCCCGAGTTTGAGCAGCTTCCGCCTCCTGGGGCCGGCAAGAATCGGCCTTCACTGCTGCACCTTGTCTGTTTCGCCATGGGAATGGCCGGTTGATGAACAGCGAAAGAGGGTCCTGCGTGCTGCGCGCCACCTCACCTCTTTTTTTGTTTTTGCGTTTGTTATTTGTGATTTTCTTCCTGAGTGACCGTTGTACACAACGTGCGGCTGCTGCTGTACACATACTTACTTGCGGTTGCTGCAGTATATGCTCGGAATGTGCTGCAAAGGTCGTAAGGTTATCGTCTCAGTTGTTTTGGGCTGCACGCGTTGCTCGCGTAGGCGATGTGCGTCTCCTACTTTTTTCCAGTGTCGTTATGCCAAGCAATGGACTTGGGCCCTACCTGATATTTGCTGCATATGTAGACTAGTGCTATATGTGAGAGTTTCCAGCGGTCCGGAGCGAGCGGCGACGGTGCTTTTCTTCTATGCTCTCTTTTGCCTCCTCCTTGAACTCTGTCGCGTCTGGCTCGTTTGTTCTCGCTTCTTTATGCTTTGTTTTTTGGGGTCCCCCGGTTCCTGTGTGCTCATCGGGCGTCTTCTTGGTGTCTATACCTTGATTGTTACCCGCTGCAAAAATCGAAAGCTTCAGACAGGCAACGCGACGATACTGGTCGAGTTGCTATACACAATGCTAGACTCGTACGAACAGAAGAAGTTACTAGGTAGAGAGAACGTTGGGAAGAACTTTGTTGAGCAGAAAGAAATCCCGCCGGGAGCGCAGCACTTTCATCAAGGGGAGATGCAAAATTAGAAAAACAGCAGGGAGCACTCGGGGAGCAGGACAAACCCACAGCTAGCGGTCTTCAGCTGCAGTGTGGCATTACCCAAGCTCAACAGCTCACTGTTGCCGCACAATCCCCGCCCCTTATATTACCTGTTGTGAAAGAAAAGAAAGAGATGGATGGTTGCCTTCCAACCTTCCCGCAACGCTCCTTCTCGCACCGCTATACCCACAGCACCCCCACTCTGTTAGTCAAGATGGCAATGGGTGCGGTACAACAGTCCTTCTGCCGGTTCCTATTTGCTCTGTGTTTGCTATTTGTTGTTTGCGTTAGGTAGTTTCTCTCTTGATGCGTGTAGATCAAATAGTCTAGACTTCGCGGACAGGTAAGGCGTGTCCGGATCAGGTTCCGAGTGAAAATGACGGTATCCATCCACATCCATCTATACAACAATTGCCCTGCTTGGAAATTTTGTGGCAAAATGCCGTTCTCCCTTCCTGACCCGCAACATCACACTGACCCGTCTCCCACTCACTCTTCCTCTTGTATATACTCTCCGTGCACCCTTCGCCTCTCCCCCATGGCATGATCCCTTTCCTAGGCGAATTTGCTACGGCGTATTCGATTTCGTAGCATGCATGATATGATAAAACGAGAGTATCGGATCTGTTTGCGTGAAAATGCTCCCTAAAGAGTGGTTCGGGTATTTTCACGTGAAAATGCCGCCGTGGTACGCACATGCATGCATGCGTAGCTTCTCCTCCACTTCTCCTTTTCAGCGTTTTGCCCACTGCCCTCAATACCATCCCGACAAAAGAAGGGGATGTGTATGGTACGATCCCAGTGGCGCTGATAATTGACGGTGCCCGCTCGCTGGACTTTGCCTTGTGTCCGTGCCCACACACGAAAACGAAACATTTTCACGGTATGAGCTGGTGAGGCGGTCTGTCTGGTGTGTCCGGATCAGGTTCAGGTGATAAACGGTATCCACCTATCTATTCACCTGCCTATTATCTTTCCTGGAAAGTCCCTTTCTTTGTGGAATGTCGCGCCCATCGCGCTCCACATATCACCCGTTCGACTCTCTCCTCTGCTTCATCTGTCCTCTCCCATTTTCCCTCTCCCCCACGGCACACAGGCTATTCGTTCTTCTAAAGCTAGTTGGGATCTACGTCGAGGATAGGAGGTCAGATTTTTTTCTACGGTGCTGTAGATTAATCACCTTCGAACTTGCACAAAACAATGCAGCAAGCAGGTGTACGCATTTCATATTTTCGAGTCGAGTTTTTCACTTCAAATCAGCGCTCGCAGCGTGGGTGTCGTTTACTCCAACCCGTGGTCACACAGAAGGCTTTCCCCTTACCCACTCCTCCTGCGGTGCTTTGCCTTCGATTTCAATGCGAGAAGATGCAGCGCTCTCTTGCCTCTCTCTGTGTACACACGAACTAATATAAAACAGCAACCACATTTTCCACCCAGGCCATGAACGGAGGCGAGAGAAAAAACTCACTATGCAAGAAAAACTCGCTTACGCCGGGATTCGAACCCCGGCCCTACCCTCTGGAACGTGTTCGAGCTAGACTACCGGGGAAATCTGTACTGAGTTACTGTCGTATTATTATTGTTATTTATATCTTCCCGCTCAACCCGCAACCTCTTTACCGCGTTTTGGGCACCCACCGACACCATCACGATGAGATCAACCACGTGGTACCGAGTCCTGATGAGGTTTCTTGACGTTGTTCGCTCGTTTGGTGAGTTGACTTGTGTTGTGTCCACGCCATCTACAGAAAACAAATGGGGCGGGCCTGCGCTTTTTCGCGTTGTGATGGTGACGTGCCCGGAGGAAGGTTTGCAGTGAAAAGGAAAAATATTGCACAATGTACCCTGCCTGATGGTGCATATGGTGATGCATGAGTCGTCTTGCGCCACGTGATTCTCACCTCGTGCAACACCACGACACCCGTGCCGATCGCTCGCGCTCCACACGCCACCCGTTCGACTCTCTCGTCTTCTTTTACCCTCCTCTCCCGTTCGCCTAGGGCGCATAGACGATTTCTAGAGGGTTGATGTGGAGATGAGCGTTGGCATGCTTGCTACCAGCACATGACAAGCAGTCTATGTACTGCTGTACTGCTGTAATTCGCCAACAAGAATCTAGAAAACATTGTATAAATAAATGTACGGTACTTCCTAAATGTACGGTTTCGGAAGTATTCTTGGCAAAAGTTCACTTTCACTTTTGACAGCACCGTGCCTGGGACCAGTCCCGTGTTTTCCGAAGGTTTTACTTTTAACGATGTGATGTCACGATGTCACCAGGAGGAAATCTCATCAGCACGGCCCGCGACCAAGTCACCATATCTCCCTAACAGATGCTTGCATTGGGGTGAAACCTTCGACGCTGTGTGCTCCACAGCTCTGAGGTACCTTACCACCAACTGAGGTGGGTCTGAGTGGAGCGCTGTGAGCGTCTTGTGAGAGAGGACGCGACGCTTTTGAGCTGGAATGCGTATGCACGCACCCAAGGCAGGGTGCACGCAGCAACAAACGCACGCAGCACGCCCAAACGCTCGTCGCTCTCTCACAACGCATCCCGCCAATCTTCAAACCAGAGCCCACAACGCACAAGGCAGCAAGATGCCCTAGGATTTGTTGTGGATCATGCTGTACTACATCGTGTTGGTTGGGCGATCGATGCGAGTGTAGGTTCCGGCTGCTGCTGCTGTGGGCGGGTGTGTGTGTGTGTGTTCGAAAAAAATATGAGCGAGCTGCGGCCCGACATAAATTTGACAAGTCTAAACCTTCGTCAGCGCCGAAGCAGGAGTCCTCCCACTGCTGGCAGTAAGCTCTACGACCGACCGCGGGCATGCGTTGGTGGGGTGAGGTGTGCAACAGCACCCAGGATGCATCCTGGCGTGGTGTTTACCAAAGCAGCTAATAGCTAAAAGATACTGAAGAAATCAGATCTCGAAATCACATATCGATATAAGAATAAAAGAGTCGGATCTACCCGAATCCGGACAGAAATGGCCTGTGTCTTCTGCCAAATGGAAATAAATCTCTGCAGTCCACCCGAACAACCCGAGAGGTCCGCCGCTTGCCAACTGGCAGATTGCTGTTGTGACGTACTGTTATGACGTGGCCACACGACATGGGGAGCTATCGCTCCCCAGAAGCACACACCAAACGCGTACATGGCCTCTGTGCGGTACTGACACGATGTCTATGCATGTGACACTTTGAATCGACCCTCGCCCGACGGAAAGCCGCCAATTCGTCTGTGCATTTGAAGTTCGACAACCCACGGGAGATTGCCCCACACACCAGCACATCTCACACACGTTTTTTTCGGCATCAGTCACGTGCAACAACGATGCGCAGTCACCCTCCCTTTGGGTTGGCTTTTTGTGCTCTTTCTTTCCTCTGTGCTCGGCGGTGGATAGAGTTCGTGTGGATGGGGGTACACCATCCAATCAGCAGGCGTCGTTCGCTCTTTTTGTTACATTTCAGAAATTTCGCAAGACCGCCGAATTTTCTGTGCGTGGTAAGGGGGTTAAGAAGCACCGAGGACGCAGCAGTTTCATCAAGGGGAGATGCAAAATGAGAAAAACAGCAGGGAGCACTAGGGGAGCAGGACCCACAGCGATGTAGCTGTCTTCAGCTGCAGTGTGGCATTACCCAAGCTCAACAGCTAACTGATGCCTCACGATCCCCGCCTCTTATCTGCAGTGGAAGCAAACAGATGAATGGTTGTGATGTTTCAGGAAACAAAAAATGACGAATGAATCTGCGAACATCTGAAGTGGTACACACATTTGTACCAACCTTAACCTCCCCGCATACCCGCTCATTCTCGCACCGTTATCCACAGCACCCTCACTCTGACTCACTCAATGGATGCAGACTCTTTGCTGCTTATTCGCTGTTTGCGTGGGGTATTTGCGCTCTTGATTCGTATCGTAAATTACAACAAACAGTAGTTGTTCTGCCCAAGAAAACCAAACAGGGGTGCGTCCGGATCGATTCCGAGTGAAAATGACGGTATCCATCCACATCCATCTACAATTACAGTACCCTTTTCACGTGAAAATGCTGCCAAGTGGTATCGGGTATTTTCGTATTTTCACGTGAACATGCCACCGGGTCCGCATATGCATTGCGTAACCTCTCTCCTCCACCTCTCCTCTAACCACAAAACCATCACGACAAAGTAACGGTATATATGTGTATGGTACAATCAATCCCATGACGGTGCCCGCTCGCTTGACTTTGTCTTGTGTCCGTGTCCCCACACGAAAACGAAACATTTTCACGGTACCAGGTGGTGGGGTGGTCTAGGGTGTCCGGCTCATCAGGTTCAGGGTGATAAACGGTATCCATCCACACCACCTGCTGCCTGTTACCTTCTGGCAAGTCCACTTGTGGAATGCCATCCTTCAACACCACCCGCGCGCCCATCGCGCTCCACATGTCACCCGTTCGACTCTCTCCTCTTCTTCATCTGTCCTCTCCCATTTTCCCTCTCCCCCACGGCACACAGGCTCTTCGTTCTTCTAAAGCTAGTTGGGGTCTACGCCGTGGATCGGCGATCAGAATTTTGTCTACGGCACTGTAGATTTGTCACCTTCGAACTTCAAATAGACTCTACAAATATTGCACTTCTTTTCGGATAAAACAAGGCAGGAGGTGTACGCATGTATTCCAACTAACTGAGTTTTTCACTTGAAGTCGGCGCTCAAAGCGTTTGTGCCGTATACTCCAACCCGTCGTTATTGAAGGGTTCCTCTCTGGTTCCTCTCGCTGAGGTCCCTGCTGCGGTACTTTGCCTTCGATTTTCAACGCGAGAAGAGCCAGCACCCCCTCCCTCTGTGTACACACGAACTAAATAGTCTAATGGTAGCCCTCTTCCACCCAACCAAGCCATGAACGGAGGCGAGACAAGAAAACTCGCTGTGCAAGAAAGACTTGATTACGCTTGGATTCGAACCCCCGGCCCTGGCCACTGGAAGGTGTTCGAGCACATCAACTAGGCTACCGGGGTCACCTGTAGGACACTGTACTGGGACGATCTCTACTGAGTACTGAGTTGCTCTCGTATTTTTATTGAATCTCCCCGCACAACCCGCAACTTCATTATCGCGTTGTGGCTACGCACACCCACACCATTCCGATGCTGTTCCTTGACCTCGTTCGCTCCTTTTTTGATGAGTTTGACTTGCGTCCATATCATCTACACAAAACAACAAATAATGGGACAGGCCTGCGTTTTTTCGCGTGGTGTTGGTGGCGTGCCCGGCGGAGCAAGGTTTGCAGCGAGAAGGGAAAAGATTGCACAAGGTACCATGTTGTTGTTGTTGTTGTTGTTGTCTTCACATTAAAACCGTTCCGTTCTCTCTGCCTAGTACCTTCTTGTGTCCGTACTAGTCTAGCACTTGACGGGATAGATTCCCGTGGTCACAGGCTAACTTACCCAAAAAAGGTATACGAAAATAAAATGGACCCGAAGGGTCCGCAAGCCAATAGAAGTCAACGACAGATAGTCTAGGCCACTCCGCTCACCTATCTGCACTCTATGGGAGGTACCCCTAGATTGGAAAAAGACAGAAATAGTAAAAAGAAAAGGAAAAAGAAAAAGAAAAAAGAAAAAAGAACAAGAAAGGAATTGAGCAGATGGAGAGAAGCAAAGGGAAAGAGAAAGACATAGACAGAGAAAGACACACTCCGTAGCGACAAGCAACAAACAAACAAACAGAACAACACAAAAACAACACAAGACAAAGCGGGCCACTCGAGCCAGTCCATGCACGTCATCGCTCGCGGGGGGTTGGTGCAATGGTGCAGTGCCGGGGGGGGGGAAGATAAGTCAAGCAAGAAGTTCATTTCGGCACGGTGTTTCGCGCCACTCGGTCCGCCTCTTCGCGTTTCCTGCCTTTCCTCGCCGTCTCGTCCGCCTGCTGTACCCCTCCCACCCCCGTGGTTGTTGCCGTGTTCGTGTTATTGTCGGGCTTCTTGTTTCGATTGAGCGCTCGTTGTCGGCTAGCCTCCTCTTCCTTCTTGTGCCAGGAGGCCATGAACCTCTTAGCTCCCTGCAGTACCCCTGCATGACACGGTACCCCCCGGTCCACCTTCGCTGCTTCCATCCAAGTTGTTTCCGGGACTCCGAAGAAGCATGGCTCGGCGTCCGTAGATTCATGATCTGCTTCGAACATCTTGAGGCCGTCCTTTAGGCACATCTGCCAGTTTTGCTCCGGTTTCCTCCTGCCTGGACCCTCCCCCCCCACCAATTCGCCGAGCATCACCCGTTTCGGGAGTCGTCCGTCTGGCTGCCTTACCAGCGCTCCCGCGAACAGCAGGCGCCGTTGCCGGATAGTGGTTTCCACGCTCTGGCACCCTACCCTCTTCAGGGTCTGGGCGTAGGAAAGCTGCCGGCAGGTGCGCTTCTTGCGTTGGTAACCGATAACTCGCAGGAGCAGTCGGTGGTGTATCTTCCGCAACGTCCGGTATTGGTCTTGACGTGGGGCCCACGTCATGCAGCCGTACAGCAATGCCTCCATCGCCTCGGCCTGGAGCAGGCGAGTCTTCAGTCGGAACGGTGCTTTCGGCCTGTCGAAAAGCTCCTGGCCATATCTCCTGACGCACGCCCACGCTGTTCTGCTCCGGTAATTGATCTCCCGGGTGAGGTCGCCATGTTCGTTGACGAGGCCACCTAGGTACCGGAATTCAGGCGTCTGGGCATACCTCTGCCCTGCTTCCTCGATGATCAGCGGTGGCGGCGGGGGGGGCGGTGTTGTTGTTTTGTGCTTCTCCTTCGTGCGCATCAGGAGCGTCTCCGTCTTCTTCTCCAATACCGTCAGCCCGAACTTCCCGAACACCTCCACGATCGTTCTCGCTGGTCCTTCGGCAGACCTCGATACGACGCCGGCGTCATCGGCATACAGCGTCCCCCATAAGGCCCTCCGCACTCGGTCAAGTGGTGTCCTCGCCCCCGCTCCCGTCTCCTCCTCCAGGTACACGAGGTTCTCCAGAATATCATCATCCTCGCTGAATCGAATGGCAACGACCTCGATGACCGCGGCGAAGAAGATATTGAACAGGAGTGGGGACAGCACATACCCTTGTCGTAGGCCTTGTGTGACCAAGAACCAGGCCGAAAGCTCTCCGTCGTCCATGCGCACCCGGGCCCGCATTCCGTCGTGGAATTGGCGGATGACGGCGATCATCTCCTCAGGAATCCCGGCCCTGGCCAGGACTTTCCACAGCATCTCTCGGTCCACCGAATCATACGCCTTCTTCAGGTCGACGAAGCATATGTAGAGTGGTGTTTTCCTTCTCCCCCCCAACTCCTGGAGTCGGCGCACGACGAACAGCATGTCGATGGTGGATCGCCCAGGTCGGAACCCGCATTGTTCCTCCGGGAGGATGTTGTTGGTTTCGCAGAAGCCGCTTAGGCGGCTGGTGATGATCTTGATGGGGACCTTGCCTAAGTGAGATAGTAGCGAAATCTCCCTGAAGTTGTTGCAGTTGGAGCGGTCACCCTTTTTGTACAACACCTTGATGGTTGCGTCCTTCCACTCTTGGGGGATCTCTCCTCCTCTCCACATCTCAACGAGGATGTCACGGAGGTGCTCCAGGACGATGGGTTTCTCGTCGTCGGCGTCGATCTTGAGCAGTTCTGCAGGGAGGGAGTCATTCCCGGGTGCCTTCCAGTTCTGCAGTCCTTGCGTTGCCCGTTCCACTTCCTCGAGGTCTGGCACCGCTCCCAAGCGTCGAGTGGCACGTGTCGCCGGTCGCTGCGTGACTTGTTCGATGACGTCTGGGTCCAGGGTGGTGGACTTGGTGTTGAGGAGGGTGCCGAAGAATCTCGCCCATCGCTGGAGGATGTCGTTCTTTCTCCGGAGCAGCACGCAATTCTCGTACCCGCAACGGGCTGCTATCCTCCCGCTTGCTTCCCACTGAGCCCAACTGATCTCTTGAGGTGATGGTAGAGGTCTCGCATATCACGGTCCTTGTAGATCGCTTCGAGTCCCGTCACATATCTGTCCAGGTGGGCATATATGCCCGTTTCGACTGCTGCGGCCACTCCCTTACACGCTGCTGTGAGGGCCCTCCACGATGTTGTGTTCAACTTGTCCTTCATCGCCCGGCGCGCTTCCCGCCGTTTGGTGAGGGCCTCCTCCAATGCTGCTCTTGTCTCAGGGGTCTCACACCATTCCTGCGTGCGTCGTCTCCGCGGTTTCTCGGATAGTATCGCCCTCGCCGCTTCGAGGAGAGCATTGGTGAACTCGGTCGCCTTCTCCGGGGTGGTGGTCGCTCGTTCGCCCTGCTGTTGGTCGAGGTTGAGGAGGAACCGCGTAGTCACGTCCCATCGCGTTGCTTCGACCTGCAGGCCCCGTCGGTAGAACTGCTTCTAGTTTGGTTTGGTCCGGACTGCTCGGTTGTGGGCAAGCCTGCCACCGAGGTTGACGGTGGCTATCACTATGTTGTGGTCTGAGTCCGCCTTGACTGGGTATACCGGCTGGGGGATGACAACCATGTTAGACACTCGGCCGCGGTGTGCCTGCCGCGTTAGAATGTAGTCGAGGCGTCAGCGGTCGGTCCCTGACGCACCGTTGTAGGTGTGCCATCCCACCCTTGCGTGTCTCGAAGAACGTGTTCGCGAGTGCTAGCTTGTTTTCGGCTGCGAAGGTCAGCATTAGTCTGCCATTCTCGTTTAGCTCATCACGCCCGTGTATCCCCATGACGCCCTCGTCCTCCCCATCCATCCTCTCTCCCGTCCGAGCATTGGCGTCCATCAGGATATACACGCACTCTTTGGAGGGAATCCTCCGCACGAGACTGTCAAGTTTTCCCCAGAACTCTGTCTTGCTGTCAGCGACCTCGGTTGGGGCGTACGCAGCAACGAAGTTGACAGCTCCGCGGTGGCCCGTCATTTCAAATCTCATGGCCATGAGGCGTTCATCGACATAGTTCGTGGTGAAAGTGGAGGTCTTGCACAGTGACTCTTTAACGGCTATTCCCACACCATGGACATTACGCTTCTCCGTACCACAGCAGAACACTCGGAAACCCGCTGCTGGAACTCCGTTTGACCTGGCCTCCTGGTCTCCTGCAGCCCTACCACCGATGCATCTTGCTGCGCTGCCTCGTGTAGGATGCTGAAGGCTCGCCCGTACCAATTCTTCCCGTTTACAGCCAGAGTCCGCACATTCCAGGTTGCTGCCCCAAGACGTCGACCCTGCTGTCTCTCTCGGGTGGTGCGTGCTGCTCTCTTAGCCAGCGTACGCTTCGCCCGTCCCCTCCTATTCCTCCTTCGTGCCCTCTTTTTTTGTCGTTGTTAACCATGCCTGGTGCATATCGTCATGGACAAGTCGTCTTGCGCCACGTGATTCTCACCTCGTGCAACACCACGACACGCGTGCCGATCGCTCGCGCTCCACGCGCCACCCGTTCGACTCTCTCGTCTCCTTTTACCGTGTCCCTGCTCCCTCTCCATGTCGCCCACGGCGAAAAGACGATTTCTAGCCGGTTGATCTAGAAAATGAGCGGTGGCATGCTTGTAATGCATAACCCATGACAGTCTACTGTGCGGACCCACCCGCAGCGGTTCCGCCAACACGAACACTCTAGACCAAACAGGGAACCGGGAACAGCGAACCCGGAGTTCGCTGTTCTCTGTTCCGTGTCGTCTAGACCAAACAGGCAACAGGCAACAGGGAACTCGGAATTCCCTGTTCCCTGTTCCCTGTCGTTGTGTCTTAACATACACCGCATTTCCCGGGAACACGGAACATTTCAGCGCGCGCGTGTCTGGCGCGCGTGCGGCCCGCAGGTCCTCAAAGGCAACAAATACGGCCCAACAGATACAACCATTGTGTGAATGCAGAAAGGCGAGCGGGGGGTAGAGGAAGCAAGAGGTGGAGTAGGCTTTGAAGGAACCTGTTGACGAGCGCACATCAAACACATGTGCTAGGTATCGGCTGGAAGAGGTGGTGCTCATCATGCAATCCGCACTTGCGAGAGTGCTCTGGAAGACTTGCTTTTTGAGTTAGTGGTGGTCATCGGCAGCTTGCCGTGTCTTCGGCACTTTCTCTTCCCCCATTCAACCGCTACACAAGCATCCGCCGCCGTTTTTCTGCATGCAAGACACCTGATGATGGTGGAAATGCCAATACGGCTTGAACTGGTAGCATGCAGCACCTGACCTGTGGCAGCCACGTGCCCGAAAGTGATCACACACATCCCACCACGTCCTCAATTGCCACCGAATTGTCCGTGTTCCACGTTCCCTATGGTCTATTGTGCGGCATATCTACCTCAAACAGGGAGCGTGTGTGGCATTTCTTGTTTCCAGGAAAATTATTTTGTGTGGCTCGTTCGCCCCTTTCCTTTGCTCCCCATCCAGGACGCATCGCATTATATTCCAGTCTTTTTTTCCGTTTTTTTTTTTTTTTTTCTTTTTTTTTTTTTTTTTTTTTCTTTTTTTTTACCTTTTTATTTCTGTCTTTTTTTCTGTTTTTTTTTCCCTCGCCCCCCCCCCCCCCCACTCGTCGGCGAACGTAGGAAAATGCGCAGTAGTGGTCTGTAACGAAGACAAGAAAAATCCCGTAGAATTCAAATGGAAATGGGGGGAGGAAGAACTACCGGTAGTAGACAAGTATACGTACCTGGGAGTAGAGATTTCGAAGGAGTGCTCATGGGACGCACACATAGCGAAGTTGATTCCATGGGAAGGGTAATGCTCAGATAGGCAAGATGGACGAGATCCTTACGGACCCACACCTAGACACTAGGATTAAGAGGTGTATTCTCTTGAATGTGATTGTACCTAAGCTAGAGTATGCAGGAGAGGTATGGGAAGGTAACGAAAAGGCCGTCAAGCAGCTGGAAACGGTGCAGATGGCAGCGGCCAAGAAAATACTAGGATGTTCAAGTACAACGAGCAACACTGTATTGAGAGCAGAATTGGGAATGTACTCTCTTAAAACAAAGAGAGACATGCAGAAGTTGAATTGGCAGTACAAGGTAAGTAGAATGTCGGACGATAGACTACCAGCCATGGTTGACATGGCAGCTTGGGGAAAAGCGACTCCAGGGAAGAAGGGAATCAGATGGGACAAGGTGGTAGAGAAGGTTTGGAAGGAGATAGGAGACGAGGAGGAGACGTTGGACACGGAAGGGTTCGGGGGGTTCAAGACGAAAGTCAAGGAGATGCTAGAAAGTAGGGAGGAGGCAACCCTTCGGAAGAAGGTACGAAGCGAAGACCACTTGGAGATATACGGGAAGTTGAAAGAAGGGATAGGGATGAAGACGTACTTGGACGGCCCCATGGACTACGCGAAAAAGCTGAAATTGCAATTTCGAGTAGGCGATCTGGACTTGCCAGAACGGAGGAAGAGGTATACCAGCCGTAGGAGAGAGGAAGAGGAGGATAGACACACATGTCCATGTGGCAAATCGGAGGAGAGTAGACCCCACATAGTTGGGGAGTGTGAGTTGTACAGGAAGGAAAGAGAGGATCTCGAGGAGGAAATGAGACAGAGAGGGTGTGACATGGACAAGTTTGGTAAATTAGACAACAGCGAAAAAACAATCGCGATAATTGGGGTTAGATGGTGGGCACAAGAGGCCCTAGAGGACGGGGATAAGATGTGCAAGAAAATTTTATAGAGTTTGTGGCAGAAACGTAAAGAGCTCCCAAATGTTGGTGGTGTCTCTAGTAGGGGTAGGAACGGTGCTCCGTCTCGAAAGGGACGCGTGGTCAATGGTCAAATGACTACGGCAAGCAACAAATGAGTACGCCCCCCCCCCTCTCTCTCTCTCTCTGCCTCTCTCTCGCGCTCTCTCTCTCTGCTCTCACGCACCAGTCTGTCTCTCGGTTATCACATGTCGGGCTCTCATACCGGTTTAGTTTTCGGTACGTTTACAAGTACATGTTGAGGACCCGATTCGCAGGGTATCCGTCGATCGACTTTTACCAGAATCGGTACACCTTCGCATACTCCATGTCAATCTTGTCGCTCCCCCTCAACGTCTAAATTTTCGCTCTGCGTCGCTTGCTCGCGTAAGTAACCTTTCACCCCTTTCCCCGCTGCTCCCCACCCGCACACATATCACGTTGTATGCCAGTCTTCTCTTTCTCCTCTCATACACCAGCCTGTCTCTTGGCTCTCACACATAGGTTCTCACATGTCGCATTCTACATTTATTTCTTTCCCTCTTTCTGATATTTTCCTGGTCATCGTTCCGCTTCATTCTCACGTAGTATGTCTTCACTGGTTCTGTCTCCCCTGCTCTCGGAAACCAGACGAACCGTTCTGCAGATGACTCAATCGATCTGGCGCGGTTAAAAAGGCCAGACCGCCCCTCGGCGGGCCCGCTAATCATCTCCTCCATCTCGAGCTACAGCAGCAGTACTGCAACACATATTTTTCATTTTTCCACATGACGCGCGGCACTTCTTTTCTCCGCACTCTCGCGGTCTCGCCCTTGAACTATAGCTGCTAATGAGCTGATGAAAAAGATGACGCCAGCATACAGATCGCGACCGGAGATAAGAAACGTCAAAACCGGGTCAAGCCTCAATTTCTTTTTCTGGGCAGAAGGACAGGCCAAAGTCGGCCAATTTCTTAAAACGGATTTCTTATTCCTTTGGGCTGTCGCTTCCTGCTGGTTCTCTATTTTTCAGCCTCTTATCTCTGATGGCGAAGAAAACACTAACACACCAAGCCTTCATGCAGCAAAAAAACGACACTTCGGTGTGGCGAACATTGGGGGTTGTGGGAGAACAGCAGTACAGCAGCAGCATCGGGTAGCGCAGCCCGCGGTGGCGCTGGGGCGCGGGGGGCGCCGCAATAATAATCACTCTAAAAGGTTACACGACATGAGCTAGGAAGGGGGTGGGAGCATGGCAGCAGCAGCAGCAGTGGGACGCGTCGTTGGGCACGCTCTCCCAGCGTCTACCCCTTGCTTCTGTTGTCTTGGGGAATCGCACGATCATGTTTCTTAGTGACGGTTCTTATGTTGTGGCCGAGATTGAGCTTTGTTGCTTTTTAGCCCTTTTTTCTTATATAGCGAAAAAAATTAAGCCTTTTTTCTTAACATAATATTTCTTAGCTGCGGGCGCTATCTGTACTCCATGCGGTAACTGTCCACCACGGTAGTTTCTGTACGGTAACTGGACACTACGGTAATTAGTCGTCACAGTAGTATTGGAATACGGGAACCAGCCAACACCGTGTGGCACGGAAACACGTTTTTATTTACGGTGGTAACTGGCCACCACGGTCTGATTTGCACAGCTATTTTTTGGAATATTTTGCGCTTTCAAAACAATGAAGGCAACAAAATTCACTAGGAATCATCGTTGTAGATATCCCTATAACAGATCCGGGTGTACAGATGCGGCCCGCGAAATAGAAACGTCAATTTGGGGTCGAGGTTCAACTTCCGTTTTCTTCGACACCGTCGATCATAGGTCAGTAGATAGAGTTTAGGGTGGGATTCACGCGTGAGCTGCTTCTTTTTTCAGCTTTCGCGAAAGGTCCCGTCTCACTTTCTTCGTACTGCATTTTGATTTCTTGCGGGCTGCGACTTTATTCGCGGGGGTGGCACCGACGGTTCCGTTCCTCACACAAACACACAACAATGCGCGTGGGTGGTTCTACACGTGGGAACACTCCACCGGCGATATCTCCATGCTCTATATGATGCGGGCATGAAACAAGACATTGACTATCAGTCTACTTGGCACGCACGTGTCTTTCAGTTTGTGCCTAGGTGCGTGTGTTGTGTTTGCAGGAGAGAGAGCAAGCGCGGCTGCGGGTTATGTCAAAGCGGTGGTTCTATCGCGACTGACTCACGACACCCCCGCAGCCGCGGGGCAACAGGACCGCTGGAGCCAATAGCAGACCCAAGACCGAAGTGCTTTGGAGATTGTCTAGCCCGCGGTCTGCGGCGACGCCAACGCTTTTTTGGTGGGATATTTCTATGTGAGTGAAACAGTCGGTGATTCACGACCCCCCCGCAAGCTGCGGGTTGATCCCGGACAACGCAAGACTTCGATTGGGGATGTGATACCAACTCAGAGCTACCTGAGGCGATCGCCAAAATATTCAGCGCGTACCGTATGGTTGCGAGTCAGCGCACAGGGGTGCGATCGATTCTCAATGCGTAATTTCTCCACAACCAGAAGGGTGCGAGCGCCAACTGATACTTCTCAGAAAATCTTTCGATGAGATGCTTCCAAAACCGCCCTGTTCGACAGTGGTAACCTCCTGGTTGTTGTGGAGAAATTACGCTTTGAAAATCGATCGCACCCCTGTGCGCTGACTCGCAACCTTACGGTATTTGGTCAAGGTGCTCGGTATGGCAGTACCGTGTACCAAATTCTTCGTGGACGTGCTCGTCATGTTCCTGCCTCGTACGAAGAGAGACGGCTACGTTTCGACCCCGAACCATATTATTGCTCTGAAGGTATCGGCACCAGCCGCGCAAACCACTGCATAATAATCGGCAAGGGCACACCGTTTCGAGCCCATCCGCGATGATGCCCAAGTGTGTGCATGCATTCTGCCGTTCCCGCCCCCGCAATACTACCCGAAGCCTCACAACGCCTTGCGTCAGCTGCCTCCTGTAGAGTGCAGCCCCGCTAGTGAAGTGGTCTATGTCGCCACGTAACATCTACATTCAGAAAGTTCTCTCTATATATTGCAGTCGTTGCACGGCCTCTTCCATGTATGCAGGTTCAACGTTCAACGATACATGCGCAGGAAACAAACGAGGGCAAACCACCTGAAGACCACAGCGTTTTTCTTACCTCTGCAAGAATCCCAGCACTGGTTCGAGCCCTTTCATCTTCTGTACCGATCAGATTACCCTGCACTACCGCGGTATTGGTTGCGGGAGAGGTAGAAAAGAGAACAGCAACAACGACAGCAGGACAGCAGCACAATTCCGAGAGACAAGCGAAACACGCGAAAGTAAGGCCTCATACCATTGCCCAACTTAGCGGTGTGCTTAGAAGATTGGGCAAGTCGGCATCGGCCCGTGGCCAAGTACTACTGATACTTTTTCAAGGGAGGCAACTAAGTATTGGCGGCGGGTAAAAAGATACCGCTCCCCTTGGCGCCCCAAAGCTTGCAAACATGAGCAAGGTCGTCCAAGGTCGGGAGCCTGTTTACAACAGGGATTCACCAGGACAAAACAGGCCGCCACTGACTCCCGCTGATACGGGCGCCGGCTCGTTGAGCGCCGTACGAGGCCACACAGGCAGCGGACGACGAACGAGGCTACCAACTCCTCGTCTTCTATTACGGATTACGGTATTACCGTTCATCATCACCTGGTGGAGCTCAAACCTCAACCAGACTTACCGGACATGCTCGTTTGATCCTCGATCCTCCATCCTCATGTTCTGTGCTGTAGGGGCTACAGCAGCGTCGATTGGTCAGGAGCCATCTGAGTGTCTGCCGGCGGTGCTGTGTGGGCTCCGGGAGCGTGCCTGCTGCTGGTCGTCAGGCGTCAGGCGCGGTGTGGCCATTCAGTGTGCCCGCGTGCCGGCTGCCGGCTGCTGCCGGCTGGTGTTCAGAACACGCGCTCTCGGTTCGAAATTATTGCTCTGATATTTTGGTTCGACTTGGTTCGACAGGCGTTTTTTTCAGCCACCGAGTACGAGTTTGGAGTTTGGAGCACGCGGGGCAAATTGTGTGATTGGCGTCGTTGTTGCTGGCGGTCCGGCTATGCATAGGCATCATCTTCCTTTGCCATGAGTCGCCGTGGACGTCATCCTGGTGGAAGGGGTCAATCGGATGGCCGTCATAGCCGCAACTACAGGCCGCACCACGGGACGGTATGTGACTCTGAACTCCGATGTATTGCACACATTTGCATTTCCATGTCTCCAACCCACATCCAATCCGCTGCCGCTGCTGCCGCGGCTGCGTTCTCACCAACAGAGCCAGCTCGTATCCATGGCAGCATGAGCAGCACAAGATGCCAAAGAGATATAAGAATTTGAAAATATCGAAAGGGGCTGGTTTGGACCCACCAACTTGCACAGCCGTATGTATGTAGTACGGAGACGCTTGGGTTTTCAAGCTGAGAACGCTACTACCTGCCCGGGATCTAGACTGTAGCCTTCAGTAGTAGATGGGTGTGCGTATGGAACATGGTCGCGTTTGGATACGGCGCCGGGTGTCGGACACGCGCTCGTGGCATCCTAGCCTCACGGCGATCACCCTTTTTCCCACCAGACATCTCAGGAAACATCATACCATCTCAGTCAAACCTCAGGGTGGCAGCAGATTGGCTCCGAATGTGAACGAGTGTTTTTTTCGGTGTTGTGGTGAGATGAAACCAGGTGCAGGCGTGTAGGCGCTAGCACTCTGTGTATAAGTAGCATGGATGTGGCCTGCATTTAATCCAAGCTGTAATTGAAAAGCACCACCTGTGATTGCCGCGGCACATGTTGGTTGCAATGTGGCTTTACAGATTCCAGGTGCGCGGCAGGCATCACGCAGCCCGTATTGAAAATAGATGCTTTACAGATTCCAGGTGCGCGGCAGGCATCACGCAGCCCGTATTGAAAATAGATGCTTGGTCCACCAACAGCCGGACGTCCGTCCCTTGCATCCCGATGTTCCGCCCTGCCCTGCATCCCCGAAATCAGGGCCAACGCCAACACCAACACCGCGACCAATACGGCGATCCATGGCCTATTCGTCACCAACAACAGCAGCAGCAACAACAACGTTACCACCCACAGCACTTTCACCGCCACCGCCAGCAGCAGCAGCAGCAGCAGCAGCAGCAGGTCAGGCCAGTCTTGCACACCACGGGCGGCCGTCCTTGGACCATGTACCGCCAACGCGCGCCGTCGAAGAAGCGCGGCCGTTCCCCCGGCGGCGACACAACAGCAGCAGCAGCAGCAGCACCCTGCAAGGAGGTGGCGCAAGCAGGGGGGAGGGCGGAACGAGGGACCCAGTTTACCGTCGTTTCGTACAACGTGCTGGCCGACAGCTTGGTGAGCTTCGACTACATCCCGTACTGCCGGACTTGGAACGACGCGGCGTGGAGGGCGAGGCCGGGAAGAATCATGCGGAAGGTTAAGCCAGCGTGACTCTCTTCACCCTTTTTGTCTGAATTTTTTGCTGCTGAACGTCGGCCTGGTTTTTCAAGCCAAAGGACGTCCACGTGTCCGTGCTCGCGGTGTCAATCGCCTGCGGTCACGGAGGTTGAATGTGTCTAGCTGCGGCCACAGCCGGCGGTTGCGTACATGCAAGCGACCGCTGTGTATCATCTGAAAGTGCGAGAGAAGGTGGAGCTCGCTCGAAACCAGAAGATTCGGGCTGCGTTGATTGCTCTCGTCGCCGACGCCCCGAAGCGCCCGGGTTAAATGTTGGCATTTTACTCTGCCGGAGAAAACTTCTAGTCCTGTTTCGGGGTCCTACATCGTTTCATTGCAACCCAACAGCTTGAAAGTAGAGTGTGTATCCCTACCCAGAAGTGTAAGATGAGGTGACTCCCCTACCATAGCATCACTGTCTTCGCGCACAGCCATCCACCGGGTCCCGAGGGGCAGTTCGATTTCTACGCTGGCTGTCCCACGAGGTTGTTTTGTTTTACCCCCCAGCGGTTGCCCACGCCAAAACAGCGCGTTGGAGAGCCGACGCGAGTCGTGCGAATGCATACACCACGGCCGTGGCGACGACGCCCGTCGGGCGGTAACTCTCATTCGCGCTTCGGCCCACGCCCAACGGTGCATGCACGCGGGCCTCGGGCTGCTTGTGAGTTGTTTCCTCTTCGCGCTCGCTGCCCAAACTCTGGATAGATACTGGAGTTCCGACCGTCCGTCGTCTGCCTTCAGGAGGTGGACAACGACCTGTACGAGGCTTTCTTCAGGAAGGAGTTGGTGAGTGCCATCGGCGTCAGATACAGAAAAAAAAGACCCAGAGCCGTTTCATGCAGGGATTGGAGATGTCCCACAATAGTCGCGCCAGAGGTGAGACGTGCCACATGCAGCCAGTGTCCGATTTTCGATAGAACCAGGTTTTGGGATTCGTACCGGTGTTTTCGGCGTGGGTGGCAAACCTATCGAAGAGGCGAGTGCGGGTAGTGAATACCCCAAGTAAGTACGGACGTACCTCGCCTAGCCTTCGCTGCGGTCCTATCGCAGAAAATTTGTCTCCTCCTGCCGCTGTTTGGTGATGTGAACGACACGAGTGCAACGCACATGCCTGCGTGTACACATCAGCGCGTATGCCGGGTCCACAATTCTGCTCCTCGTGCTTTTTGCCACAAAGGCGTGGCCAAAATAGGGAGCGTTTTCCCTTTGTTATCGTGCCATCGACGGACCACCATGCCCGACGGCGTTGTTCATCTCTCTCCCCACTCTCGCGGCCCAGGAATCGCTGGGGTACTCAGGGGCCTACTGCCAGCGGAGCGGGGGAAAGTCGGACGGCTGCGCAACGTTCGTGCTGCGGCAGCAAGCGGCGCTGGTGGGGGAGGAAGGTGTAGCGTACAAGGTCCAGGGTCATCCCGTGCTAGACCGGTGAGACGGGGTTCTATTCCCCGAAAGTTCCATTTTTCTGCGGTAGTGCTTGGGTGGTGGGATGGCGTTGGGAAAAGCGATTCGTGAGGTGGGTGTTTGAAGGAAATCTTATCCGGATGAGGGCGAGTACGCCTATTATATAGGTTATGGCTCATCGCAACGCTTCTTTTCGTTGGTACCTGAATTTCGTGGGGCCGTGTACAACGCACGATCGAGGTTTTTCGCAGCGCACTCTCACAGAGCAGCGTCCTCCGCACGTGTGTTGTTCACGACCTTCCACCTGGAACGGAAGCGGCGTGGCGTCCCCAACCTTCTACGCCGTGATGCCATACGTGTTTCACAAAGAATCCTGCAACACTTTTGGCTTGAGCGACGATGCTGTTCTTCCCTTCCACGTTCGCCCCCCCCCCCCCCCCCCC
>FN649736.1:934292-978175 GCA_000310025.1 Ectocarpus siliculosus
AATCCACTTGCAAAGGTTAGCGAGGACCTCGGGCGCCGACGGCGTCATGATATGCGGCGACTTTAACATGACGCCGGACAGTGCTCTGTACCACTACATGGTCAAGGGGGCGGTGGACATGGACGGCTTGAACCGGTGAGCGGGTGCCTTTCGAGGCGTGCAAATAGCATGCCTCGGGGTGCCAACCTGGCGAATCCCTGCCAGGTAGCCTTGCTTGCACCCGAGCTGCAGCAGTAGCCGACCCGGCTGTTCATGATGGTCGGACGGCCGGACCACGCGGAAGGTGTTTGTGACATGCGTTATCTTTTTTGCCGCCAATCCAATGTCACAACACGATGTCAGGCCTTGCTCGCCGCCCGTTTTTGTAAGTCAAGCCTTTCCGGCCGTCGTGTGTTCTTGTCCAGGTTCATGGTCAGCGGGCAGTGCGAGTCGAACCGCAACATGTGCTACCATCAGAGGAAGGAAACCAGCAACAGCGGCATCTTGCCTCACCGGGAGCCGGACGCCAAGCACCAAGGGAGTGGGTGTTCGCTAGGGTCGTTTCTTCGCCCCCCGGTGTCCGCAGTGGCGACAACCGGAGGAAGGAGGCCGGCGGGACGTGGCGGGGGGGATCGAAGAGAGAAAGGAAAGAGGGTAAGGAGTTGCGTGGCCTCTTTTTTTTGTTCTTTAGCTCTTGTGACCAATTGCTGCGGGTTGGGTGCAATGAGATTCGAAACGCGTAGTGAAAGGAATAGGGCTGGGATAAGAGGGTATTATATCTATGAAAAAGGGAGAACGGCCATACCGACAGGGGGGGGGATGTGATATTTTTTGTTGCTGTGTTTTTTCCAAGCAAACGTTGTTCGACATCGGCGTTGAAGTCATTCACCCACCATACATACCGTGGTATTCCTTGCGGAACAAACACGTCCCTACGCGGTTCACACCCCCTTTTTTCTTGACTTGGACCAACTTCAACCCCTAACACCCCCCCCCTCCTCCCCCAAACCGACAGCCCGCCCAAAGCCCCCCACCACCGGGGCTCCGCCACCCGCCACCGAGCGAGGAGTGCTCCAACCGCGACGACGCGCCTTCGACCTACGTCGTCGCCGGCGATACCGCTTCAGCAGCAGCAGCCGCCGCCGCCGCCGCCGGCTACCGGTGCCCTCCCGGCGCTCCCCCCGGCACCCTCTTCGCCGTCCTGGACCCTTCCCCGTGCCGGTGCACCGCGGTGGAGCCGGCCGCCGGCGAGCGTCGGTCCGACGGCGGCGGCGGGAAAAGGAGCGCCACGGGCGGCGGGGACGGGGGCGGGCCCCAGGAGGCGTACGATCCCCCGGTGCTGTGGCCTAGAAACGGGGACAAGCTGGCGTACAGGAGGGGCACGGGTCCCGTGGCCCACGGCCTGCGGCTCCGGAGCGCGTACGCGCAGCGGGGGGACTCCTGGGGCACGGGGGAGCCGGCCTTCAGCAGCTTCCACCACATGTTCAAGGTGTGATGTCGACGACGTCTTTGATTCTTTACGAGAGGGCCCGCAGGAGTGCTTGATTTTTTTTCTTTTAGTGTCTTGTCGGTTGTCTGTTGTTCTTGCACAAACGAATCCGTACCTGCATCCCGCAGGGCCGTGGGGATGCGGAGGCCTGCTATCGTTGTGTTTAGCGCATGCGGCCTTTTTTGGCGCAGCCCCCCTTGCGTGGAGGTATCTCGCGTGAGGGGCGCGCTACAGCTGGAACTTGAGCTGCGATGGGTCAATAATCGTACTTTTCTTGCATGCAACGATCTGCAATCCGTTTCCATCTTTGGCAGAAGACTCGTGCTAACATTCTGTCACCCGCACGCTCTGACGCGGCACGCCTCGCTCACCCTCCCGTCGTACAACGGCCGGAACTTTCGTTGGAACGTTCGTTGGAACGTTCGTTGGAACGTTCGCTGGAACGTTCGCTGGAACGTTCGCTGGAACGTTCGCTGCGGTCTCACCGACAGGGAACGGTCGACTACATATTCTACGGCCAATGCATGCCTTCCGAAGAGGGGCCGCCCAACGCTGCACACCATAACGTCCAAGACAATCTTCCTCAAAGCGAGAATCCGACGGCGGCGGAAGGAGCGCCGGTCGTGCTGGAGAGGGGGTGCCTGCGGTGCATAGGCGTGGCGGAGCCCCCGTTGCGGTGCGACCTTGCCCGGTTCGGGGGACTGCCTTCTCCCGAGGAGCCTTCCGACCACATCCTGCTGGCTGCAAGGTTCGAGGTCACACAGCCTCGCGGTGCTTCGTAGAGGTGTGTTCCGCCAGCGTCGTCGAGTGAAATAGTTTTGTTGTTTCGTTTCTTGTTTTCTTGTAATAGAATGTTTCCCTGTTCGGTTGTGTTTTTGTTTCTTTGTGAAATACATGATATGACCACATTTGGAGATTTGTTTTTGTCCATTTTGTTTTTGTTTTTCGTTCAAGAATGGTGTACCCCCCCCCCCCTTTTGCGGGGGCAGTTGGCTCTTGACCACGGGATGCGTCGGCGTCAGTTGGACTGTTATAGTATACTATAGTATAGTATAGTACAGATATTAGGAGGTACTGAGCGGAGACCGGAACGGTGTTTCGTGTATCGACAACAACAACAACAACAACAACAACAACAACAACCGTGACCGCGGACGTGTTTTTCATGTCGTGGTGGTGTGAGGCTGCTGTCAAAGTGGCGGGGCCTGCGTGAGAGCAGCAGCTAGAGGAATCGAGTTATTGTATGCAATCTACGAACCAAGGTAGGGACGTGGGCTTCGTCGTTGCTGCCACAAGCCCTAGCAAAAGGGAACAGTTTTCAGCAGAAAAATATTTTCAGTTTGCGATGAAACGCTGCTGCCAGTTGCAGAGGTTTGAACGCTCATGGTGACAGAATTTGCAGGACGCATTTCGAGGGTAGTCCCTGTTGTGCCGTTAGGGCATTCGAGTTGTCGGGAGAAAAGATTGCAAGGACCCCTTCGGAATCACGTTGTCATGTTCCGGTCGAGATGAACGTGGTGTGGAAGGTGCTGATGCATTACGCTCTTGTATCCAAAGCGTCGAAGTCTGACCGCATGTGGATGTAACTTGTTACTGCACCGTAGACCAGGCGGAAGTTTTGTACGGTACATCCAGCACACACATGTAAATGAGTCTTTTGACATGTCCCAGGGCGCCCGCCCGCGCTTTCCCGACAAGTATGAAAGGGATTGAGAATATATTCCGAAGGCATTTTGAAACGATCAGTCACATTTTGGTAACCATAAGAGGCGGAGACATGGCACTGGTCGGGGAGATGGCGCCGGGGTGTGTTCACACAACACCACCGTAGCACCGGCAGGGCAGCTGTGTGTGTATGAAACTTGGGCATCGCACTCATCGGAGCGCTCGCACCGGGGGTGTCCTGGAAAAAAAAAACGAAATAATTCGATTGCATTCCCGCTCGGGGGTCGGAGAGATGGCGCCGGTCGGAGAGTTCGACCGGAGTGCGCAAAAAAAAAAACACACGAAACAAAATATTTGAACAACCGATCGCACGCAGTGTCATCTCTCCGCCTCCTACGGTGACCTGTGACAACACATAATTTACGAAGTCTTGACGGCTGCAGCAGGCGACACGCACGTTAGCGCAGCATTTTTTGTGAAGCTTCCGATAATGCCGTGCCGCATATCTGCGACCAATGGCGCGATCTGTAAAAAATGTGTTCCGCAACACGATATTCGAACGAACGGCAAAAAACCTCGACCCATCCCGTGGCAGAAAAAATTCCACCCGCGACATGAGCGAAGGCCTAAAGAAATGTAACCGTTGTTCTCAGTTGAACGTGATCAACTCTAAGTCAAACACGAGCGCCGAGTGCGGGGGAACAAGGCCCGGGAATCCTCGTGCCCCGTACGCTGAGGCCGCGGGAATTGTAACCTGGGAATGGCGGGCGGTTCAAGCGAGGGGCGAAAAAGAAGGGGCAAAACAAGTGTTGCGAGTTCCGCCTGAGGTACAGACAAGCGCGGGCTGTGGAGGAGGACGATTCCCGTCGCACCCGGCGCTGACGCATTGAGGCTGCGGAGGGATTGTGGGGTATAGAAAGGATCAGGTCTTCCAGACCGACAGTTAAAGCGAAAAGCTTCAAAGTCAATCGAGATACAAGTACGCGTGGGAAAATCTTCCAAGTTGAAACCTCGCCCACCCACAACATATTTTAATCGCACATTCCGAAGATGTTTCCCTCCCCATATTTCCGTCCAACTGCACCAGAAGAACAAACCAATATATGGTTATGCCTTCATGCTTACCTTTGCTCGTTCTCCAATGCTGAGCTGGCTCACGCCATCGTCTAGTCCCGGGACTACCTGCAGCAGCCCGAATAGGCATGACAAGTATTAGTAGCGCCTTGGGCATGCGTTGTGGGTCTTGACAGCCCAACAGCTACACTTCCACCTGTGCAGTTTCGTCCGGGTTAGTCTGGAGTTTTCTCGAAATATTTCAATAGCCGCAACAAGTGAAAGCAAGCTCAAACACCGCTCGCGAACGTGTGACATTGAGTCCCCGTATAGTCCTTTCGAGTACCATTCAACGGTCATTGACATCTTGGCTGCAGGAGATAAAATCGTGGCCCGGACATCCGCCAACCATTGGTGGTGGTATGCATACGTAGGTGACAACTAATACTTGTATGTACCCCGTGCACTGGCCGTAAGCTTGTGCTGCAATAAGACGGTGCTGTCCGAAGGGTTCCACATCGCCAATTCTACACTCTATTCCTCAGCCGCAAACGCACTCATCCCAGGGTGTTATGTTCATCGTATCGCACCCGCACATGCCCCTTTGGTCTTGCCTGCTCGCTGCCCAACTTAAACTTGAAAGGTTTGCCTCGATTTCGAGACGAGTCGAATTGTGTCCCATCCTCCAAGTATCCTGTGTAATGAACGGTCACCGTCTGCCCCTATGGAGGTCCGTAAATGAGGGCAACGGCGGTAGATTCCGTAGTACGCGATGAATGGTATAGCAGGCGCGACAGGTCTACGTACGCGGGCTACAATCTACAGGCGAAGGTCAATCCGTTCTGATACCGGCACGCAACAGCTAGTGTTCGAGAAACAAGCGGGCGGTGCACATATTGAAGGTGCCAGGCTAGCGGAAGACCCTGTGTCTGCATGTTGTACAAACATTGATTATTCGTCGACAACCCTATTCTTCAGGCTAAATAGAGTACCGGAAAGTGCAAGCCGAATGATGATGTGGTCACCAGTACTACATGATGCGGTGTTCTGTCTCGCCACGATATTGGGTCTGGTGAGAACATGCTGTCGTAGGATACATCAAGCAAGCACCATGCGCAAGTACACCAGGCACGCTGCGGTGGGCAGAACACCAGCGAGAACCGCAAACCTGCGGAATATTTGGCTTAGCTCACCGACCTTCTGAGGGTAGTTAATGCCGTCTCCTGCCGCAAAGATCTCGACGGAAACCGCCCGCCTTGCCATCAACTTAGCTATCAGAGCACTGGGTTCAACGCTATGGTGTGGGCTGTGACGCACCGCACCGCTACCCTTCCGGTCTGTACCGACCAAAAAATATTGCGGCCAACGGGCGTTTCGCGTCCGTGCGGTGCGATTGGCACTGAACGCGTCATCATCATCCATCAAAATATCTGACCCTTTATAGACTCGGCGGAGCCCCTTTTCGTCAGCATCCATGCATACACCCAACACTCGCCTTGACCCACAAGTTCATCACATGTCTGGCACGTGGGCCACAGCCTAATTAGCTAACAAGAAGCAGACATCTATTCGAAACGGAAGCCCACGACAGGGCCTTCGGAGGGGCATAATGCCCGCCATTGAGATGCTTGCAGATCCCAACTACAGCATGGTGAGTCCAGGAGCGCGAATATGTGTTAGTCTATGTTTTTTGGATCTACCGAACGAACCTTCGTATCTCCAGGCCAAACTCCACTGCCGCCCGGTTTTCGAGCCAGGACGCACGTCCAATGTACCCTCGCTCAATCTTCTCAACGCCCAGCAGCATGCCTACGCGTACCCGCCTCCGCTTCGCCAGACTTCAACACTCGTTCTACTCGGTCGTGGGTATGACTGAACGTATCCCAGATGTACATAGTCCACCGCGGTTGCACGAAATAGACCGAAGCTCACCGACTACATAGTGCGTCACTCTCAAAGGGGTGCATTCCGATGTATGTAATCAGTCATGGATGAGTGTTGTCGATTGCCCGATCCGATCCTGGGCAGAGAGAGAGAGAAAGGGAGAAAGAGAGAGAGAGCGAGACTTGCCGCGCTACACTGCATCAGCGCGGGTAGCCGTAGTCAGTGATGCGAAAAAAAAAAGACGGGAGCTACAATACTTTGGTTAGAGTCTGCAAGAGGTTGGAATCTATGTAGGTTGGGTGATATTGGCGCGTGAAGATGGGTGAGCGATGGAGAGGTGGTGTGACGGTACTCGTGGGAGCTCAATACCGGAATTCGCCTAACTATTTCTTCTCAAGCACCAACAACATGTAAGCGACGCACCTCCAGACCTCCAGTAGGAGAACAAGTCAACCAGCTACGAGCAGTAACCCGCCGGAACCGAACCCAGTTTCGGTTCGGGAATCACGGTATGTTATTGCGCCGCATATGTTCTGCGAGATGCGAGACGCGAGACGCGAGACGCGAGACGGGAGAGGCAGAGAGGCCGTAGAGGCTACTTGTACAGGCCTGTGTAGAGAGCATATGTGAGAGGGCCATCGTCTCACGGCCCATCTTCCCATCAAAACGTGTCCTGGCCGTCGAAGGGGGTGCAAAGGAATACTGTCTGCACATATCGGCTAACAGCTCATTGCATGGTCCTTTCGTCTCCTGACAGTTTGAGCTCGTGAACCAGACGCTTGACTGGTGGTGCCATGCAATGGCTATCGACGGAAATGATATGGTTTGGGGAGGTTTTGCGTTGCCTACGTTTCAGAGTGGAAATTTACACCTTTTCACTGAAAGTGTGTTTCTACTGTATAACGTTCGTTTGCGTGCGGTCAAATAGCATCGACCGCTGTATGCGTATGTACTACTTGTAACAGCAGGGGCAGGGGGAGGGGCGCGAAATAACCACTCTGTCCCCTACAAAAAAAAATGAACTTCTGTTCACCTAGGTAGGGGGATGGGAGCACCGAAAATTTCTGATACCATGGGGGTATCGCCCCCTCATGTTTCTTATGGGGGCGTTTCTTACGTTGTGGCCGAGATTGAGGTATATGTTTCTTAGCCCTTTTCTCTTATTGTTCGTAAAAACTTGAGCATTTTTTCTTAACAAGTTTTCTTTACTGCGGGCACCATCTGCATTGCCACAAATACTAGGGAGAGGATGTGCACGATCACGTACACGGTTCGACAGCACTGTTCATGGAAAGAAGAGTGAATGATGTTGCCGTGTGGGTGTTAGGAAGCAAGTGCGAAGACGCAAAGGATCGATAATGTTCATAGTCCTGATGGAACCCTAAAACTAGAGCCAGCGCAAAAGAAACGCGTTCAGACGAAGAACGCCAACACACATTCCCATAGATCCAAGAAAACAGAAAACCAAAACAGCGGCATAGACCGGCAGCGTACTCCGCAAAATAAAACTCCAGCTGCACAAACGGCTGTGTCGTCATCATGTTAGACTCAGCGCTCGTTATAAACGTGGGTGGGTATAGAAATATGACAGCGACGCACAGTTTTTGTAAGTGTTGTATTGGGCGATGGCCGCAGCTTGACGGAGTTGTACAGTGTCCCCTCTAAAATTAAATCTAATGACACACAACATCCTGTGAGTATTGAAGCATGATATCTAGGGAGCATTCGTTTTGACATACAACGGACTTCGAAGCCAAACCCCGTCGCTTTTCAAGCCCTACCAGCTGTTCTTTCCGCCTCTCTCTCACTTTCAGGTGATCACTGCTGGCGTAGCAGCAGTCGCGTTTGTTTCGGCGGCCACATTCGTCCACAGCTCACAAGCCGCCAAGAAACGGAAGAAAGAGGATGAAGCCAAGGCTCGCCGTGCCTCCGCCGCACTCAAGCTTCGTTTTGTCGCGTGGGTTCAGACGGCTGTGGCAGCGGAGGAGTCTAATTCTCTCGACACGCTAGAGGTCCACCTCGATACCGAAAACGTAGAGCTGGACGTCCTGGAAGCAAAGACACGCGAGACTACGCACCGTGCCGAGAAGAAAGAGAAGCGGCTGGCAACGATAAGGGGGAGACACGCAGAAGAGACCCGGGCATTGATGGAGGACGTCAGGCTAGGAGAGATTCTGCAAGGGAGGCTAGGAGGGCAGTTGGAAGCGGAGAGGGGCGTGCGCGAGATCCGCAAGAAGCGTTTGAAAGGAGATGTTGCCGCGGCGAAGGAGCGAGCGAAAACCGCAGAGCTGACGCTGGCGACTATCTCGGGACTTCTCAAGATTGAACAGGTGATGGGACGAACCATCAAAAGTACATATGTGCCGGATACCATACAGCATGGTATCGAATCGTTTTACTTTTTCACGCTGATCTTATTTTATCAGTTGAAGTGCCAATGTTTCTACACCTGCTTGTGAACCCCCGTGCCCTTCGAACACCCAACGTGACCAGAAAGTTGACAGCCGAAAGCTCTGGGTGTTATGAGTGAAAGAGCGTTCATACGCATCCATGGGCACTTGGCACGTGTGACGCCACCAATCTCCTCCCCGTCTGGTGCATGTGCGTGCCTTCCTTCTCCAAAGCAGGAAAACGTCAACAACCTCAAGGCAGAGAACGAGCGCCGCCAAGCCGAGGTCAGAAGTCACGCAGCTACCCTGCAGCTCGTTCCCCCATCTGTGCAACGCCCCCAAGACTCCGGCCTGCACGTGAATCCAGAAGAAGAATTCGAAGGGTCGGAGGGAGTGGAGGAACTATTGCTTGCGTCTCCAGTGGCCAATGCAGACACGATGGCAGCAGCAACGGGGGCGGGTTCTACTTTCGCACTTGACGGCGAAGAGACCTCCCCTATTGCCGCCGCCGCTGGTGCTGGTTCTAGTGCTGATGCTTCGGAGAACGGGTTGGAGGGATTTGGAAGCGGTTCGGAGTGGGACGAAGAGATTGATGAACACCAGCAGGAGGAGCGCGAGCAGACACAACAGCAGCAGCAGCAGAAGCGGGAACTGGTGGATCAGATGTCGGTGCAGCGCGAAGGCGCAGAGCAGGAACTGGAGCGGGAGCAGGAGCAGATGTCAACGCAGCAAGAGGAGGAGAAGGAGCAGAAGAGGAAACGGCGGAGGCACAGACACAGGCTCCGCCAGGAGCAGCAGTACAAGCGCGACCTGAAGCTTATGTTCCTGCGAAACGTCGCCGAGACAAGCAGAGAGTTGTCGGTATCCGTCCCCGCGATGCACCTGGCCAGGTGGTGCTCTCTACGACCATCGTCCCGTGCCTTGTGTCGAGGACAGGTTTTGAACGAGGGGGCGTTCGGAACGGTTACCGTGGTGGAGCACGAAGCGCACGGGTCGTTCGCCCTAAAGGAAGTGTCACCGGTGAGTTACTCTGTTGGCGTGTTTCAACTGACTTAGCAGTTGAGACGAGTGGAAAGTCCCGAGAATTGCGTTAAGGGGAGTCCCGCTTGAAAACGGTGGGAGTTTGGCAAGGCCATGGTGCGCAGAAAGGCGCAGGGAAAGCATTTTCTACTCACTGTACTCTTCCAGCATTCGTCCGCACCGCGGAATGGTTTGCATCCGTTGAGTCCACCGTCACCTCTCGAATTGCTGGGCAAACCTCCGAGTTTGTTTCTCAATGCTGTTCCCTCTTTTGTGCTATTTTTTTCTTAGCGACGAACACGACGTTTATAAAAAAATTGCTAACGCTGGCAATGCGCGTTCGTTCTCTTGGCATGCCACGGATGGCAGGACGCTGCCAAGGAAGTGGGATGGGCTGCTATGCAGGAGGTTCATATCCTTATCGAGTGAGTTGCATAGGTCTCGTACGCTCAGGTCATTGCTCGAGTGTGGCAGCAGTAGTGTAGCATTCTGTGTTGATTGGTTCGAACGTTTGTTTCGTACTTATTGATTATCCTCAACGCCGTACAAGCACACATCTTGGGATTTCAGCTTTCTTGTTTTCGACCCCGTCCATTACACTCTAGGAGTTTGGTATTCTTCAATTAAAAGAAAAATAGCTCCTGTTACGCGCCCCTCTACGGTCAAGGCATTGACCGCGACCCCCCGACGTGTACTTCATGAATCACCCGACTCGTACACTCATTCCACTACAGTGCTATTCATTCCGTTGGTCCTGTGCCGCCCCCTGCCTCTCTCTGGCAGTAGCTTCCACCCCATCTGACCGTTTCTGTTGAAGATCATGCCGCCGTCAACTGGATTGTGGCTTTTGTTTTGCTTCTTCTCTTTCCTCGTCAGACTGAGTAATCGTTTCCATCCCCTTTCCTTGCCATCTTTCTCTGCTCACCAGCCTGATGGGCCACGACAATATCATCGGCCTCAAGGGCTTTGACCTCACGATTCGGTCAATGCCGATCTTGATGGAACTGGCCACCTGCGACGCCTTCGATGTGCTGGAGGGGGGATACTTTTACTCCGTTCTGCAGAAGGCCAGGCAAGTAGACAGGATTAGAAACTAAGACCTGCACCCCTCTATCATGTCGTTTCTACCAGTGTTAAAAAGGTGCACACAATTTGCATTACAATCGAAAGACGTGGGCGCTGAACTGCCGTCCTCGAGGAAGAACGGCGAGTGGACGATTCTTTCGGACGTATGATGGTTCGATTGATTCACCTGTTACAAGAGCGCTACCTGAAGCTCCCCAACCTCCCGTCCCTATGTCTCCTGTGTGACCCTGGTTGGTTCGCTGGACAAACTCAGCGAAACGTGATCGACATCCGGAACAATTTATTTATATATCAAGCACATACACATCAACCGTGTTGAAGTGCAAAACTTGAAGCCGTGTACCTATTTCCTCCCGTTTTCCCTTCGACTCCTCCTCCTCCCGTCATCTGCGGACAGGATTATGCGGGATGGCGTATGCGGCCTCATCCACATCCACAGCTTCGACTTGGTCCACGTCGACTTCAAGCCCGAGAATCTGTTGGTGGTGAAGACCGGAAGAGAGCGGCGGGGCAAGGTCACCGACTTCGGCCTTTCACGATGTGAGTGGACGCACCCCCTTCTCCCCCCCCGATTTGTGCCCGTGTGTGCTGGGGTGTTTGTCTCTCTGTCTGTCTCTGTTTCCCACTCTCCCCCTCTCATCAATCCTCTCTCCTTCCTTCCAACAATCTTCACCTGTCCTCTACTATGTGCATGTGTCCCTCCTTGCGTCTTTCTCGGTGCGCCCTGCGGTATATGCCATTCCCATGCCATTGTCGATACGGTTGTTCTTCCTCACGCGTGACGAGGCCCGGCTGGGCTACACTCTATTTATCTATCCGTTCATCTCGCTACCGATACGCGGTGATTCCGATAGCCGATGTTTTATAGGGGCTTTTCGGAGATGAAATCTCGGCATTCAGCCTGCGTCGTTGCGCTCTCAACGTCCAATACGACGCGTTTTTGACGTCTCTCGCCTTTTTCTGGCCGCACCGCATATAAAATACTTGGTGGCACCATCACCATCAACAATGCCGACGACGACGACGATAATGCCAATACCACCGCCAACAGCAAGAGGCACGATGAGGCCGTCCATGACCGGGACGGCCACGTACATGCCGCCTAAGAACCTGACAGCGGACATGCCGGCCGACTTCGATCAGGACGCCTTCTCCGCCGCGGTGGTAACCCTCCTGATGCTGCTGAAGCCTACCATTCAGGCGAACAACATATTCGCGCTCAACGTAAGGGAGTGAAGGAACAAGTTGTCATCACGTCATCTTTGTTGCCGCAGCGTACACATCGTGATCGTCTAGCGCGTTTTCGCCGCCTCGTGATCCTCTTCAGTGACTCTCAAACTGGAAACTCCCTTCCGGGGGTCAACTTTGAACGAAGTACTCCATCTCTGGACTTCTAGAGCGGTAACTTTCGGTTTGCTCTCTATAGTTGCTGTTTCTCGACATGTAACACTAAATTTCCTGGCTCACAACCTATGGTGATTTTGACGTGGCTCTCGACACAAAAAACGAGCTTCGGCCGATAATCTTTGGGCAGGGCGAACGCCCGCCACTGGAGGTCTCACCAAACCCACTACTTTCGTCAAACGCCCGCCACTGGGTTGTACTGATCTACTTCAGCGGCGAAACGCCTCATTTTCTACTTTTGACAGTCATCACCATCACAAGAAAATAATTTGGGTCTGTTTGCGTTTCTCTCCACGTCGTCGAAAATGCTTGAAGTCACTTCTGACGGAAGAAGAGGCGGAGCGCGCCATGCTGATCGACCGACGCGATGAAGCTGCGGAGGTCGCCTTCCAGGTGAGGGGTGAAGGAACGGCGATAAGGCCCAGGTTGATAATACTTGTGATATTCGACGTTTGCACCACCAGGAGATTATACTTATGAATATTGAAAACGTTGAAAACGCGTAAGTATGCAAAACAAGCTCTGTGAGCACACGTAAAAAGGACACGTTATCGTGGAATCAGGACGATCGAAATATGTATGTTCAAAGTTCGAACTTGACAATACATAAAGCACTGGACGCCGGTGTACATTTTCTTGGATTCTTGGCATAGAATAATGTGTGTTGGTCTTCGCTCTGACTGCGTACAACAGACTATTGTCCGCCCACTTAACGAAGGGTATTGACGAGAAAACCACCGTGTACACCAGCCCTCATCTTCCTCACTCGCCTTCGAACCTTCGACGCTCGGGTTGTACTGCGCCGTCCTCCCTGGTAACTACTATATAAACCTCGTTTGAACGCTGCGCGGGGGTTGCGAAGACTGAAGTCATGAAGAGAACATTAGCGGATGGATCCTTCGAGAGGAACGTCCTCGTGCCAAAGAATCTACACCACGCGGTACCCTCGCCGGAGAAGGTATGCATGCCGCCACCGTCTTCCAGAACCTCTTGTTTCGGGTTAGCCTCGCGTCTTATTTCCTGCGTGAGGAAATCAGCAGAGAATGTATAGATTTTTGCGGGGGGTGGTGTCTAGTCGAATATTGGAATGATTTGGACGCTCAAAGTTTTAGCAGCTACCATGTCCTACAGTCGTGGCGCGTTCTGTAAGGGAGCGGGAGAGAGAAGGCGGGAGAGGGAGATACACAACAAAATATCAGGGAGGAGAGGACGACAAAGTCGCTCTCGACCCAGCTGCAGCGCTGTATCGTTTTCACACCATGCCTTGTTGGACAACGCCGATGATTCAGCCGTCAGGGATTGGATTTGGAATCTCTTCCTTACGAGGAGTTAGTGGATCTACTACATACAGTAGCGCGTGATTCCCTGCATGCTGGTTGTCGACCGTTCTCAGCCTTCCGCCGTTATTGGATGCAATGTGGTGGACTCTTGCGCAGTCCAACGCTCTGTACATCCCGGACACGAGTGCTGTATCTGTACCAGTTGTTTCAACGCTTGTCGTGGCCTGGCGTTCGGCAGGTATGCCAGTGGCTGAAAGACGGTCTCTCCGTGGACCCCTCCAACCCCCCAAGCACGAAGGATCTTTTCGACAACCTCAACGACTTGATCGAGCGATTGACGGGAAACTGAGGGTGGACGTCCTTGCACGGCGTTTGTCTACGAACGCGCTGGGAGATGGTCCGTAATAATATGGTGTCGGTTTGGCCACACACGGCAATAAAAAAAGGCATTGGCCATGGGCGTTGCTGGACGTCATGGTCGGTCGTTCTGGTAGCACTCACTCGTGGTTCGAGGAAGGAGGGACGAAGACGATTGATGTGGCGGATCAAGGGGGAATGCACGACGAGAACCGCGTGTGCTTGTGTCGTTGCTGTTACTGTGTGTGAGATTTTCTCGTTCAAGTACTTGCGCTTCCGAGGCTACGCCTGCACAATCCTGGCGCTTGGCCCAAAAAACACATATGTAGTGATTTGTTTTCGTTCACTGCTCACGTCGCCATTGTGAGAAGTAAGGGTCATTGGATACCACCAGCAGAGAGGAGAGTGACTGCAGCGGGTTTGGTGCTTGACAGTGGACCTCTTGCAACAGGGACTGGACCAATCCCCTACACTGTACCATGTTCCGAATACACTTCGGGAAACGGTGATGTTTCTTCCTCCCTCTGTCTTTATCGTGGTGCGTGCTTAGCTGAGAGTTGTTTCAGGAGCAAAGGCCAATGAATTGTTGTGACCTGCTATGAGTAGAAGAAGCCGCATCTGCCCTTTCAAAGCCTGAACAAGGCTGTGGTTCACGCACGGGTTACAGATTGTTAAGCCTCCAGGCACCGGGTTCGTGATTGGCACAGGGTTCCATGGAGTTCAGAGTGAAAATCATAGTTGTTCGGTTTGATGTCAAGTACGCATAGGTGGGTTGAATGTGATGACCTACACACACTACGTACATTGATTTTTGTCGAAGAAGTATGTGTGGAAACAAAAGTGGAAAAAATATCTTGGAAATATAGTCTAGCTGTTATTGTGAACGAAGTATGTTCACTTCGTCGCGCCCCCCTTGATCGATGTAGTAGTTGGCCTCCCACCGGCGATGTCGACGTCAAAGTGAAGGCCCAACGCTTCTCTGTGAGTAATGGTGCGTGCGTGCTTTCCCGTGAAGAGTGACCGACGCCCAAGCCCTAATACGTATGATGGTACACACTTGAACGAATATTTTTCTTGCACGGAGTTCTCCGCACGATACAGCTCAGGGCTGCTCAGGGGCGGGGGTCTAAGGAGCAAGAAAGGTGATGATGCACGGGTATGGATAAGATTGTGTGGTACGAGGTGGTGGGTGGTGTAGCGCGTCTAGTCACTGAAAATCCAAGATAGATAAGTATGGTCAAGTGTAGTGCCAGACGTAGAAGAAGCGAGCGTGCAGCATACGCTACATTGGTTTGGAGTTTGGGGCAGACATGGTCGAATGTTGCACCCATGCGAAAGGTGTGGATTTCTTGGGCAACGGCATTGGCAAGCCGGCTCGCAAGGTCTCACAAACGAGAGGCTGGTATGAATCCTTCGCTGTTGTATTCCGTGCACGGTCTGAATGAAGCGTGTTTGTGCAAAGTGTAATGTGTGTGCGTTGTGGTTCTTCTACATGATGAAGCAGGTCGGTGTCTGGTGGCGGCTGGCGATGCGCATCAAAGGCTTCTAATGATGAAAACAGGAAACGTGACAGCGAGCTGCACGCTGTAACGGCGGCCGCTTTGCTAAGATGCAACGTCAGCTAAGCTGGGAGGTTCCTTCTCGACACGATGCCCCTATTCAAGTAGATGGGCGTCAATATCCCTCGTCAACTGCCATGGACTTCTCGAGATACGACGAGACCAAAAACATTTCCAATGTACTAGCCGGCCCGCCAATAGCAAACGTTTGCGTCGCACTGCTTCATTCGTTATTATTTTGTCTCATCCATTCTGGACGGCAGGATGCATCTTTTCGTGCATGTGTGGAGCACCAGCCGGGTTCTCCCGTGGCGACTGCCTTCAATTATTTTAACGGAAGAAGGACTCAGCAGCTCCGCCTCGCACTCACAACTATGCCCTTTTTCCTTTTTTGACGTCCAAATTGCGCGTTTAATCACCGCAACGAAAAGGTTCAACCCTCAAACCTACATGAGGCAGCATACCAGGTAGGTAACATTTTACGAGGGTACTTGAACCACGCGCAGTCTAGCATACACTAAAACACGTGGATGTCACACCCGGCTGACAACCGCAGCAGGCGTAGACTAGCTATGCATCCGCCCACTACCTCTCCGCCAACAGCGCTGTAGACGCAACGGGCCGAAAAACAGACAGGCTTTCGTTTCGAGGCCCGCCGATACAGCTCTACTCGACAAGCGTCAAGGAGGGTAAAACACACACCTCCTCGGCGACACAGCCCTCCAAATTTGCCCAGCAAAACACCACCCACCCCGCGCATGGCACCCGAACGCACTACGAACACATGCAAGCAGGGTCATGGAGTGCCTTCCCGCCGCGAACAAGCGAACGCCCGCGCAAAAAACACAAAAGCCCGCGACCGCAAATGCTCCAAAAAGAACACGGTCCCGCGTGAAACGTCAATGTTGCCGCTTTCATGTCACGCCCCCCGGCCATCGATAGTAGGAGGCGTTTGTAATCAACCACCGGACCCCCCTGGTGTCTTGTGTCATCGGCTGTTGGTCGAGGTGAGGTCGTACCATGTAACCTCGTCCTTCTTGACGAGGGTCACGATCATCTTGCTCTGTCGGACGGGCGGCCGACAGACGATACCAGGTGTCAAGTGCAGCAGTGAAACGGCCGATTGCAGAGGGAGGAAGGCAGGCAGGGGGTTAAGCTTCTCTCCGCAGGAAAACGGGACACAGGCAGCTGGTGTTGAACGTGTTCCCCGCCCAAGGTATTCCTGATTTGGCACAGCAAAGGCAAGGATGATGGCCAGCTTCCTGGTTTATCCTCGTGAATCATAGTCTGGGCCTGCGGAAACCCGGCATATCGCTCCGTCCCGGCATTGTAGGGATGCGGGGTCAACGGTCTAACGACTACGGCATGCGTTTACATAAGCAACCCCTCGTCCCGCAGATTCTCCACAACAAGCCCCAGGCCCAATGGGGGGGGGGGCGCTTGCTTGCTACATGATCCGTGCACCGAGGGGTGACCAAGATTTTTCAACAATATGTGTGCCGTTGGATGACGTGCGTCCGGGTAGGCAGACAAACACCAATAGAGCCTTCTTCGAGCCATTGTGCATGCAAGTGCACTGAGAGACGTGCCCAACAAAAAAAAGATTTTTACACGGCAGGAAAATGAAAGTTGACGCACTACCGACATGCAGCTGCACAAAAAAACACAGCAGTTGATATGTTTGAATCAGATGACTTGCTTCTTGCATCCTCATCGCCCAAAAGTTAGAGCATGGCTGGTGCGAAGAGTGAGAGGTCAACGTAGTGGAGCTATAGCATGGGTGGCATACAGATAGCTCAGGACAATCATCACGGCCCTGTCTTATCATATTTTCGTGGCGGTGAAAATCACCTCCTGCGAGATGAACTGTCGTAGCGTGTGGTCGCCTCTGCTGGCTACCGTATGTGCTTCCAACTGCATACGAGTCGCTGGTATCATATTGCCACGTCCTCCCTAAAACCACAAACAAGCAAACTAAACTCAACAAACAGCACACACATACATGCCATGTTTTTCTACAACTACAAGTAGTCATACCGAAAAACACCAAAGTACATATACCCTGGCTTGTCAGTTCACCCAGAAGAACGTTCGTCGCCGGCCAACACTATTGCGCCTTGTTCCACAGCGAAACGTGAAATAGCGCATAAAAACAGAACGGCACCCGTTGGTTATCATCACCAAGACCGCCGCCCTGAGCTACAGTACGCGACGGTAAGGCTCGATTCTACATTGAGCTGTTCACAGTCACCGCCGCACACACCTTCTTCTTTCGGAACGTGGCCCCCGTGATGTCATCGTGTAGCGATGGGATGTGCAGTCTACGAGACACCCCGGAAGGAAGTGCTACCTCCAGGTCGAGGCAGCGCGCCTCCCACTTCTGAAAGGACCCAGGCGAGACACACACACACAAATGACGCCGTGCCGCAGAACAACGGCATCAAGCACCGCGACAGCAGGCAGCGGGTTGGTTGTGGGAGAGCTGAGGTAGGGGGGGGTGGCCATGGTAGCCTTCCATGGTGTACCGACAAGAGCGACCAGAACAAAGTCTCTGTCTCTGCCTCTCTCTCTGTCTCTGTTCTCTGTCTCTGTTCTCTGTCTCTGTTCTCTGTCTCTGTTTCTCTCTCTCTCTCTCTCTCTGTTCTCTGTCTCTTCCGTTCTCTGTCTCTCTCTCTCTGTTCTCTGTCTCTTTCTGTCTCTCTCTCTGTCTCTGCCTCTCTCTCTCACACACACACTCCCTCTCTCTGTTCTCTGTTATCTGTCTCTGTTTTTCTCTCTCTGTTCTCTGTCTCTCCCTTTCTCTGTCTCTGTCTCTCTGTTCTCTGTCTCTTTCTGTCTCTTTCTGTCTCTCTCTCTGTCTCTGCCTCTCTCTCACACACACACACTCCCTCTCTCTGTTCTCTCTTTCTCTCTCTCTCTCTCTCTCTGTTATCTGTCTCTTCCTTTCTCTGTCTCTCTCTCTCTGTTCTCTGTTATCTGTCTCTGTTTTTCTCTCTCTGTTCTCTGTCTCTCCCTTTCTCTGTCTCTGTCTCTCTGTTCTCTGTCTCTGTCTCTCTGTTCTCTGTCTCTCCCTTTCTCTGTCTCTGTCTCTCTGTTCTCTGTCTCTGTCTCTCTGTTCTCTGTCTCTTTCTGTCTCTCTCTCTGTCTCTGCCTCTCTCTCACACACACACTCCCTCTCTCTGTTATCTGTCTCTGTTTTTCTCTCTCTGTTATCTGTCTCTTCCTTTCTCTGTCTCTGTCTCTCTCTGTGTTCCCAGTGTGTGGGCGGGCGTCTGTCTCACCAAGCTGATACTGTCGTCTTCGATGTCTGCGCAGCCCTCGAGGGGGACGTAGATCTTAACCTTGGCCTTCTCGTTGGCCCAGGCGTAGTCGGTCACCTTCTCCGCCTTCTGTGACGCGGCGTGATCGTACACAGCGCAACAGCGCCGCAGTGCACGGGCAGAAGAAGCGATAACAGCGAAATCAAGGTATGTGTGTATTGTGCCACAGGATGTGCTGCGTGATTGAGAACAACATGGCGTAGACAAAAGGAAGCACCGACTCTCTCCCGAGGGGGTGGGAGCTATCCCCCTGCCGTTCACTGAAAATGTTGTGAACATGTTGAGCATTGGAGCCCGAAAATATGAAGAAAAAAAAACGTGCTGTTCCGACAGACATCCAGCCTTGTACAACCCCCGTGATTGCAAGAGACATCTCAGGATCACCTCTGCCCCCCAATACCGAAATCCAACCTGACGTTCACTCCTACCCACCAGAATGCATGCACACCAAACTTGCAGATCGGCATGACATCAAGCCTCCGAGGTGTTACAACACGCATGCGATAGTTAGCGACGTGTTTTGCCCAGAACAACACCGGTGCGGATACCCATCGCCTCACACACACCGCATAGACCCGTTGCCGCCGTGGCACCAACATTGTAACAGCACACACACGGTGACGCACCTTTGGCGCTGGCTTGGTCGCGCTAGTGGTGGCCAAGCGGCGAGGGGCTGATCTCCCATCCCACGAAGGGGTGTCCATTACCCTGGCAAGGAGAGCGGGTCAAGAGAGGAGGGCGCATGGAACAGGGCGGAATACATGGAGATACTCAATACACGAAAGAGTCTGTACTTGTTCGTCCCACGTGGAAACGACGCTTCGGTTGGGAATCAGAGCACACGAGATACCGCCGCCGGGTGACACCGCAACTCCACCCTCCACCCACCATGGCTCCCCACCTGTTCTGTGTAAGTTCGAAGAATGCTTGTCCCAGGAGAGGCGTTCAAGGTATCGCTTGTACGAAGTACTTGGATTAGTCTGGCCGGTACGTTCAAAACAATACAACATTGGTAAAGAGCAAGCGGTGCGACCAGGATGTCACCTGACACAAACCACAGTACACCAAAATGTACCAGTAACAAGATTTCCGGCAGACACGCGTGCTGCAGTAGAGTGCCCATCCCACCACGTGAACCTGACAAGCCTCCTCAAGCTGGTTGCTCCTTCGCCGATCGACAGCAAGCGGTCCGACACTACCCTATGGCGTCAAGTACAGCCCGAAGCCTTCCTCAAAAAGACGCAAGACAGCAGTCACACGCGATTCCCTGAACGAGCAACGACAAGCATTAACCGACCTGGGCGGCTGGCCCTCCACCCCCATTATCCGGCGCTCACAAAACTTCTTCATCCACATCAACAGCCCGGAAAGCCTCTGAAACAAGAGGCCATCAGCTTTCGCCAGACTGAGAACGCCCCGCGCACGCCAATACCGTGAGCAAGCCGTAGAGATGGCACCGGGTGCGATCGTTTTTCTATAATATTTTTCTCTCGGATTCTTTGTCGCACCTCGATGCCATCTCTCCGACCCCGGTGCGGAAACGCAATATTATAAAATCATTTCTTTTAGATTTTTTAAGGCATCCCGGTGCCATCTCTCCGACCGGTGCGATCCCCGATGAACTACACAAAAGGTGTTGTATGCACGAACCCGGTGCCATCTCCCCGACCGGTAACATAGTATTGATACCAGTGTAGACATACCCACGCGCACACACGGTCTTCTGCACACGCAGAGTTGTCACACATCGCTAGCTGACAATGCTATTGAGTAGTATAGAACCACACGTGTAGGCCCGTTGTTGCTGGTTGGAAGCACACCGGTAACCGCGACGTAGGCTGGTGCGTAACCGCTTTCCATGCAGCGAGTGGTCTTGTGTTTGATGCGAGTTTGACTATGGCGTGACGACAACAAACGATATCGTTTCCACCTGAGGTATGCATCGGTACATAAGGCAACAGGAGTTGTCTTCCGCTTTCGTTTAGGTCTTCCGATTACGGATACCAGTACGTACGCAGCAGTACAACAGTTTCGTGTTGTGTAAGGTGGGTAGGGTGAGGCTTGTGCGTTGTGTGCTTGGTTGATTTGAGTGTACGGTTGGCGACTTCGATACCAATTAAAAAAATGAAAATAACTGGCCTCCGGTGTGAACCGCGGCCATGCATACGTACATACAGAACATGAGTGGTGCTCCGCTGACACCGTCCCCACATGGAAAAGGTACGCACATGTACCTCATTCTCAATCTTCGATTTGGCGGTCGGAGAGATCGTACCCGTTGGACCCCGGTGGGTAAATCGAATTAAATCATGCCATTCTTGTATTTTTTTGCGCACCCCGGTGCCATCTCCCCCCCTCGGTGTTTGCCATCGGGATTGGGTTTTCGTCGCTTGGCAATGACGTTGTAAAACAAGCCAATTCACTTCGTGAACTCGGCAACCAGGTTACCGTTTTTTTCTTTTTTTACCTCGGTTTTTTTTTTTGGCGGTAACCATAATGGTGGTCGAGTAGATCATGTTGTGCGGGGTGGAGAAACCTCACTCCACGCAACGGGGGATGATCGTACCACGTTGTGTTAAAATGGTCAAGCTTCCTCGAGGCATTTACACAGTGCTTACAACTGTCTCTGGAAGTGAAAGCACCAGAAAATAAATTAAGTCATACGTAGCTGTCATCCGTACGCAAGTAAGTAAGCACAAGATGCCGAACACCCTTAGCAGGATGCAGCTCACCCTTCATGGGACTCGCCAAATACCTCACGGCGCTTCGCGCTTGGTGATGTGAGAGCCTGGTCCGGTGAGAACCCGGCGTGCTCCGTCCCGGCTTTGTAGGGATGGGAGGTCAATGGTCAAACGATTACGGCATGCACGATTAGGAGTACACCCCCCCCCGGTGCCATCTCCCCGATCGGTGCCATCTCTCCGACCGGGCCATCTCTTCGACTATTTCGGTACTATCGCATGCCGTGGACGCCGTAAGCAAGCCTTTTGGGGTACACCCCGATGCCCCCCCCCGCCAAACTCACCAATTGTCAAAGTCTTTGACGAGCAACCTAATTCCCTCCCCCCCCAAAACCACCAACTGCCATCAAACACACACACACACTTGTGACCGGACACGGACACACCTGTCGTGGGCGTAGTAGTAGCTGTTCTTGCCCTTCCTGGCGAGGTTCTCCCTGAGCGCCGACAGCTGCTCTTCAGTCTGCTGCTGCGGCGGCGTTTCGCTCCCATCGTCCCCAGCGGGAACGACTGCCCGTGGTAGAGATACAGCAGATATGTCAACGAAAAAAACAATGGCAAAAAAAAACACAAGGATTTTTTGTGTCTGGACTTGCAGCAGTAGCAGTGCTCGCGCTGCATGGGCGTCAAGGCGTGTGAGCCGCCGCCGAGGTGTAAGGGGCCCAACTGACCTGAGAGCGGCGAACCACTGTAAGGAAGAACGACTCCTTAAAAATATTCAACACTACCAATCACAGCATGTTGCACGAAGCACGTCCGAAAATACGGCGGGCGATGCGCTCTGGACGACGGCGCCGACACTTGGTTCTCCACACGTTAACCTTGCTTTGTGGCTGACCGACGTGCCCCGATGCTTCCCCACCCATCCATATTCAGATCGATCACCTCGAGATAATTCGTCGTCCAAGACTTTGTGCAAATCGCCCAGCCCGCAAGCGCAATTTTGATTCTCCGATGATATCGTCTATGGTAGATTGGAAGCCCGTTGGGGGCGAGCTGGTGTCGGGTGATCCGATCGTGCCAGCAACTTGCTACTTCCATGCAACTGGACGATATCTAGCAGCGAGCGAAGGAAAAGCGTGCTGGGAGTAAGCAAGAAGAATCTCCAGCGAGGCAACGAAGAAAAAGCGTAAAAATCATTTTCCAATACAAAGGCAGCTGCTGTACCAACCATATCCACGAAGAACGCGATGGACCTTGTGATACACCGGCTTTGATTCGCCCGCGTGGGTAGATCAGCAGGCTCACCTGTATCTATGTTATTACGGACCACCCGCCCTATGTGCTTAGTCTAACACACCCAGGAAAAGAACAGCAAAAATCATCTCCAACACGCGCCTTCAAGCTCTCTGACCCACCACCCAGCACACGACCAGCACCGCAACGCGTGTTGCAAACATGATGCCTCGCTGCTGCTAGGATGTGAATCTTCGCATTGCTCGAGACGCGAAGCTTGCCTACACTGCAGCGTGTAGATACTAACTACAGCAGCACATCCATGGTGATTTCTAGAAAAGAGAGTGCTGTTTGCCAAGAAGAAACTCCTTGCCCAACCAAGCTACAGCGGGAGAAACACACAAGAGTTTAGGTTGTGGATCCACAATGCCTGGCTCATTCCGTGCCATCGCGATACAACCATCCAGTGCTACACCAGACAAACACGTGCTTGAACATTCGTGCGGGGCGGGAAAAACGAACAACACACACGTACCGGCCGCCTCGGGGCCTGCTCCTCCGACTTCGCTTGCGGACATTGTCCGGCAGGTACTCTGCGAGCTGATGAGGGCGTCCGCGGGGTACAGACGACTGCAGAGCGGAGGGAGAGAGAGGGAGAGTAGCAAGGGTAGACAGGACCCGTGTTAGAGTAGTGGTGTGCCGGAAGGGAAGCACCCGCGTGTGGGTGGAAAGGGGCAGTTCATATGGCAGTTAGAGGGGGGGGGGCGCAGAAAGTACCCAGTCATCCCAGGTCCGGTGTTCCCATAAATAGCATGTTGGTTTCCCGGGCGTTGTTGCGCCGCATGCCAGCACCAGGTGTCGCGCTGTCGCGCCGCGATCTTTCTCTCTCGCGCTCTCTCTCCGTCTCTGAATGAAATGGCCTGGGGCGCCGTGCTGACGCAGTGGTACGTCACCGCTGCCACCGCCTACTGTATACTGTTGCTGGCGCTTGGACAAGGTGAGCTGTTGTGATGTGCTTGAGACCGTACCGAAAGATCGCCTACAATATTAGACTACAGTACACAGAAGATCGCAGCCAAAGGGGGCAGAGAGAGAAAGGGAGAGCGAGGGAGAGCGCGAAAGGCTTTTTGGTACTATGGAAGAAAGTTTTCTCGAATGCATGCTCCTTGGCGATATCGACGTCCGTCCTCCATGGTACGTGGAAAGTAAGGTCGGCTGACCGGGCTGATTGACTGTTCAACGAAGCATGCTTCAACAACAGGAGCTCTTGCAGACGATGTTGTCTACAATGTCGACGCCTGCTTTATCTATCATGCTTTGCAGTCTTATCTTGTCGAATAGACATAGTTTACTAACCATTTGCTCACAAAGTAAAACCGTCTCCCGCGCATTGTCACGTTCATTCGCGTAGGACAACACAGCAGTAGCTTTGCACATGTAGTGCTTGGGCGGGATCACACAACAATGAATCGAGTGGGCCAGTCTTTGGTCTATAGGAAAACCGGTGCCCCTTCTTGTCCATGGCATGCTTCCATTGTCCAACCTCGGTCTAGGCTACACAGCTCGCTCAAAGCTCATCCACCTCTTGTTCATTAACTGAACATACATGATTAACTGCCGACCGATGCGAATATTACACAGAGCTAGACGAGCCCTACACCGATGCGGACGAAGATCGACTCAAGTCATTTTGGGACACAAGGGTAGAGGTGGACCCTTGCTGCGACGTCATATTGGGGGAACCGCTGGAGATCACCGTTTGGTTCAGAACAGACGGCAATTTCACGGAATCAGCCGCTCTCTATGTCGACCTTCCCCGTGAGTGCATCGAATGAACGCGATAGAGATCTGCTCGCAGTGTTGACTGTGTGGAACCATGCTCCTATAATACCCAACGACAAAGTGAGAAAGGCCTCTGCGTAAGTCCAGAAGAGGATTGACCGAACGTTGTTGTAATAGCAATTCGGGATGACTTGGTAAATAGCACGTGCGCCTATATATTTATAGTACCACTACTCGGAACCAGTGAGCAGCTCAATGTGCGGCAGATGTCGTGCCTACAGCTCCACCATCTGAATCATTGCCAGAACAGGTAGACCAATCGTTTGTCAGAGAGCGGTCCACAAAACACTTCAAGTTCATTGTGTACCCTCCACGAAACGACTATGTAGCGAACCTGTTGTTTGTCGAAGGTTTAGGGTATTTACGCATGGCTTTCTTGGCTACTGCTCGTTACCTGTGGTCGTTGAATGCCCTCAAACAAGGAAGTACAATGCCCTTTTCTAGCCTGCATCACAGTATCAGGAAGCCTCTACCCGTGGGCGTTTTCTCGGGTGCCGAGTTATTGTCGACTGGCCATTTGATAACTTCGGCCTTCGCCTTCCAACTAAGCCATTCCGTTCTTCTCGCAACGGGCGATGTCGAACAGGTCTGACAACGGGCACACTCGAAAACTTGTTCAACGACAGCACAGACATTGGTCTTGGCGAGGTATGTGCGTGGGTCAAGTTCCAGCGTTCTTGGGTCATACTGGTAGTTCGTAGTCCGAGCAGCAGCGCAACTTATTCGGATGGATCCTCTGTCGTTGCACACAGCAGAAGAACGTTACCTACAGAGACGAGCCAAGGATGCACCACAGAGAAAGAAACTCGATGTGGGAATGAGGTTTCGACGGGTGACACCGCAGTGGTTTCAGTGCCTGCATGTCAGCCTGTGGTCGTGAGAAATTAGCACGAGAGGATGGTGAAGGTTGGTGATTGGTGGCGGTACACACACACGACCGGCTCAAGCAAAACGGTTGGTTGGTTCTATTTAGTACGGTGTGCAAACGCTCGTCGTTCCTGGGGACTCCGATGTAGGAAAGCGATTGTTGTCACACACTATTGGTTTACCTGGAAGGTTTCCGACCCCGTTCGACCAGCGCCGGGCGCTGAAACACAGGATTAGCCCTTGCTATCCCGTTTTTCAAAATTGGCACTCCACGTTCTGGTGTTCTCCCGGTATTCGGCTGCCTGCATGTCAATGCAGCGGTCCCCCACCTTTCCCCCGTCCCAATGAACACGAAATGGTTTTCTGGACAGCTGGATGTAAGCCCGTCCACCCTTTGGAGAGGCGCGTGGGAGCAAGGGGTGTACGATGAAGATTCTCCATACGAAGGATCACGCCTGTTGATGGTGCTAAAACCTGGCCGGACCTTAGACCCCGATTCGGTGAGATATCGGTGCGGCTAACGTTTCGACGCGACTATTCGCGTTCTATTGTACATAGTTTCGCGAGTGAAAGAGTCGCTGTCCATGTCTAACCATGAACCATTGGGGCAACACCGACAGAGATTTCCAAAGTATGAATCAAATGTACGTCGACGTGATCGACATATAGTTTAGAAATCACCGTTGAGGCGGAACATGGGGTGTGCCATTCCACCATCAAGTGCACCTCTCGATGCACTGCTGCAATCGTTACCTACCGTCTCAAACGTGGCATGAACAATAGTGTCGCGCCTATCTGTGCGTGCCACGGACATGACAGGATGAGGATATGTTCGTAAGAATTTCCAAGCGCAACCGCATCTCAGCGTTCTGCGGGTGGGCGGAGGATTCGGTAGACTTCCGCCTCTACACGAATTCCTCGGACTTCGGTGAAGCAATCATCGAGACTTCTCCCCGGCTAGGCGACGGATGCAGGTAAGTGACGGTCTACTTCGAACAATATTGTAGTTTGCGTATACGCGCTGCCTTCGCTGGCATCTGGTTGGTTATTGGCCTCGTATTAGGTCAAGTAGACGCTACAGGTACCACCTTAAGACGTATCGATGATGCTTGCTATGGCCAAGAGAATACCGGGTACCGCTTAGGATACAGCTTTCTCGCTTACACGGCAAACCACTTGGAGGAGCCAGTTGGACGTGCTTCATTATTTACTACTGTAATCATGTCGTATGTTGGACAACCTAGAAGTCCCAACGAAGCTCAACGTCGTGAGAAATCTGCTTTCGCCGATGTTGCAACGTGGAGAACCCAACGTCAGTGAATGCCCTCCGTGCGTTTGCTTTTATAACTTGCAGAGCGGACTGCTTCGAAAGAGGGGTGTGCGACTACTGCCACGAGGCTTGCCATTGCCACGAGGGACAAGGGGACAAGACATTCGACATCGTAGACAGCGGGGGCTGGACGCGTATAGATTGCGCCGACTGTGAGAGAACAGCAACCACGATAACAATACTCATTTCAAACACACGAAGAGAATTGGTGTGGTAGCTGGGGTGCATGCGGATGAGGTGACGGAATGTAAATACATGCATTTTCGCAAGATGCACCACGTGGTTGAATAGGGGGGCACGCAGAGCGCGCCCCAAACCGGAAGGTGTAGGCCGTAGCATGCGCACACCGGGCTCGCTTGCCACGCACCTTCAACCTCAAGATGAAACAATCCCGACGAAGCAAGTGTCCTTCACAGAACCACTTCTATGGGCTGTGTTTGTTTCATACTTCGCCGCGCACCATATGTCGCCGTGCTCCAGCGGTACTGCAGCAGCAGTTCGCACTCGTACATGAACGCATTCCCTCGTTGCGTATAAAGATGCTGGTTTCTCTCCTCTGGCCTGATGCAGATGTGTGTCCTTCGGGGAAATCGTGGGCGGCGCGGCCGACGACCCTCGAAGGTAGAGGAAGGGCATCGTTGGAGAATCATGGGCTGGAGGAATGCTCGGGAAACGGCAGGCGAGCCACAAACGATCCAGACACATTTTGCTACAATCGTTCGCGATTCTGCGAAATGAGATGTAATGGTCAAGAAGGAGGTCGAGCAGATGGTTAGACCGTTGCCTGACGAGCGTATCGCTCAAGGTTACTAGCGGAAGGGTGCGTCAGCCTTCTGAGAACTCAACTTTCGCCACAGGATCGCTGATTCTGCATCATCCTTTCGTGCCACGTTCCATCATTGTAGCACAACGGCCCCAACTGTATCTGAAAAAGGCCAGCGAACGGGCTAACCGTGACATCTTTTTCTGTGATGCCCCCAGGCTAAAGAAAGGGCCCACGGTCTGAACAATGACATCAGAACTTCCGGCCATCGCAACCGTCTTACCATTTCATCAAACCCTAAGTATGCTAGCATTTCTTCGTGTTCTTCGGACGACCTTCGAAGATGTCGCGCCTGAAACCTGACGATTAAACCTACTTTGTGGTCATATTCTCCGAAACTCAAAAGACACTTTGTGAGATTACATGTTTCGTTCTTTCTGTCCACCCTCTCTTGCTGCCTGCTTTTTTAATATCCACAGCTGCGACCGAACGGATGCATCTTGCGTCTGTGCTCCCGGTTTCGAGGGCGACGCCTGCCAACGAAGTGAGCTTGAATACTGTCAGTGTGATTGTGTCAGGATTTCCATCACCAGCAGCTGTAGCGTTGTCACCAGCTGTTTCGTCGCATGCTCTCTCGTTGCTGCTTTCGTCGGTATTAAGCTTAATTCAGCAAGCCTGACGTTGTTCGCTACCAGTGTCTGCAATGTAGTACACAAGACAACCGAAGACTCCTGCCGTCTGCATCGAATTGCAGACAGAAATGCACAATTCAACGCACGAGCCCCATCCGTCGCGGTTCAACGGGGAATCGAACACAAGAAGCTTCTACCCGGATTCAGCAATACGTCGCTGAAAAGAAGGCTAGACGCAGTCGTGATTGAAATACTTGGCCTTCCGGTACATCAGTGCCTACCCCGTCCAATCCCCCATCAAATCGAAACAAAGACCATAATCTGGGGATCAGATACACCTCGGGGCGGGCGCCCTTGAGGTTGCAACATGAGAGACTCCTTCTGAGCATTCCTCTCACCCTCCCCCGACTGCTCAACCAGCAACCACGCACATCACAGGGGTATCCACATATCTCTTTCATTTTGACGCCCGCGGAGCTTGGCGACATCACCCTTCGTCAAGGCCACCAGAGGCTATCGGTTCCCGTTCTCGCCGCATTCGCCCCCACCCCCAGACGAACACGCCTCCCCCTGCACCAACAGGAGCGCGTCATCCCACCTGCCCTCGAGGGCCAGAACCTCCACCCTCCCGGAAACACCGTCCTCCTCTGCTGCTGTCCCATCACGGCGAGCACTTGCGTCGGGCTCGGCGGACACCGCCACCGCCGCGGCAGCATCCCGAACCAACGACAGCGCGCGCTCCCACTGCCCGCCCGCCGCGCACGCGTCGAGCGCCGCCCGACACGTCGCCGGGGACGGGTCGTGTTGCGCTCTCGCCCACATCGTCTCCACCGTGGCGAGGGCGGCCTCCGCCGCCCTTGCCGCTTCTTGCATCTTCTCGACGGCCGCGGCAGCGGCGTGTTGATTTGCTCCTCCGGTTCCTGGCTGGCGTCGCGGCGTGGCGCTGTTGGGCGGTGGTTCGGGAAGCTTTCCGAATAGTGGGGGTGATTGTGATGGGGGCGGATCGTCATCTGTCGCCCCTGGAATGCCTGTGGTCGAGGTTGGGTGGTTGGGGTGGGGATGGGGCGGTGTTTCTGCAGGTTGTGAGTGGGATAGGTAGTTAGGAGTAGAGAGCAGGAAGGAGGGGAGAGAAAAAATCGTCCGCAAATTACCGTTCGACACTGCAGGAACACCATACGAAATGACCACCCGTGAAACACAGCATTCGATGTTTTCTTTCGTGTTGAGGCTGCGGCGGACTGAAGGGAATCATGCAATATTCAACAGTATTCCCGGACCGATTGCAATTGCTTGAGAATACAGAACTTTGTTCAGCATTACCAAGAAAATACAACGCACCCAGTGCACCAGCTCGCATGGCATCATGACACTCAACATTCTCTATACGGTTCCTGGCGATATAGCCAGCTCAACGCCACTACGTCTGCTACAGCAGTAGTAATGAAAAGCATATCTTCCTACGTATGTATACCTGGCACAATGTTCAGTCCCTCCGCTTTCATCTCCTCGAGGATGTAGTCCACGTGTCGTTGTTCCCCCGCCCACCGGCACTCGGCCAGCGCGGCTGTGTACACCACAGCACCTGGCTGAACCATCTCCCCCTTCATCTGAACATCCGAAACATGCACCGTCAAGTGCGTTGTTGAAGTTGGCAAGGAACACAGAAAGCGTTGCACAAGAGCGTTGACGGCACTCAGATCTTCATGCAATGTCGTCATTTCTGCCCAGAGCAGCATCTGCTGGCGTAATTTCGGAGGTACAACCACCAGTGTTACAAGGTTCGTAGCTCTTCTGTGCACCGGCTGTGCCTACGTTGTTGCAATCGGACAGATGTTAGTTAATTGTTCGCAGAGGCCAACCGCCGGTGGATCGGAGCAACACATACATATGTAGCCTATTCGTCGACTCTATACTAAAGCAACGATCATGGAAAAGCCAGTGGATGGTTCCGTCTTTGATGTTCTACAATATGTATCATGTAGCAACGCGTTGTCGCCTGAATAGAGAGATCCGAAGTCGCCTAAACGGAGGTGCGACAATCGTGAAGAGTTGCACCGCAATTCTTGTCACATCTCGGTGCTGGAGGATTTTCCGATTCAAACGTCCACCAACACCTACCTCTTCCACGAGAAAGAGCGCCAACTCCCACGGTACAACGCTCTGCCCTCCGAAACTTCGGATGGAATCAACAGAAGCGATGCTGCAGCGCCTTCCAATCCTCCCGCTTCTCGTCATCCCAGCAGCTGCATCGTAAAACGAGTGTGCCAAAGCAGCGGGGCTCTGCCCGGGCGAATGATCACACATTACCGAGCGGTTGCGCGGCAAGGAACAGCAGTAGTGGCGTTGCTGCTTCGGTACGGTTCTGCCCAGGGAAAGAACCTTGCTAATGGCAGCACCGCTGGCACTGCTGGGGTTGATGTGGTATGTTGCACTTCGGCAAGTTACGCCGCATTGATGGTTCGACGTAGACGTCGTCGCGTTCGCACGTCGACAAGGAGTGATCGCTACAGCTTCAAGCAGAGAGCAAGAACTGGTCCTGGTCCGCCAGGAAACATGAAGTACTGTGTGTAGCGCAGAAGGCATCCTGGCTTTGTGGCGGCTGTGGCTATGTCGCTCGCGACTAAAGACATACACAAGCCTGCGCGCTCATGACCCTCAGAACAGAACGCTGATTGGGTGAAGTTGACAACCACATCTCCGTAGATCCAATGCGGTACAACTACCAGTGTGGTAAGCAGCGCAGCAGCCAGCAACAGTAGTGAATAGCAACGGGAGCAGCAGCAGCAGAGGCAGCAGTAGTACACGCTTGCTCTCCTTGAACACTCGCTAGATTACACTGCCCGCCCGGGATCGACCTGTCATAAAGGCAAGCAGATTCGGCGGAGATCCAAAACGATCACACGCTGGATCCGCCTCGCGTTCTTGCGATCCATACGGACATGTGCTCCCGTATCTCACCACCGGGTCGCAGGAAATACCGCCACGAAATCGCCGCTTGGTACCATGGCAAATTAGTTGTCTATACCTATGATGCCCCCAAGCACTCGAATTTTTGACTACATATCGTATGCACCTGTTGAAGGAGCGCTACTGAAATTCTTTCCATTTCGTGTTTTCGCAGATTCGTGCCCGTCGGATTGTTCCGGTCATGGAGTATGCCTCAGCATGTTCGAGCTAGGCCAGACCGCCGAGGCTCTACCTCTAATGAACGGCTCCCACATTTACGGGGATGTAGGATCTGATGAGGTGAGCATTCACTCGCTCGTTGCTGAGAAGCTGGCGTACGCCAACTGAGGTATGTGTACAGTAGTCTCTCCATTGAAAATAAACTGCTGCGGGGAATATATTGTGGTGTTGTCGTCGAAAGGGTGATTTCCGTATGAGAGCGGCGAGCGGCAGAAGCAAGGCAACACACGCTGCCATAGAGTCGCACGTACTTCCCGGTTTATCATGAACAGTGCAAACCCATACAGATATGCAGAGAGTGTCTGCACGAGGTGTTGGTAGCTTGTGGACCCCAGGTTGCGGGTGGTAGCGCTACATAGAATAGCAAACATTGATGAATGATTCACTACCACTGCTTATCGTCCACCAGGTACATACCTCTATACTATTCCGAGCCCAGCACGCGGCCTGTCAATAAGAAAAAGCATGCTAACTCCAGCTTTTTTGTTCTTGAGGTTCCGCTATTTCGTCTTCGTTCTCTTTCATTTATCGGTGGTTTGCACCCGTGTGGCATGGATGTGCTGGTTGATTTTCACACAAATATACCACGGCTGCATGGTCGTGTCATCGACATCGCCACTCCTGTTCATCCTTCCGTTCCCAGACAGTGGCGTGGGATTTCGAGTCGATGTACGCGTGTGTTTGCGACTCGGCATGGGAGGTTGGACTGGGTCCCGGTCAGCGACAGCAAGCGGAATACTTCGGGGCGGATTGCTCTCAGCGTGAGCCGAACAGGATTCTGTCATGCCAATCAATCACTCCACGTCACATCCATTCGGGCTCTGTTGGGTTGAGCGAGTGAAATGGTGCACCACTAGCGCCAGTAGAAACATTTGACCAAAGTTCTAGTGAACATCGCCACCAAATATTGCATATAATTTAGTAGTGCTTACTGTGATGAGTTCGTTGAGTAATGTGAGCAAAATGGTTTCAATTGACGTGAAGACCTCAAGCACATGGTGACGACACCGACCAACTCGCTTATCGGTCCCCGCGTTTTGCAGGGAGGTGCCCTACTGGAGACGACCCTTTGACAGCTGAGGATGACACCGACTGTGAAGGAATCACAGCGGAAGGCGGCTTCGGATTAGGACAGGTGACTGAGCCCGAACCTAGCAGACGCAGCTTTGGTGGGTCTCTCAGCTGCAGACTGCAGCACAACGATTGGCCAATTTTTAGCTCTTAAATTGCCTCAAGAGCAAGTGCTAGTCGAGAAGACAATGGCCCTTCGTTTGTTCAGCAGCGTTTCTGCTTGCGTTAACTCCCGTGTCGGGGATATTGCTCTGACGGTTGATTGCGTTATCTCAAACGCACACGTGCATTGTAGACTAATAAAAAACACCGGGAAGGTTCACACGGAGTCCCCTACAGCGCTGGCGAGACACATGGCAGATAATGAAGACAAAGCACAACATGACGTTCGATGTTTGTTTGTGATGCTGCCCTGGTCCGCATGCGCCCTTTGTCATGCGTCTGCACCAGGCGGGAAACATTTGTCACGTAGACTGCTCGGGCCGAGGGCAGTGCGACCACACCACGGGGGAATGCTCCTGTTTCGACGGGTTTTTCGGCGAAAACTGCGGGAAAACCACAATCTTGTCCTTTGACCCTTTTTCGCTGTTGGTGTAGAGCTGTGAAATCGGTCCTATTGATGTGTTCGATGCCTTGGTCCTACTACATAGGCTGAATGCCAGTATTGTGGGGCGTAGGGGTCACGAGAATCCACGATGCTTGTTGTCGGGGAGCACGTGACATTCACGACAAATTCCAAATATGGCGAGGGCGACGATGCCGCAAGCCAAGGTACGCGCGAGAACGAAATATCTATCAAGTGAAAATGCTGCATGCCACGCGCACGAGGCACCTCAAGCAGATCCGGTGGTCGCTGTGCTTGACTCGCACTAAACTACCGGGTGTGCTCGCGCCAGATGCGGCACGCGTGTCCACGAAACAATGCAGTGCGTGGCCAACATCATCGCCATCGCGTCTGGTTCGAACGAAAACCTCGGCGGTCCATGCGACACGAAAACACACAAGACTACGTAGACGTGCTTGACCGAGAATACAAACAACCGAGCTCAGCGATAGGGTAGAAAACCACGGTTCGTGCCGTGCGTCGTAATGCGCAACAAGCGGTCGTCCTCATCCCGTCCCATCCTCCAAACGCGTGCCGCAAACACTTTCATCAAGTTTTCGTACAGCAGAAAGCCTCTGCTCTCCTCTCCCACAATCTCTTGACACGCGACCGTGCCATATAGACAGACGAAGTGATTCCGGGATGATTTCGCGGAGCCCCTCTGATACCCCCCCCCTAGTTGTGGACGGTCGCACCCATTTTTTCAAAATTGCGGAACTCGTTTCGCGGTTCCCCGGCGGCGATGCGCATCGTTATCGACCAGACCGCCTCTTAGTGGTGATGTGCGTCCCGTACTTTGGGATGGTGGGGATCATCCACGCGTTGGGCTCCCCCGCGTTTGAGTTCACCAGTGAGAACTCGTACCGGTTCACCAACAAAGACAGGACCACCTGTAACACCAAAGGAGGGCATGGCGGGTGCGGGAGTTTGTTTCGGCGGTACATATGTGTTTTTTGGCGTGCTCCCGGGACGGGAGGGGAAACGAAAAAAAGAAAACTGCGGCACTGTCAGCATGCAAGAGGGGGTTGGGGAGGAAAGTGAGTGAAACGGCCCTGCGGTGTGGTAGGCACAGCGGTTACGATGAGGTGACTGATCCACGACAACCAACGGAGGAAAGGATTGCTCATATTGTCCCCTAGGCCACGCTCCCGAAGCGTTCGCGTGCGAACCAGGTGGAGGTGATACCGTGCCGTTGCCAACGACTCGCGGTGCTGACGCCAAGCTCGCAAAACTACCGGATCGCTTCGCTTGTGAGGCCCCCCGACTGACCCAACCAGGCCGCTTGATACCCGGTCCTGTCCAAAATCCCACCTTCCTGCCACATCTCGATGCCAAAGTGCCCGATCCCAACGCCAAACAGCATCATGTCTCAAACGACGCACAGCGGCAGCAACATACCTTGGACTCAAGTAGGGACAGGTGCTGCCCCAGACAGTTCCTGGGACCGTCGATGAAAGGAAGGAAGGTGTACGGTGCCACCGGTGTCTCCATGAAACGGTCGGGGTTGTACCGCATGGGCTCTGGCCAGATATCCGGCCGTTCATGTACCCCCTGAAAACGCAAGCGGGCGCGGTGGGGGGGGGTACACAGGGTATTGGTGGAAAATAACCACACTGTTCGAAAAACAAAATACGGTCTTAACCTATCCCCTTCGACTCTGGTACTACCTCGAACGGGGAGCCGTTCTCTGATTGTATACTTTCATACTTTCCAAGAAAAAAATAGCCTCAAGGCATACTTGTGGCCGAGCGCCACAAATCAGTGGGGGAGAGCGATATACAAAGAAACGCAATCGAGAGGGGGGGAAATGACACCCTAGATGAAAGAATGGCGCAGGGCGTGTCTGCGGCATTCTCACATAAAAAAAAAAAGGATGGGTGGTGTAGGGCGGTCGGCCTACTGGAGATGTGCTGAGGGCGTGTTGCCCCCAACTGCCGCAATCCCGACCGGCAAATCCTGGCTTAGGTAGACCATCCTTGGCGCTCTACAGCTGCAATCCTGACGTGCAGATCCCAGCTTGAGCAGACCATCGTTGGCGCTCTACAGCGTTATCTCCGCACTGGCATGTTCTCAGAGTGGCCTGAAAAGTTCCAATGCTAACACAATCCTTGTTGTGTGTCTGTCACAACAGTACATGAACCACCATATGGAAAAATGAGATGACGCGACGATCCCACCGTCTTTTTGGGTAGCCAACATTGGTCAGCAGCCCACACGCTAGAGCCTTACGCCCAAGCCACAAGCACGAGAAAGAAGGACAAGAAAATGGTTCTGATTTCTCTCTTCTGAACAAATAAAAACGAACGCTTCTCGTCGGTCCGTCGGCCAACATGTGTCGATGATTTGCAGACAGACAACCGTGTGCACACATCCTTTGCCTGGTGAAACCGCGAAAAGAAACAGCTCGCAGTATATCTTTGTATACCTTTTTCGGGTAAGCCTGTGACCACGGGAATCGACCGTGGCAAGTGTTAGACTATGTAGTACGAACAGAAGAAGGTACTGGGTAGAGAAAACGGAACGGTTTTTAATGTGAAGACCACAACAACAACAACAACAACAACAATAACAACATTGTTTGCAGCATAGCTCACGTACACGTTCGTCACTCCGCCCAAGGAAAAATCGACAATAGAACAAAAAAAAAACGTGTGCAAAGCCCGCTCAAATGCTAACGACTAGCCCGGGGAAACAGTCGGGGTACATTGCTTGGGACCAGCCCTTCTAGATCTCTCTCACCTTGATGAGGAGGTGTACCGAACATCCTTTCGGGATAAAGTGCTCCGTCCCCCCTTCTTCGCATATGGTGGTGTCCTCGACGCACCGTCTTACCACCAGGGGCACGAGGCTGAAATGCCAAGGGGGCCGGAATCAGGAAAGCAAAAACAACATCCGGACCAGAGACAGCAGCAGGAAGGGGACGGAATACTCACGTTTTGCAATGCCATAGCGCTTAGACCATTGACCACGCGCCCTCGAGAGGACGGAGCAGGGGACACTCAGAAGACATTTTCGGTGGAACGATGTGTGCGGGGACGTGCGTCTTGGGACGGTAGTGAAGGGCATGTGTTGGAAAACAGATTGGGCGGACATTAGCGCCGCAGCCTGGCGACTGCGAGGTTCGACCTGCGGTGCCCCTCTTCGTTCTTGCCAGCAAAGCGGCATCGCTTGTCTGTCTACGAACGGCCCTTGCCGGAAATACACACATATATACAAGCGCAAAACAGACCAAAAACGAAAACGGGCATCCTGCGGAAGTACGTTGATCCGAACGTACCTATACTTTCGGAGGCTCTCCCGCAGACACGCCTCTGTGAACTGCAAACCCCTTAGCTTTTCTGCGGATGGAAGAGGGGCGGTCAGCGGCACGGCGTGTCCGAAGACTTGCTCCGATTCGGCCACTACCTGCGCGTCAAGGCAAACAAGAGAGCGGGACACGCAAGCTAAAAATCAGGTGGATAGGCTCAATCCGATACCCTCCGGCAATGTACCACCGGCGAAGACCACTGCTCGGTCTAATACGCCCGAACAGGACAATTATCGAGGAACCAAACGGCCCTTCAATTCACTGGTATCAGCGCAAAATGACTGGTCCCGAGGCTCCTTTGATCCATCGCTTACGTTGACCAGATCGCAGCATGGGGACTAAATAGCGCGGAACCAAATGGCAGTTCGCTTCACACTTATCAGCACCAAATTCAACTGGTCCTGAGGCTCCTATGATATATCGACCATTGACAGGGGCATATCCTCCACGATCGCTGCGGGGCTCCGTGGAATGATTATCTACCGTTGGAGGCATCATGCCTCCGCATGCGACAAAACCCGGCGCGGATGAGGTCGATAAAAGCACCCTCCCACTTGCCTATCCCCGGCCCTTCCATTGCGATCAATATCAAACATCCAAGGCGTCCGGCTTTCGTCTCTTGGCCATCAATAGGCAAGGTCAACCTAGCACCCCTGGCCCGCTGAAAAAAGCACGGCATAACCTCGCATTCAAAGTAGCGTGGCAGCGCCATCTACATAGACGGCACCTTTGGACCGCGTGCCCTCGTCGAACACGGATAGTCCAAGCCGCCGTCTACAACCAAGGTGATTTCTCCATCGTCGCTTTCCTCCTTCACTCGGGTACCCCGCACTACATTGCGCCGCTCGTCCTCCAAAACGCTGGCGCACTCCCATATATCGGGATCTCCACCAAACGTTTGGTAGGGATGTGGCCACTCCCATATATCCGGAAAGGCTACATGGGAATAGCTAAAGTTTTGGGGGACGAGCGGCGCAACGTAATGAGGGGTGCCCCGAGCGAAGGAGCAAAGCGAGGACGGAGGAATGCCTTACGTGCCCCATGCCGACAAAACGTTTCTACAACTCGCTCTACATACCTTGGCCATGAGGTCCTTGCTTCCCATTAGCTCAAATAGAGACCAATTTAGCATGGAGGCCGACGTCTCGTGCCCGGCAAGCACGAAGGTCTTCATCTCGTCTCGAATCTGTTGCACCAAGGCAACACAAGTCAGGTCATCCACACGTTCCGGCGGTAGCTCCACAGGCAATAATGAGGTTCAAGCAATATCACACGTGCAGAACAATCACCGACCTTAATGCTTGGTACATCATGTTAGTGGAACTGCGAAGGCAAAGTTGTGATCAATGACAACCCAAGAGTGCGTCTAATTGGCACGGCGACGAGAAATCTCATGTCCCATGGGGCCAAGCCCATGTTTCTACAGCAGGAGTTCAGCCACCCTGCCTAACGCGTCCAAGCGCATGGCCATACTTAATCAGGGGCCACCGCAAAAGTATCAAGAACAACGATAATATCACGAGCCGAGCAGCATGCACCAATGGGGCTGGCCCACACATCTACGTTAGTGTCGAACAGAAAAAAATGGCGCTCGCAATTGGATGCTCGACACCGGCGCCTTCATAGCCACCATTCTTGCTAGTGTCGCAGATGGCACCACGGCAACAATAGCTGCCGATGCGAAACACTTGCCAAGCTCTCTATATCCAACAGACGACGCAGCCAACACGTGTCGAACTCAGAATGCAAGACCCACGTGCATGATGAAAGGTCCGCACCTGCAAAACAGCCGCAGATCCCCACTCCCCTGGCTCAAGCGAATCCAACACCTTGTCCAGAATATCCCGCTTCCGCCCCAGGTGTGGGTACGAATCCTTCCCGTCCGCCGTGCCCCCTGACCCGTTCCCGTCGGCAACGCCGTTCGTGGCACCCGCGGCTTGATCTCTCTCCTTTCGAATGATCTCCCAGCGAGCGCGAATTATCCCCGTGATGTAGTCGTTGAGTATCCGTTGGTTCTTGATGTGAGCCCACCACCCAGGCAGTAGCGGGCAGAACCTCCGCAAGGGGTTCCAAGTCCTTCATGGGGTGTTGGTGGTGGGGGCGGCGCGTGGGGGCGGCTAGAGGTTGATACCAGGCCTGGCGCCTCGAAACGAAGGGGGCGACTGTTGTGTCCGAAAAATATTACTAGTAAAACTAGAAAATGAGAGATGTGGGTGGGAAAAAGCGATGCACGGACCGATCGCAAAAATCTTAAACGCCGAGTGGCGAAAGTGTTGACATTTTCTTGCCAACAAGGACGACGTGCTTGGACGCGGCTGCTTGGCGTGCAGCACCGGAGCAGCGCGCCTGAAACACCGACGCCCCGAAGAAACACCGAAGAACTTCAGAAAGAGAGATAGAAAGAGAGACAGAGAGACAGAGACAGAGAGAGAGAGACAGAGAGAGAGAGAGAGAGAGAGAGAGAGAGAGAGAGAGAGGGAGAGAGGGAGAGGGAGAGACAGACAGAGAGAGCGACTGAGACAGGGAGAGAAAGAGAGAGACAAGGAAAGAGAGAGAGAGAGAGAGAGAGAGAGAGAGAGAGAGAGAGAGAGAGAGAGCGCGTGGGCACACTTATGGCGGCGTGTGGCTCTGTTGCTTTGCCTCTCGCTCACCTCATGTGACCCTCGACCACGATGGGCATGTAGACCTTGGCGAACGTCCCGTCGGCCTCCTCGGCGGTGAGACTCATCAACGCCTCCGATATCACCTGCAACCCCCCGACGGCACGCGATGTGTCGGCGCTAGCGGCCATGTCAGTGTTCTCTCAAACCCCGGCACACGACGTGTCAACCCCAGCGGCCATATCATCTTGTTCTTGTGTGAACCGTAGGTCCGGATGAAAATGACAAGGGATTACCCTCATGCACTTATTTCATCAATCAATATAGTTTGGTCCAGGCACACGGTGGAGAGCACAGCAGGCAAGTAGGGTGTTGAATTTCCGTAGAATCCAAGGTGGTCCTTCCGTGACGCAGGAGCACGTACCAGTTGCAAGAGAATCGGGATACCGGACGGCGGAAATCCTTTAGTCATGTGGGAATGGCAGCAGCTCCTACGGCAAAAGGTCGGAAGAGGCAAGGCCTCTTGTACCGCCAATGCCATTGTGGAGGGCTGGGGCAAAAAAAAAAAAACGGATCGATTTTGAGTGCGTGCTCCGGGACTTGGCCCCTAGACCCCGACGGCACACTGGAGAGTTGAATATTTTCGTCTGCGTACCGCCGTGTCTGCTCTTTCGTCCCATCAAGTGACTAGAGGGCGATGAGATACTGCACGATGTGGGTTCCCAGCGCTAAGCACCACCGCCACCACCACCCTCCCGACCATGATGCCTATGCACATGCATGTACCCCTCCGCTCTTCAGTAGACCCCGCCCAAGCCAGCCCGTGAGTCTCTCGAACTATTGGCACCGCCGGCCGTGTACCTGCAGCGTGAGATGCCTCATTTCCTCTCCGATCTCCATCGACTCGTTAGCCTCCTCCGCCTCGTCGAGCCTCTTGGCGAGGCGCGCGACTGCCCTTTGGGACATGCCCGGCACGGCCGATAGAACCTCGATGCGAAACGCCGCGGAAACCTGGGCGGCATGGATCGAGTGAAAAAGGTCACGGGGACGACATCCAAAGATAGGACAAAAATGTGGGTAGCAGGTTTGATCATTGAAGTGACGAAAAACTACTCGAATCTCTACAGAGATTTGAGTGCAACGGTAGTGAGGACGAGATCCAAAGGTAGCACAAACATGTGGTAGCAGCGAACCCCACCCCTTGAAAGCGCACCTTGAGAACTACTCATGCAGCATCTCTGCAGGGATTGAGTGCACACGTCTCGTGGACGACATCCAAAGATAGGACAAGTTTTGGTAGCAAGTTGAATCTTAACCGCCTTTGAAAGCGAAACAAAAATACTCGAGTCTCGGCAGGGCTTGAACGCCAAGGTCACGAGGACGATATTCAACGGTACGACGATCGTGTGGGTAGCAGGTTGAACCTCATTCCTTGTGAAAGCACCCAAGAACTACCCGTATCTCATACCGCTCTCTGTATAGAGACCATTGGGATATTTCACGGTTACTCCCGAATGGTCGGCAAACGGTACGCTTTCAAAGAGAGTGGTACGTGTGCAGTGGCTCCAAGTGCTGCTGCCGATTAACAACGAAGGTTCAAACCAGGCCGCGGTCGAAAAGCAAGTACCCGACGCACGGAATAGAAAGCCCAAGAGCGGTGGTGTTGGCTGGCACGTCTGTAGCAAAAAAAAACCTCGGGACCTTTCCCGTGGTTAGATTTCCTTCTTTGTTCCACCAGTCACAGAGTTATGAATAGTACATGAGAGTCCTCCGTCCGATCACCTTATTGCGCTGCTTGCGCCACTTGGGTCCATCTGACGTGACGATGCCGGTCCCGAGAAGGGAAAGGAATGGGCGGTAGGCGAAGTCGACATCTTTGTGGTACTTGGATATCTGCTCTTGGGAAAATGTGGTACGGGACGAGAGTGGGGCGGGGTACCGTGGGATCGTCTGCGGAAGCACGGCAAAGGTGCAGGAGAACTGTGAAAAGCTTGTGCCACACGCAAGGGAACGGGAGACACTAGAAAATGGTACGCGACTGTAGCCAGTGTTTGTTGGTTTCATGGCCGAACCACAGGAAGATGACCCCATGTGCGCCCGGTCTCCTACGCACTGGGACCGTAGCCATGACCAGTCTAGTTTCCTCACTTGTCACAGCCCCAGTCACATTTGTCGCCTACCGGTATACCTTGGTGCGCATGACCTCCTTCATGAAGGACGGGTCCGACAACACGACGTTGACGTTGCCGAACAGCGAGAACTTGTAGATGCTGCCGTACTCCTGCGCCCACCGTGTCATCGTGTCCCACGGGGCCCCCTCGGCTAGCTTGAGGGCAGGGCCAAGCACCGGCAAAGTCCCCCTGCATCGTCAAGTTCGGCGATGTTTTGTTGGTGATTGTTTCCGCATGTCGCAGGTTGTAGATGTCCGTGAAAGATGAAATATGTTACATGTCGGTGACCAAGGATGGACGTATATTATGTAGGTAATGAATAGCATGAGGAGTTTGAAGGTGATGTGAAACTGGTCGATAGGAGTGTGGAGGGGGAAGGGCGTGCGGAGTGTACTGAGGTTGGTTGGGCTGTCGACTTGTCGACCCAGCGAAACACCTGACCCGTCTGAATTACCTGTTCCCTGAGAAAGTCAGAGACTTTTAGCCTCTAACAAGCTCTCAAATGTACAGTAGTCCTCGATCGATCTCTCAGGCGTTGCACCCGCTGTGAAAACTCTTGTTGGCTGACGGGAACTATCTAATGTACTGCTGTACGCTACACACCGTTGAAAATTCCCAGGGGGAGACTACCTCTACATGTAGTCTCTCCTCATAGACTACTGCTGTCTCTCCAATAGTCTCCCCCTGTATGGAAAGTCTACACATGTTCTGATGAGGTGAGCCGTTGCAGCCTCCGTAACGCATCCACTCTGAAACGTGTTCGCTTGGATGATGCGATGCGATAACCATGATCATCCGCATTGCTCTCGGCAACAGCTGCTGGAGACAATCAGGCAACTATAATAAAGTAAGGCTCACAGGCTCACAGGAGACCAACCCCCAAGTCGGCGGCTACACCGCTTCGAAGCAGTGCACTGGCCAACGCGAAACAGCCAACAAGCAATTGTTCTTGCTCAATTCAAAATCGAGAGGTTGGTTTTGTGTTTGGAATCATTGAGTCTCTTCCGGAAGATGCCGTCAACAAGCTCTCCACCACTCCCGACACCAAGCTGGATACCCGTTCCTATCGAAACGTACAAGTCACCTGAGGGATGGGACCGTGCGGGACATGCGTCGCAGCTTGAGGGCGAGGCGGCACCTCAGCAAGAATTTCCAGGCGATCCAAAGAGCAGCCAGAGAAGATAACGCTGCCAGCACACCTGCTCCCGCTCGCTGCTCCTGTACGCCAGCCCAGCGGGCCATCTTGGAGTCTGCATCAGCAATACCAGCCTGAAACCCACCTATTAACCTTGGCAGGCTCGCCATGGTGGTGGGGTGTGCGAGATTGTGAGGCAACAGCAGAGCGACACTGACAACTGGCCGTGCTGGCTGTGCGGCGCAGCGGTGGGCACTTTAGTCCTTCGAAAATCATTCTGCGGGGCCTCTCTTCTTGCTGCTACGGCTGTACTGCTACAGCTACCAGTAGTCGACGAGGGCAATCAAGGGGCCGAGCTTGTGGGTCTGGTTGGACAATCGACTCGTGTGGAAGCTGGGACTGTAGCTGTTGAAGGTGAGCCGCGTTGGGCACTGGACTTCTCGTGCTGCCACACCGTTTTCCACTCTGGGTTTGGCTCTCTACAACCCTCTCGGAAACGAGATGAGGTGCGTGTCCCTTACAGGTCGGGGACGGCACTCGTTATAGTAGGGCAATGTCGGCTTCAGTATCCACGGTCTAGCTGGTGCCATACCTCACCAATTCGTTGGTTTAACTGCTCGAGGCCTGTTCATCTAGCTTCCATCCGGCGCTGAACTCTCAACTCTCGGATCCTTGCACAAAACTTCCGGAACGCGATGTGACCCTCCCCGTAACCCCACTGTGCTAAGCAGCAAGTCAGTCAGTGGCATGCCACAACAGCGTCACAGCAGCTGCGTCTGGTACTGGACCCCAATGTAGCGTCGTCAATGTATTAAGCTGTTCGTTCAAGTCGAAATACCATGAGCATATATGCACTACCCCTATTGCCGCTCTGTCGAAAAAGCGAGTCAGTGTGTAATTGTCCCGCTCCTCACCCACGTCTGCGCTTGGACGACACCAGATCAACTTGTCCACCCCTGCATACATAGTAGCCCTGCTACGCCTATCATGCGCCGTTGACTTGGTTCACGCCAGTGTTTTCCGTCACGTATATTCTGGTTTGTGCATGTAACAACATGCCGTTTTCATAGCTTGGTACGCAAGCTGCCCGTGCAACCTTCAACCGCATCACTTCATCGCCCTACCCACCGCCGGTACCCACGCACACCCCACCTCCTGAACCAGCGACGGGGAAATTGGACCCAACAACGACGGGAGACTAAACTACTAACGTCCGGCAGCACAAACGGCAGCAGTTAGTCTCTCAGCCAAAAGGAGGCACGCGAGATGAAAAGACGAGGAGGGACCGTCGGCGGGGGGGGGCACGGTGCGGCGGGGGGGGCATCGTCCCGCCGCGATGGCGAGGGAAAGCTCCGGATCCACCTGAAGCGCTCGTGCACGGACAAGAAGCTGGTGCAGGGGCACACTGCTGCGCTTGGCCTGACAACGGATGGTGAGGGGCAAGGTGCCAGGGTAGACGTGACGTGCTCTAGTGTGCTCTTGTCACCTCGGGGGCATAACAAAAGGCGACACCTCAGGTGTGCATACCCCAGCATAGGGGGGGGTGTTGGAAAAAAGGACAACCCGATCGAGATACAAAAATACCCCAGCATAGCGGGGGTGTTGTACAAGTTTTTTCGCAGCGTTTCGGCAGTATGATCGGGACTTTTCAGCGAGCTATTTTGGTACAGCATTCAAAGAAGGGTAGTCTACGTGGAGCAGCGCCACACCGGTATCTCCGACGTGGTTTCTCTCCACGTATCACAGGAGGTGCGACCGGGTATGCTCTGGGGTGCTGCGTCCCAACTTCGTTTTGACACCAGCCACGCCACGGCAGCTACTACCCTCCCTCTCCCTCTATCTACCCCTCCCCCCCACCCCCTTTCCCTCTCTCACCCCTATAGCCCTCCTTCCCCCTAGGCAGCACTCCTGAGCGTGAGGGTCCGACCGCTCGGGGCGTGGAGGGAGGGATGATTGGGGTTGATACCGGAGA
>FN649736.1:978351-1007865 GCA_000310025.1 Ectocarpus siliculosus
CCCCTTTCCCTCTCTCACCCCTATAGCCCTCCTTCCCCCTATCCCCCCCACCCCGTGTGTGCCTTCTTCTCTCCCCGAAGATTGGCACAAGTTCAAGAAGCTTCTGGCCTCTAAGACGTTCGCCGTGCACGACACAAAGCGCATCAGGGGCGAGGACCTCACGGCCGAGTGGGCGGCGGAGAACGGCTTCCGAGAGCCTGTCATTGCACCGGATAAGGGCGGCATGGGCCTTGAGGTACCCCACTCTTGCCTTCGGCGTTTCCCGCGTAGTGTTGTACATACCAGTTGTGAGCTATTTTGAAGCTGCTGCGTGCTGATTGTTTTGGGTTCAGGCACATGCTTAGCTTGTCTGCAGATGAGGGAATGTGTGCTGTTTATCGATGGGCGGGCAGAACCTGTGCGGCACGTGGCTGCCGTGGCGAAATTGCGGGGGCCAATGAACGCAGTGCGGACGTGTAATGCTGTGTAGTGCGCCATGCGTCACAGATGCAACTCATTCCTGTTTTCATGATGGAAACTGTCCTCCTAGGACTCTCTGTGCAGTCCGCTATTATCGCGCCTGCTGCGGCCTTTGGTTGAGTGCCGCAGGGCCACACCTACTGCATGCACGCTGCATGGCCACGCGGCCACGTTGAACGAGAAACCCATGCTCCATTCTAATGTACTTCACACGTTTCGTGACGCTGTACGAAATATTAGGTACCAGATTCGTCCTTCACCGTGGCGGACGTCGCTCGCGTTGTCGGCGAAGACAAGGCCATCCGACCCATACACGTGGGGGAACAGGCTAACATCGATCAGGTAGGGCTTGGCTTGCCACCCACACCCACACCCCCACCCACAACATGAGAGTAAAGGGACGAGGTGGGGTTGTTGTTGTTGCCAATCTGGTCTTGGCGTTTGTGGTTTTGCTCACATAAAAAGGCGTTGTTTTTTGTCCGATTCGCACGGAGTCCGGACGTTAACACAAGGGGCAGCTGTCTGCAAAAGTCTGGCATATCCTGAGGTTGCGTTAAATACGTGTAAGTTTCGATGTGTGACCAATGTTTGATGTACGCTTGGTAAGGAAGCCGTTCGAAATGCGCCTGCCCCCATTTGTTCGGAAGCGATATAAACGGGCATCGCCGCAATGGATAGGCCGCCGCCCCCACCTCCCACCCGCCCCGTCCGCTTCTTGTTTACCTCTGATCTCTTTCCCATCCCCCCTCCGCCTCCCCCTGTGCTTTTGGCTACCGTGTGCCTACGTAGAGCATGACGCTGGCCGAGTTTGCGGAGTACTTCGAGACGTGCACCAAGCCTGGACAAGCGATCCTCAACATGATCTCCTTGGAGTTCAGGTGCGCGTTAAGCAGCCCACGCAGTGCACGGGGGAAATCGAGCAAGTATGTTTCAAACACCCGAACAGGCTAGTTGGAGAACAGGCGGCAATGTTTTTTTCCGGCACTTGACGAGACGGCAGTAGACTTTTTGCCGGGTAGGGTTTGTGTACCGCTAGCGGCGTGCGACTGGCGATGTCCACCGTTCTGCACCGATGACCGTTGTGAACGTGCTTTTTGTGTTGTCGGCATCGGGTCTTTGCATGGCCGGAGAGCCTGAAAATAACTCGTGCAAGCTCTCACTTCGTGGCAGACTACGTATTGAGGATGAGGTTTGGTCCGATCGCGATCGCGCGTGCTGCCCTTTGTTCCCTGGTCCCGGATACTCTTTGTGCAGACGTTGCACTGTATGGATAAGGCGACATAGGGTGTATTCCTCATCGGATTTTTCCTCGCCAGACACCCCACCCTCTCCTTTTAGACCTTGCAACAACAAGGGTCACGGATGCGCCATAACGATGCTGTACATGTAGCGTGTGTGTAGAGGGGAGCGGAGGACTCCAGACTATCTGTCGCTGACTTACACTGGCTTGCGGGCCGTTCGGGTCCATTTTTTTTTTTTGTATACCTTTTTTGGGTAAAGTTAGCCTGTGACCGCGGGAATCGCTCTGTCAAGTGTTTGATCAGTACTGTGCGGACAAGTGAAGATACTGGGTAGAGAGATTGGAACGGTTTTTAATGTGAAGAAAACAACAAACAACAACGACGACAACAACAACAGCAACAACAACATGTGTTTCGTTAAGCTTCCTCCGTTCTCCCTCGTGCACCCTTTTTTATTTATCATGATCCATGATCCAGTGACTCGCCGTTGGCCAAGATGGTTCAGTCGCCGCAGCTCGTGCGAGACATGGATTGGCTTCACCGGTGCTGGCCGGCGGACCGTTTGCAGGAAGGACAGTTCCCTAAGGTGGGGCGGTGGGCAGAGGCCTATGCGCAATAAGGGATTGATGTATGTCCTCTCAAGCCCCCGGTTCGACGGTCGATGGAATATCGACACGCGGAACAATCGCAACCATGGAGGTTTCCGGTGGAAAACTGCATATCTTCTACACTGTTGTAGTGGCATGATACGGTTCCCTGGAGTACGGGTTGTTCACGGCTGTTGCGCCGCTTGTTATTCTGCGACGAACCTATCGTGTGCCCCCCGCCACCGCATGGGCTTCTTCGGCGAGACTTGCTAACGTTTTTTCTTTTGTCTCTTTTGGGCTTTTCATGTTTGGTTTACCCCTCCTCTTTGTTCGTGGACGCTTCAGCCTTTGTGACCGGCCGCGCAGCTTCTTGTCCCACACGACCTGCTCACGCGCTGTGATGTTTTCGCTCTGCTAGGCGGTTCCATCTGCAGTCCCCCTTTGTATGTTTGGTGTCTCAGTTTCTGTGACCACCTGGTACCTCCCACCAGCTTTTAGGGGTCTTTGCGGCAAGGGAAAAGTTCCCCACAAGAGACACCGCTTCTGCTGCATCAAGTATCATTTTCTCGAGTTGGGATTTTAGCCCCCCGGCAAAACACCACTCCACGCGGTCTAATGTTCCCTAGTAGGGCACACACGTACTATTCGGTTGTCCAATGATTATATTTATCTCTCCAACACAGATTTGAAGGCCAATTTGTACCTGATTTATTTTTCCAACGGGACGTGCTCTTGTTTTGCTACACCACTCGTTGTTTGTTATCTCCGGTATCAACGCCAATTATTCCTGCCTTCATGCCCCGTGTGGTCGGACCCTCAGGTTCAGTACTACTGCCTCATGAGCCAGGGCGGCTCGTATACCGACTTCCACGTCGACTTTGGCGGCACCAGTGTGTGGTACCACATCCTAAGAGGCAAAAAGGTGATATAGAAAAAAAATAAGTACTTGGTAATACTACAAAGGTGATATAGCAGTATCAGTGACCAACAATTAAGTTCTACCGCACCAGAAAGTACACGAAAGATTGTTTCACATTTGGGTGCCCCTCTTGGAAGCAGCACGACGCACTTGGCTGTATTTCCGTGCTACTGCAGTATCCGTACGCGAGAGCGTTTTCTCTGGGTAGCGTTGGACCGACATATCCCTCCGGTAGACACGCCGTCTTGTGGGAAAAGTTCTACAGCGCCGCTTACGTGCTTGGCCTTGTGCCCAGCTATCATCGCCGCCCGCTATGCCAATGTACGCCTCTGGCTGTCGCTACTGTAGCGGGTCGCTCGTCCCGCGGTCACCTGAGTTTCTTCAGGCCTTGTCCCCTTCTTAAGTCAGTGGAGTGGTTTTATGCTCACAAGTACAGCAGCATCCAAGGGCGGAACTCCCACAGTGGTAGCGGTGCAATTATTTATTTTGCGAAGACCACAACAATAACATGAAAACGACAAATATCGGAAAATTCGTGTACGTGAACATTCCGCAGGAGTTCCTGCTGATCCGTCCAACGAAAAAGAACCTGGAACTGTACGAGGGCTGGATTAGGAGCCCGACGCAGAGTCAGGTCTTCTTCGGCGACCTCGCCGACACGTGCTACAGGTATATAGGTCGCGCCGGCCACTTGTCTGTAGCCCCCCGTCCCATGTCCGAAGAACGGGCGGCCCTGTCGTAGGTGCAGTCGACTGTTGAAGGTCCGGTTTCAAGTGTTTTGTGGGCGTGGTTGGTGTATTGCGGTGTCTGCAGTCAAAGCAATGTGGAGCTCTCGAGAGTGGTCCCTTACACATGCAATGCCTCCGAGATGTATTGCTCAGTTGTATTTTTTTATTGTTTCTGCAGTTTAACTATTTTCCCAGTTTTGCGGCTTCGTTGCTACCGCCGCTCCGAGAAAAAATTCGGCGTACCTACCCATCGACACCTGCAAGCTCCAGCTTGTTCGCAGAGTGAATTTCGCTCGGGCAAACAACAGACGGAGACACAGCGCTTGTGGTACCGGAGGGGCGTGTTTTGTTGATTCTTCAAGGCAGTGCTCCGGCCGGTATTCCAGCACCGGGTTTCTTGTGTCTCACATTCCGAGTTTTTGTCGCCCTCGATGGCACCGCCTGCTCTCTGTGTTGTTGTTTTATATGTGAATATTGACCGCCTTGCGAGTGTGTGAGTCGGCGCTTGGCCTCATGACACAGCCTGTTGCTGGCTTGCCGTTTTGGTGTGTTTCGATCGCCTTTCGTGGTCGTTGCCGGTGCGTTCTGTTTCGTGATTTTCTCGCCCTCCATGACACCGCCTGTGTTTTTGTTCGCATTTTGTCGTAGTTTTGATCAGCTGCCACGTTTGTGCTCGACTCCACGACACCTCACGTGCTTGGTTGGCACTTTGTTGTATTTTGATCGCCTTTCGTGGTTGTTGTCGGCGACTTCGGTTGTGCTGCCCTGTGCAGGGTGGTGCTCAATGCCGGGGAGACTCTAATGATCCCCTCGGGCTGGATCCACGCCGTCTTCACGCCCAAGCCGTCCCTGGTGTTCGGCGGCAACTTCCTGCACTCGCTCAACATCCCCATGCAGCTGCAGGTATGTTTGCGTGTGTTTGCATGTGGGGCTGGGCTTAACGTTTGGGTGCGTTTCACACGCAGCAGTGCGGCCCGCGCGCGCTGCACACAGCTTTTTACACGGGACGTGTTTACAGCCCAGGGGGTCATGTGTACGGCGTGCTGTAGGTATTGCCGCGGAGGGTGGTGCGTTGTCGGATCGGGAGGTACGTCTACCCTGCGGCATTGCTACCTCCGAAGTTCCTAGGTACATGTGTTTTTGGCATATTTCTCAAAGACAATGCTTGGGAGCTTTGGTGAACATCATCCATCGTCTCTCCGTGCCGAACTGCTCGTGTTTCATTTCGATTCTTCGAGTTGGGGGTATTTGATCGACGGGAACCCTCCTCCGTGTGTCGTGAGTTAAACGGTTTTCCGACAACAACGTTTAACGGGTCGGGGGTGTGTGTGATAGGGTTGGGGTGTGTGTGATGGCGTGTGCTGCGAAGCATGCCGTTGGGTACGATTTGCGACGGCGGTTAAATGAACACCTATGTTACACGATACGGCGACACCGTGTGAATTGACAGGTCCACGGTATCGAGGCGCGGGCCAAGATCCACAGCAAGTTCCGCTTTCCTTACTTCAAGGAGATGATGCTCTTCGCAGCCTCCAACTTCCTGAACACTCTCCGCGAGCAGCAGGTGCGTGGCAACAATCGATTGACACGTGTGGGTCTTGAGGTATATATGTTAGGCGGTGACAAGCGGGGGAGGGTTGGGGTGTGTACTCATAGTCGTGCATGCCGTAGTCGTTAGACCAATTCAATCGCATCCCTACAAAGCCGGGAAGAAGCAAGCCGGGGTGTCACCGGACCAGGCTCTCACATCGCCAAGCGCGAAGGACCGTGACGTATTCGGCGAGTCGCATGAAGGGTGCGATGCATCCTGCTAAGGGTGTTCGGCATCTTACGCTTACTTCCTTGCGCGGATGACAGCTGTATGTGACTTAGTTTATTTTTTTGGTACTTTCACTTCCAACGACAGTTATAAGCACTGTGTAACTGCCTCGAGGGTGCTTCTCAACGTGGTGCGATGATCACCTTTGCGCAGAGTGAGGGTTCTCGACCCCGCTTAACATAATCTACTCGAACATTATGGTTACCGCAAAAAACAAATGCAGAGGCTAAAAAAAAGCGGTAACCTGGCTGCCGCACTATAGTTAGTATGTAGTTTCCCTGATGCTCATCCTCTTACTCACTCCTTCGCTCACTTTGTCACCCATCCTCTACGCACTCACTCACTTACCCACTCACTTACAAACCCACTCACTCACTTACTCACTCACTCACTTATTCACCCACCCATTCACTCACGGAAGGCGCACGGGTTCACTGTTTCACTTTCATGCGCTGCCTCACTTGTTCTCTCAAATAATTCTACTTGTACTGCCTTTACTCTTCACCCTGTCTGCTGGTCTATTCCCTCTTTCTTTGCTTTGTCTGCAGGCCTATGGTCCTTCTTGCACCAGTTCGTTGTATTTCATTTAATTCACTTGGTCACTCAACTTACTCTCGCTTGTGTTTTTTCGCTCGACCACCTTTTACTCTCGCTCGTCCACTCGCAGGGAGAGCTAGACGCACCTAGCACGGAAACCGCCGAAGGCGTTGCCGATGGCCCACGAAGTGAAGTGGGGGCGACGCCTGATGAAAACAGTCCCACGGCAGGGCCTGTAGAGGAACAGAAGCCCGGGGCGGTGGAGGCGAGCGGCGCGACAGGGACCACCGTGCCGAAGAGTGGTGGTGCCGGTAACGGCGCTCAGAACGGTGCCCGAATTTCGCTGAGTTCGTGGGAGAGGGAAGGGTTGCGACCGCTTTTGGAGGTGATGGTTGAGTTGGCTGTATTTGTTATCTTTTCAGCATGTTTTTTTTTTCTGTATGTATACGGCGTGCTGCTTAGTGTATATTTTAAAACATTGTAGAAATTGGATTGTCGGATTTTTTTCACTCAACCGTACTCCGCCGCACGCCCAGCCATCGAGATTGGCACCTCGCCTGAGGGTTGTTTTAATTTGGTAAGGAAACATGGCACCAACTCAACTGTCCGGTTCGTCGTTTACAGGCATGCCGGGCATGGATGAAGGAACAGGAGGAAGAAGAGGGCGGCGGCAATGAGGAGGAAGGCGTGCCGGAAGAGTGGAACCTTGCCGCCGCTTCTGCGGGATGTTCGGACGTCAACGCCATGCTCGCGGAGCTTGATCGTCGTGTCTCCGCCCTGGGAGAAGAGGTACCGTATGTTAGTATCGCCAGCACACGGAAATGTGACGGCGTGGGTTGCCAGAGGGAGGGCGGGGGGCAGGTTTCTGCGTGGAATGTTTCGGTTGTGGTATTCTAGGTGTAGCACGTACCACTACGGCTTCTTGGTGAGATCGCCATGTTCCGTGTCACGTGTCCCGCTTTGTATGGTCGCCGGCGGTATGCCTGGTTGCCCAACCTGTGTGGTCACGGCAGCGAGAGTAACTCTGGCTTTTCTCCCTCCGCCATGATCGCCACGTGGTCCCCATTTTGTCCCATCTTTTTTTTTAAGACAACCACCGATACCAAGGCCACTGCTGGCTCTCCCTCTTGGGCTGGACAAGCAGCCGAGGCCGACATCCTTTCGGATGGTAACCCTCCCGCGATCGGTGGCCCCGGCAGCAGCCCCAATATCTCAACCGACGGCTCTGTCGACAGCAGCGGTGTGACGAATGACGCAGATCACGTGGACCCTGGTGGCGGGAGCGGAGCGGCAGCGCTTCTACTGGCGGCGGCGGCCACAGATACCCTCGAGGCCGACGCGGGCGGGGGGGACGCGCAGATGGCGTCAGCGCCGCCCAATCCCACGGGCTCGACGGCCACCCCACCCGACGGGCCTTGTGGCGGTGGAGGGGAGGGTGATGGGCCAAGGGTCCGGGTGCCGGGGAGGGGTTACCCGACCCCCGAAGACGCCGCGGCGGCGGCGGCGGCGGCGGCGTCCTCGTATTCTATCCCGAAGCTGAAGCTCTCGATCAAGCCGCAGCAGGACCAGTCGTCTTCTTCCTCTTCTTCTCCGCGGGCGTCGAGCAGCAGCCGCGGTGGTGCGAGCGGGAGCGGCGGCGGCAAGGCCGGGGGGGGCGGACTTAAGTTGGTCTTGAAAGGTCCCGCGCTTTCTTCCGCAGGGGGCTCCGCGGGTTCATCAGGGGGATCCGCCGGTGTCGGGCGAGGTAGGAAAGGGGGGGGTGGGGGCGGGGTCAGCGCTGGGAAGAAGCGAGGGAGACAGCAGCAGCAGCAGCAGCAGCAGCAGCAGCAGCAGCGGGAGGAGAGACGATGGAAAGAGGACTCCGATGACTCGGACGAGTACGAGACGAGAGACGACAGCGATGAAGAGGAGGAGGAGGAGGAGGAGGACAGCGGCGACGATACGCGCATCGGCAGGGGGGGCAAGCGGAAGGCGAGACCGCTCGGCAGCAGGCTGAGAGCGATCGCCAGGCTTGGGGATGACGCGGCGGCGGGGGACTCGGACGACGACAACTCGGCGGACGAGTACAAGCCCGATGCTGATGTGAGTCCTCCTGCCTTTTGCATCGGCTCGGTATCGATGGCGTGGAGTGAGCCAACCCTGTTGTCGATAGCGTGTTCCATGAAATAGAAAACGATTAATCTTGGGGCGGGAGAGCATAGAGTGAGGCGTGTTGCGTTGATGGACTTGAGCTCGTGCTCGTGGAGAGAGCTCCTTTTTTGGCAAGAAAGTCGAGGCATTCTCGCTGAGAAATGGGAACGCACCCGAAGCGAAGCTACGGTTTAGGCCTTTCTTTTGTTGATGTCTCGTGTTGTTCCTTGCCAAAGCAAGTTTTGTTGAGTTTATTTTTCCCTTGCATTTTCATGTGAGTCACGGTGCAAGAGATGCGCTCCGGTTGTGCATGTGCCGTGGGGTCTGTTCAGCAGACGAGGAAACTTTCATAAAGCTTTTGTCCACCATGGTTCTGCCCGGCGAAGACGCTTCGAAAGGTGCAGATACAGCAGTAGTACTGACGATGAACATCGGTATTTTTTCTCCCGTCGACCAGCTCATTGATTAAAACATTTGAAACCCAGCCCCCTGGGCGTCCACGAGCTATTTGGCTCACGACCGAACTCGGTGTATGAATGATTGTTGGAAACGGGCATACCAAACCAAACCAATATCCCGCTGCTGGACAGGACGACGTTCTTCCAGAAGATCATAAGATCTACGCCGATGAACTCCCGCGAGAAACAAAAAAAGGGAAATCGTCTCCGGGAGTTGGTGGCGCGCGCCCGCGTAACGCTTGGAGTGGCTTCGGCAGCGGTGCCGGAGGCGGGGCGCGAGCAGCAGGGAGTGGTACGGCCGGGCCGAGAGGGAAAGTTGGCGTGGCAGTGATCGGCGGGGTGCAGCGAAGGCTGTCGGTGACGAAGCAGGAGGCGCTGAGGAGCAAGGGGATGTTCAAGATCGCGCCACCGTCGAAGGTACGCCTGTAGGGATAACACACACGCTCAGGATGGGTTGATGTCGATCAGGAAGGTTTCAGGTGGGGCTTGGCGAGTACCAGTGAGAATCCACACCGAGAAGCCAAGCGCCTAGTTGCTCCAGGCACTCGAGCGGACGGTGGAAACCGGCCTTCCTTGCCGCGAACCTGCGTCGGCTCGACATCCAGACTGATTGCTGGACATGCGTAGGCTGATATCCGAACGAGCGAACGAGTGGAGACACTGGGTTGGTGGATCGATACATGTAGCGTAACGCTGCCCTGCCAGTAGCCAGTGGTTGCACACGACTTCGCCGGTATGTTGGGTTCTTCGTTTGTGCTCTGCTGAGATAGGTTGCGGGCCTTGTCACGCGTAGAGGCCTTATTGTTCGTACGCATTGCGGAACGACTTGCCCGCGCAGCTGCGAGCCCGGCCTGACGCGTACCACCTCCCAGACGCACAACGGGGTCGTCAGGGACAGGTCGTCCCCGGACGCCGCTCCGCCCGCAATTTCGTGCATGATGACTTTGGATTTGCTTTGTGGTACTCTCTGCAAGGACGCAACTAGAATCGAACCGAAAATCCAGAATCTTTTTTTGTTGTCATTTTTTCTACAGCGCAAGCATTACTTGTCGGCCCTATCAAGTTGATCCCCTCTATACCCCCCTTCTTGCGCCCACGGCTCTGCTTGGATTCATGCAGGTGCCCCCGAAGCCGAAGGAAAAGAAACCGCTCACGGCGAAGCAGAAGCTCATGGCGAAGATGCGCCGTTAGGTCTTGTGACCACGCAGCCATCCGTCGGTAGGGCTCTGCCTTTTGTTGCATACAGTCTGTAGGACTTTGCCTGAGTTTTGGATACAGCAGCTAGTAGAGTAGCTGTTGGTAGGGCTTCGCCTAAAGTGTTGCTAACAAGAGCAGTTTTCGGTAGGGCTGTGCCTAAAATGTATAATATGTCGGTAGCGATTTGCCCCGGGGTGTGTATCTGCCTGTTGTAGCACGTCGTTTCCTGCAGGCTGGATGGGGATACGCGCGATGTTCGGTTTTCCTCGAGGGTCGGCGCGAAATATTCACTCTCCGTTCATTCTCACCATGGCCGTCTGTTGTGCAAGCCTTGGGGCGCATGGAGATAGCGCTCTAGAGGACATGGTCGATAGTGTGAGCATCGGAGCCAATCGTCTAACTCACACCATGCAAACGAAGGAGAGGCGCTTGTGTCAAGGTACCGAATGCCGAAGAGTGTCTACGACGGGAAGTTGTGAGATGTTTTCGCTCGCAAAAATACCAACGTAGAACGGCTTGTACGCGTGCTCTGGTTCGAGCCAACATCGCGTATCATTCCCGCCCGCGCGACTTCTGTTGGGTGGCATCATTACGGTTAGCGGGTCCGAGTAAAGTGCAAACATCGAAAGTACTCCTTGTGAATCTCTCGCATGTACCACTGTACACGTATTGCCTCGGTGTTGTTGTCGTGGTTTGGTGAAAAGTCCAAGCAGCCGTCGATATCGCGGGTGCTTCACACGGCTGGAGTTGGGCGGGGCGTGTGGTGGAGTTGCGGGGACGCAATGTTTTTCGCGTTTTTTGGCGTGTGCACCCCACCCATTCTTGTACACTGCCACACACGAACGTAAGGAGGGGTACACCGCAATCCCATGCAGATCATGTAGATAGGGCAGGGGAGTGAACGCCACTCACCGTTTGTTACACCCCGCGGTGGCCTTGAATGGCCGCCTGACTCTCACCATCATCGGCGTTGGCTTTATTTTAGTCAAGCCATCTCGAAGTTCGTGCGCTGCAGTGCAATACGTTCGGAGTATGGCATGTCATGTCTTCATCTGGACTACTGTACTCTACAACAGTTGACATCGGTTAGAGTACTGGACTTTGCGATGCTTGATCTCTCCATCGGGAGTTTGGATGCCCCCGAACTTGGTCAAGATTTTTTTTTCGGACGGTGTCGAGGGGAAGTTCAATGAAACGTGCGTAGGATGCCTTCAGGCAAGCGGTGCGACAAACTGGACAAGCCGCGCCGCTTTAAGTTCGGGTCGAAGATTCATTAATCTCGGTTCGGCAAGTGGAGTTCCATTGTTTCACTTTGAAATCGGGCATATCATTTGGGACGAACGGACCCAACCACGCGACAACCGTCAATAATCGTTTACTGTTTCAAGGAAGATGCAGGTCAGTGTGTGACTCAACGAACGAGGTCACCGTGATGTCACACGATTTCAGCTCAAAATGCTTGAGACGAGTTTGGGAGAATCGATGAAGTTTTGCCGGGTTAGAGAATCACCGAGCGACGGGCAGGCCTTCCCGGCAGTGCACTTGCACAATTCGTCTCTGAGGGGCGACCGCGAGACCAACATGCGGTCTTAAAGTTCGCCCTTCCTTTTCATTCGTAAGTGTATTCTGCGGCAATTTCTGACAACTCACTTTGAGAGAACACAGGAGATGAGAACCACGATCGACAATTTCCAGCGACAGCCTCTGACGATGGTTTGCGTCTGGCTATTGGGCCCAACCACACCAGCACGCGAACGCGATGAGCCGACCGGGCTCAAACTCGCTGCCGGGGGCACTAGGGCCAGACGGGCGATGGCTACCTGCTCGCGGCGCTGGCACTCGGCTTTTCGTGGTTTGGGAGCTTCCGTGGTTGATGGACAAGACGCACACTTTCATTGTTTTGTTCATGGCTTGTTGCAACCTCAGAGAAACACTTGGTAGTCAATGCCTGGACCACCAGCTGGGGTCACGACGGAGAAAATTTCTACATTGTCTCAAGGTGCTGGCCTTCAAAATGTGAGAAGGGCTCAGCAGACTTCACTTCTTGGCAAATGCGAGACATTTCACTCTGGAGAGATTCGAATACACAGCCGACGTATAGGTAGAGAGGCGGATGAATTTTTCTTGGGGTAGTGAAGTAAATAGCTGAACTCAGCCACGGTTTTGTGCCGGGCCCCAATTTTCCCTCAAGTAGTAGGAACGACTGCAGCACCCGCGTTCGTACTTTCCGAACATGGGAGTTCTTCTCGAGGTATGCTGTGACGTGACAAAACATGCCCCATGAAGGGGCAGAGTCGCATGTACCGGGAAATATTGATATTCTCTGGGTCGAACAATGCTTTGGTACTACTCCAATCTCTCGAATCGCGGCCTCGACTCAGACAGTCGAGACACACGACATTCTCTGGACCGTCTACGACCCCCACGGCTGGAAAGAAAGACAGATAGGGACATCCGGAGGTATCGATAGTCGAACCATCTATCGGTGGCGATGACGACAAATACACCATTCACTCATGCTCATCCACATCCATTCACTCTCGGCTACCCCCAGCCACCCTCCTCACGCCACGGACCTCGACAGTTTCACTCTGCCAACTTATACATATCGATGAGCAAGGGGACAGCGCTCTCCTACTGCCGTAACCACGCCCAAAACAAGGGGCGGGTCTTCTCGTTTTCCACTTTTAGCACGTGTGCGTGCCACCAACGCGTGTCAGAACATGATACTTCGAAAAGAGGCTCGTTTTCTTATTGCCTCTGCGGGTACCCCAACATCGCCCATATTGGTTTTAAGATTCTCCACTGAGCACCTGTTCTGACGGTCGAGTTCACAAACTTGTCAACCTGAACTTCTTTCTAGCTCTCAGGTTCGTGAGTCGTGCCGCACACTACTGTATTCTGCCTAGTGATGGTGCTTATTTCGGGCCGTCCTCTCCACTTCGCTCCCCATGCTGCCGCTTGAGCTCCTCGTGTCGAACCTTCAAGCAAAAACGAAAAACGATTGCAGTGTGAAGCGATACACAACAGTGGTCAAACGGAATGTTCAGGTCGCTTCCTGCTGCAGCACTTGGGCCTCCGCATTTGCCGTTCACAACAACGAGCTCTGTTCGGTTCTAATACGTTGGGACTGTCCTCGCTGAATCTGCTTGTCTCTCTAGATTTGGGATCATTGGAACTCGACGCTGTTGACGAGAGCCATGAGTTACTCCAGGGCTTGAATCTGTGTTTACAAGTTTTTATGCCGTTCTTGGGTGGCATTGTGACCACGTGTAGTCGCCATTTCCCATTAGGGACGAGGAGGGACTGGGCAATACTTATGTCAAAACGTTTCGTTCTTCGAAGGCACCGACAGCAGCCCGCCCACGACAACACCCATCTAGGTCACATGAACGCAATACCTCACAGCCGTCCAATAGAGCTACTGCAGATCACCACGTGGCGGTCTTGTCAACAGACAAAATTCGACCAAGTGCGAGATAGTGTAACAACGGGGGAAAAAGCGCGAAGCCACAGAGGGCAGCAGCAAACAGCGGGATCAAAACCAACTAATTGTCCAATGCTCACCTTGGAAGCTTTTGCAACAGCCTCTCTCGCCCGCTCCGCTGCCTCCGCCGCCGCCCTAGACGCCTCGCCAGAGGCCCCCTCGCCCCCACCCCCCCACCTCTCCAAGTCTTCCTTGCTCGCGAAGTCAGCCTCGGCAGGTTCCTGCGAAAAAAAAAAAGAGCTTCGAGTTGGTTGATGTCGGTTTCATTATTGTTGAGGGATCTTGACGTTGCGGTCATTGCATGCCAATTCAACAAACAGGCCACCGCGATTGTCAACCCTACCGGTGGTCAAAAACCAGGAAATTCATATCCTTCAGTGACACTACAATCGTACACTCGGGCGTCAGGAATCGTCGAGGAGGGAATACAAATTCCTGAATCCCTCCGACACACACAACCATCTAGAAAAGTATTACTGTACGTAAGAAAATCGCCAGATAGGAACCCGTTGTGTGCTCCAGGCTAACATGCTCCAAAAAGTACCCAGCGCCAAGATGGTGGAGGAAAAAAAAAAAATCAATTTAGTGATTTCGTGGGTGCTTTAAGAGGGGAGCAACCGCTTAAGCCCTCACGCAAATAAAGACTCGATCGCCGCATAGGAATGAATCCTTCTGTGTGACCTCGGTTCGAAGCCGTGGTGTTGGTAGACGCTGTAAACAGCGAAGAGGCTAAAAGTGATCGTGCTACAAAGAGAACGCATAGATAATGTCGCGTTCAGATATTCAACGAGCAAAGCCGAAAACACCACAAAAAGGCGAAAAAAAGACTCCTCCTGTATGTACGCGCACCGCAACCACGCAACCAGAGTCCTCACCCGAATTCCAAACCACGCGTCACCAGCAAAAAAAAAAAAAAATCGACCGTCATCGGTGCACTTTCTTTCATCGTCATCCCTCCACGCACCTTCTTGTCGGCTGGAGCCGCGGGCGCCGGCATGTCCTCGGGCAGCGGCCACCCCAGGGCCTGCTGCACCGGCCGCATCTCGAACAGCCCCCGCTGCAGCATGCCGAAGACGTTTGTGGTCGTCCAGTAGACGAGAACGCCGGCGGGCATACTGAAGGCCACCGGCACGAAGACGACGCTCATCACGCGGAACATGACCTTGGGGTTGAAGTTGGGCTTGTCTGGGCCATGGGCGGCCGGCATGTCGGACCCCAGTTCCATCAGGAGCTGCGGTCGGTGCCGTGTGTGCGGATTTTGAATATGAGAGAGAGACAGAGAGACAGAGAGACAGAGAGACATACAGACAGACAGACAGACAGACAGACAGACAGACAGACCAGAGAACGCAAGAAGAGGCGCGGTGGGTGGCGAGAATACAGGGATACCAGAGTTTACCTAGCACCGAGCATTTGGAAAGAAGCATCCGCATGGTACTCGTTCCGGTTGGATGTCAGGTCGGACGTCGTCATACGCATACCAACGATTGTACCGGAACGAAAAGGCTGCAGCCAGCAACCAATCGCGAACTTTCCACGGAGGGGTGAAGGCGTTTCTGTACGGCAACTGACGACCACAAGCCTTGCATGCCACGATACAAAAAGCATAGCCGCTTGTGTCGGCACTACACACTTCTCATGCCCCATCTTGTGTTGCACAAGGCACTATTCCGGTGGTTTTATGTTGCGTCTTCACACTGCACGAAAACACCCGCCAGCACAATCGCGGGTAGTTTTCCTCCATGGGTGGTTGGTGGCGTTTGGAAAAGCGGATGGTGGAAGCGAGAACCGTGTCCGTAAAACCTTAGGTCACTGGTACTCTTGGCGGGAGCTAGGCGTACAAACGGGGACAGCTAGGCCCTGCGACGCGCGCCAAAAAACAAACTCAAAGCTCGTACTGGAGGCACGGCTCGACTCACGATCATCGATCCGGACGTGAGGATGGGCAGCGTCCATGTGGGATCGGGCGCGTTCAAGTTCATCATCCAGTCCAAGCCCCCTGTCATGTAGCCAGGGAAGTACGTTCCCATCTGTAGGGGTCCCGAACGGGAAGCAAAAAAAAAAAGAAGCACACGGTTCCCCCGCATGCGTTTGGGAACACCAGGCGACGCGGGAACGAACGGAAAGGATGAACGATCTCACGCCCATGAACGGCTAAACACGGCAATAGAAAGGATAACACCAAACCAAGCGCCACAAGAGCTACTGTAGAATATTACCTTGTACCACAGGCGCCCGGCGTCCACTTGTCGTTTTCCTTCTCACGTCTCGGGGGAGGATCATCACAGGCGTTTCGTCATGACCCGGAAGTCCTCTTGGCTTGAGGTGGACGGGCTGCCAGCTACCCGAACCAAACCAACGTCAATCCATCCACCATCAGCCCATCGACGACAATACTATCACAAACTCGAAACAGCCCGAGCGAGCCAACCAACACTCGACCAATCAAATCGTACTACCCTCTGCCGAACAAGCTTCTGCCATACGGCTGTACAGCGAAGGCACACCGTGAGACAAAACATTGACAACAAAAATGGCGATACAATAACCATCACATGCACATGTCTCACATCTCTGGTTGCGAGGAAGAGCGAAATGAACACCGGGAACTGCGCAAACATGGACAGCATCATCTTGGGGAAGTGGATCCTGTGTTGCTTGAGCAGGTTCCCCATCTCCTGCGAAACGAGCATCATCTCCGCCATCGCGGCTTCCTTGATCTCCGGGTTGGCCTCCATCTGGGTTTCGATTCAGGAGAGAGGCGTGCGACAAGTCAACACCAAGACAAACCCGACACGTGAGTCATACGATAAGCGATGCGAAAGCAGCAGCAAACTACTGTATAGGCTCGCAAGTCCTCTACACATGCAGCCTGCAACCTCGTGGATTATCGTGGGCTTTGTTGAGGGAAGCGGCGCCGGCTGTTTATCGAGAAACAGCTCAAGCTACGGGGGCAGCTAGGAATCATGGACCATCCACAAACAACCCACTGCGGGCGCCATTCGTAATATTTCCCCACAATACTGCGGTCTATCGTGTAAGCACTCGCTTCGTGTAAACTCGTGGATTGTCGTGGGCTTTGTTGAGGGAAGCGGCGCCGGCTGTTTATCGAGAACCAGCTCAAGCTACGGGGGCAACGAGGAATCATGGACCATCCACAAACAACCCACGGCGGGCGCCATTCGTAATATTTCCCCACAATACTGCGGTCTATCATGTAAGCACTCGCTTCGTGTAAACACCGGTAGTCTATACCTCATTCAGGAGAGAAAAAAGATAAGGGCAATCGCGACTCCCACAGTCTCAACAACCACGAAGCCTATTAATAGAGCATCTGAGAGAAACTGACCGGACCAAGTTCGCGAGATTATGTGTATCCGCATAGACGGACTGTTCCGGTGCTTCGGCATGATGCGTGAAAACGAGTTTGACCGGGCACCGTTTGTGCGTTGAACTCCAACACATCAGCACATCGCGTATCAAGATCTGGAGGATATCGGTCAATGACGGCCATCAGCGGCAAGGATGGTAAACGAAGATAATGATTGTCGTCGGCATCTCTTGTGTAGAGTAAACCTATGTTGTAGGGGTACTTGGTTATGACCAGCCTCGGCAGTCGATCGCTACAACTGTTATCGGGCGAGTGTTCTCAAAGCTACCTCTTCCTTCTGTGGAGCTCTTGATACTCAGCAGTCTGAAATGCGCCGCGCTGCTGTAGCAGGCACAAGCCCAAGACGACCGATACCTCCAAGGTTTAACGGTCTCCAACAGCAAAGTAGCGAGTGCATACGCAAGGATGCAGTGCTACGTGTTACTCTCACCCTGTTCTTGATGTCCTGCATCTTTCCTTGATGCACCGCCATTTCCGGCTTGATCATGTTCAGGCGCTTGGACATGCCGAGCTAGTTGAAGAAAGAAACAAAGCCACCAATTGCACCAAAAGACGCATAACGAAAGCGGTCAGTCAAAGTCGAGGATAACACGAAGAGGAAGCTCGAGACGAACAAAACGGACAAAACAACATGCGCTATCTACAACGTACCATGCCCACCAATTTTGGCCGTGCCAGGCGACGCATAAGCGTATACCCCCAAATTCGTAACCGCAATGTAGCACGATACAGAAAGATCAACAGCCGCGGGGGAACTAGTTGGTAGGCTTGGAGTGTTCTGTGGAACTTGGTTTATGCACCGGCATCCAGCGTGCAGTGTTGAGGGCAAGATGGTCGAGTACGTCACGCCAGCCAGGTGCAGGGGCGCCCGTTCGCGCTACTGTACAGCCGTGCATGTGCTCCAGGCGCAGCTTGAGCCACCGTGCATGGACACAGAACTTCGCCATGCAGAAGGTAGCCGCCACCGCCGACGCCTCCGCGTGAACTGTACTTTCTACAACGCGGCCTCGTGAGCATCCCCCAACTCAACTTCTTATCACCCAAAGCATGCTTGGTGTGCTGCCTGCTGTTTCTCTGCGTCATTGTACCACCCCCTCCCCCCGTGTATACCCGCGCTATTCGCGGTCTTCTACTGTCGTACACAAACCAACAACACAAAATCATCGTTCTTCTTCGCTCACAAAAGTTGCCACGGCCGGCAGCACCGCTATCCGAGCGGCGACGGAGACCATCACGATCGCCTCCCAGTAGGGCACACCGGCGGTCGCTTGGACGTACCTAAAGTACCATGTGCGAGGACGACAAAAAAAAACAGAAGCAAGAGATAAACAAGCTTCCGTCAGCTAGGGTACGGGACAACGGAGTGGGATCGAAAGCAGATGAAACCTCGATGGCACGCGCGTTCATTGGGTGATTGCCGTGCTTCGGTGAAGATGGAGGGGGGGGGGGGGGGACACGCAACGGGGGTCAACGAGCCCAGCCATGCGGTCGGAATGAACGCAAACAACGCAACGGACGACCGGAGGGTGCACCACCGGGTTATCCCTCACATGATCCACATGACACCGCGGCTACTGCAAGGGTGGCCAATGAAACCTCGGCGAGGCTGCTGCTGTAGATTCTCTTCAGACCTTCGCTGCATGCGGCAGTGAGCGCGACTCTATCCACACGGTTGTCTTCACAACATGCCAAGGACATGCAGAAGGAGGATACTTCCACCACTTCAAGAACGGCGGCGGCGTGTGCACAACAAAACGGGCACCCGACCGCCGAGGGAGGGACACAACAACAAAAAAAACATCAAAGAAAACAAAACAACACTCACTCGATCACGTGCATGAAGAGGTGGTGAGGGTACATGCCGAGGTCCGCGGCTGACAGTCCCGTGGCGGTCATGGCCGTGCCAACCGCAGAAGCGTCCGGCGCCGCCCCTGCCACGGCGTCCAACGCCGCGGCAGCAGAGTCAACAGAAAAGCCTTCCCCGACGTCGAAACCCGGCACGGAGGCGTCTTGCGGTATCTCCGGGGGGACCTCGTCAGGCGCCCACGCGTCCGGGGGTGCGGACCACCCATCCGCTGCGGGGTGGGGTTGACACATGGAAAAAAAAAAAATGGCGCATATTGTACAGGGGGAGGGGAGAAAGATCTATTTACGGACGAAGTCTGCATCAGCGAAAATCACGTCGCCGTGTTGTACGTCAATTGATTGATGGGCATGCATTCAATCAACGAGCAGGCCGGCGTTGAAGGAAGGACGACAGGATGAGGCAAAAGGGAAGCCTGCAACACCAGGAAGTTGCCGATGCTGTGCATACATGCCACGTTTTAGCGATCACGGCTGAGGTGAAACATTTGAGACCACGAGGTACGCTGCGCACGTGCCCGTAAGAACATTTTCAACTTCCTCCGTGTACATCATGCACTATTATCCTGTGGCAACACGGGGTTGTCAGGAAGATACACACCCAGCCAATCAGCAAGCGGGGGAGGACACGGAGCGACAGACAACAAAATCACACACCGTCTGCAGCTCCTCCCGTCTCAGGAAAACCAGCGCTGTCCTCGCTGCCGCTGCCGCTGTCGCTGCCGCTGCCGCTGCTTCCTGCCTGGGAACCATCGCCACCGCTCCGCCTATTTTGAACGACAAACACGGTTACGCTCAAGGTTGTCAAGACTCCAGCGACCTCGCCCCTGGGTAATCTCTGCTGCAACCTGAACCGCGGTGTGTTGCGGTGTACATACATGTCGACACGGAAGCGAGGCCCGGCGTATTGCATCGTCTGGAACGTCGGCAGGCACAAACGCTGGTTTTCGAACGAGAAGTCATAACCATGGTGGCCGCCTTGCATTTCAGGAAAAAACATCTTCCCGTGGGGTCCGAGCGTCAATGAAGTTGCGGCTCGGCACAGACAACATCAAACAGAGGCATGTGGGTCGCTACGCTCAGTGCTTTGCTGCTCGGGGTGCCATCTCTCTTTCAGAGTCGGAATCTGCGTCGCAGGCAAGTCCGCATCGTAGGCCAAGTCTGGATCCCACCCAAGTTTTTTTTCCCTGCTATGTCTGCTGCGACGGCAGGAGTGGCATTCAGCTAAATACTGGTCTATAATGACGACCGCGTAAAACGATTGGTCCGGAACCAGATCTTGAGTAGAATGTCATTCTTCCTGGGTTAGAGTTCATGAGTCCTGGCTCGAGACGGCAACCCTAACCTTCATGATGGTTGCAACTGGCATCACGATTCATTCAGGTCGGGCACCCCTTGTGCGGGAAGTTCCTCTCCTTCGGCGAGCGCCGTCTTGGCTACATAGTATCCTGATTCCTGGGGTACTGGGTTAAAAGCCTTGGTCATCCACGGGTGCCGACCAATCGCGCAGGTAGGCACAACAGCGCATGGGATGGCATGAAGTTCCGAGAGCGGCTCAACCGCAACCCTCGTTTCACCCCCGAGTCACCGAGCGATGATATCGTCCCCGACAAGCGGTTTCGTCCGACGGCTACACGTTCCGTGACAGCTGTTTGAGTCACACAAATGCGATTGGAGGTTGCGAAAAGCCAACATGAGAACGTGTCCAATCGGTTGCATAGTAGCCTCATAAGGCATCGGGTTGTTGTAAACACCATACCAGCAAAAAAGGCCAACCTTCTTTGAACCCCGTTGGCACATGTTTTCTTCGCAAACTTGACTTGCTGGGTATGCCCGCATCAACCCATTGGAGAGGCCACGCTGCCCGCGGGCAAGTTGTACGTGGAGACCGATCGATAGTAAGGCCGCGCGCTACATGTACGTTGGTTTGATTTTATTCCCTTTGATGTACGTGGAGACCGATCGATAGCAAGGCCGCGCCCTACATGTACGTTGGTTTGATTTTATTGAGCCCTCCTAGCAGATAACCTGTGTAAGTTGGACTATATGCTACTACTGCTGTAGAAGGATAGTATGGAGCAGCCGTGTGGGCTTATCACTCAACGCAGTGCTGCTGGATGAGGCACCGAATGGCGTGGATCCGTCCAGGCCTGTACTGCTGTATTATATAGGGTCCTGCCTCCCCGGTTGGTCGCTGCTATACTGCTCTTCAGATGTCGAATTACAACGTGAAGAGCCCAAAGAAGGCACAGTTCGAGCAGTCTGACCAATACACTCGGACTCCATAGGTGATCCCAATTGGGAGCAGAAACCACCTGCGGTACAGATATCATGCACAGCAGTAATGTACTCGGAGTATCGAGTATGCATCGACATCCCAAGCTAGGTTTCCCCCACAACTCACCCCCAAAAGCTCCGTCGAGCCCCAACCGTCCCGCCTGCCGCCGCCGCTCCTCTCCACGCTGCTGACAAGTCTAGACCGCGCCCCCCACCCAAAGCAGCAGCTCCAATTGCGCTACCATCCCCTCCAAGCCTGGTAACGCTACTACTCCTGTGTCCCCTCTGCTGCAGTGCCGGTACGTGCAACGTTTGTGCCTGCAGAAGGTGCTGTGGCGGCCTCAGGTACCCACGACAGGTCCTCTTGCTGTTGTCGCTACCGTCATGGTGTGTCAACCGGTTTTCTGCTATTGCTGGTGCTGTTAGCGAGGCGCCGTTGCCGTGCACACGGCCCACGAGCCTTACGGAGGCCAAAAACGGAGGGAGGGGGAGCTATTTAGTGAAGTGACGTGGGGCATGGGGAGGGTGAAGTTGCTGCGTTGCTGCTGAGCGTTCTCGACAACAGATGTTACCAGTACACCAGGTACAACAACAGAGGTTATTGCTTTGTTAGACAACCAGCAATCTCTCTCTCACCTCCGGCTTTGCCTAGATAGACGTGCACCAGTCAACATGAAGACGCTGTGGGCAGCCGCGAAGCTGCGTAGCGTCTATCACCGTTCCTCGTTCTCCTGTCCCTGTTGGCGGTTGGCGGTGGGCGATGCTGTGGGTTCATCTTCTCCGGAGATCTGGTCGGCATTTTAGGCAAATAGTCTACCCCTGCCCCTCCATACATTCTTGAGGGCCTCTTTGCCATACGATCACAATACGATCCGTCTTTCAGCACCCGTGGATCTCGCTTTACAGTTGAACAGAGAGAGCCGGTTGGAGACGCTGCCGAGTGTAATCAGTCTCTGATACCTCTGTCTCTGAACTGACCCCCTCGGCCATTTGCCTGTTTGGGACATATACTGAGGGGTTCCTGTGGGCAAAAACCACGCGCAATTTCGGCTGGTGGTGAGGGTCGTTCAGATCATGATGTTTATTCAGATTGGTCATGGCGTCCACGCCGTTCTCCCGAGCACAGAAAATGAAAATCGCCACGCTGTTCGGTTGGTTTGTTAGCCAACACTCAACGGAAGGAAATTATTCGTGCGGTATATATGCCAGCAGTATGTGATAAACCGATCGGTGCGAAAGACTCGGGTGAAGCGCAACCTCAGGCAGCCAAACAAATAAAACAATGAAGTCAGAGGTGAAAATAGATCGATGTGAGCCTGCATCGCATGCTACCGCCTGTAGATAAGACCACCTGTAGATAAGGATCCGTTTCCTATGCATATGATGGAGCATACTACAGTAACGGAATGCGTTCTCGCATCTATGAGGAATTGTTGAAAGCAAGCCGACGAATATCGTCGGCGTTGCTAGTCCCAAGCTTTATATTTTTATTTTAGTCGCGTGTTGCGCGTGTGCTGACACCACGAACGGGAAGGACCTTAATTAGCCGACACACTACGCAATAATGGTCGTGATGGACGCGGGTACGCAATAAAAAAACAACACATACATCCGATCCTCGGGAAACACGAAATGCAACGTCTGTCCCTTGTACACACGGTAGGCACTCTGTCTGTCCCTTTAACACGGTACGTACTGCTTTTGCCTACCACTCTCGTCCTCTCGTCCGCATCAACAACAAACAATGCAACTTGCCGCACAACAAGAGCCATCCCTGCAGGAAAAAGCTGTACAAACAAGCAAAAAGCAGCTCCTGCTGCCGTAAGCTGCTGCTGTAGTACCATTTTTCAGCACGCACGAACAACAGATGCAGCACAGGCGAAGGAGCTGAGTCTGCCTGTCTGTGTCTGCGTCGGCGTGAGTAGGGGTGGGTGTGAGGTATCGATAGAGTAACGACAGGATGTTTTTTTATGTTTATTCTTCTTAATATGACACAACGAATCCATCTCCATCATAGAAAAGAGTCTGAGACAGATTAGCAATGAATTCATTGTGTATGGCATCTCGACGAGTATCGTCGCGTTGCCTGTCTGAAGCTTTCGATTTTTGCAGCGGGTAACAATCAAGTTCAAGGTAGACACCAAGAAGACGCCCGATGAGCACACAGGAACCGGGGGACCCCAAAAAACAAAGCATGAAAAACAAAAGAAAGAAAGAAGCGAGAACAAACGAGCCAGACGCGACAGGCTTCAGGGAGGAGGCAAAAGAGCGCATAGAAGAAATGCACCGTCGCCGCTCGCTCCGGACCGCTGGAAACTCTCACATAGCACTACATATGGAGCAAATATTAGGTAGGGCCCAAGTCCATTGCTTGGCATAACGCCCATCGCTTCACATGCAGCAGCCGGATGCACGGGTAGCCTCTTACTCAGCAAAAAGCGAAACGACTGCGGTTGGTTGACGTTCGATGTTGTTGGGACCCTACCGGCGAAAGGCGAGAGAGAGAGAAAGAGGGGTAGACAAAAATAAGAGAGCGGAGAGAAGACAAGGCATTGACTCTCTCGAGAAGAGAAGGCATTCACCCTCTCGAGAAGACACTCACTCTCGTCCCTCTGGCCCGCCGCAGGCTGTCAGACATGATGTCACGTTGTGTATCGAACGGCGATATCCGATGTCGGCTCAGCAACAGCAAACAAGCATAAGAACAAACAAATATAGTCAGTCGCCGTGTGCGAGCTGTGGACTATCTTGTTGTAGGAAGTGAGAACTAAAAAGAGCACGACTACATAGCACCACGGACGAACTATTATCGCAATACGCTTGCCGTCCGCCATAGATGCGCAACGCTGCACGAACGAGCTGTTGGTTATCATACCTCACTACGTAGTATCTAAGATTGTGCTGCCATCTACCTTACTTATCGCTCAAATTACGACTACGCAGCAGACTCAAGGCAAGGAAGCAACACGCGTGCCAATGCATACCACCCATGCATGCAGCAAAACAAAACAAGGCGGACCGTCTGTTGTTGTTTGTCTCTTCAACTGACTGTGCTGCCGACAACGACACTGGAAAAAAGTAGGAGACGCGCATCGCCTACGCGAGCAACGCGTGCAGCCCAAAACAACAGAGACGATAACCTTACGACCTTTCTTTTCAGCACATTCATTCCGAGCATATACTGCAGCAACCGCAAGTAAGTATGTGTACAGCAGCAGCCGCATGTTGTGTACAACAACGGTCACTCAGGAAGAAAATCACAACAACAAACAAACGCAAAAAAAAAAAGGTGGTGGCGCGCAGCACGCAGGACCCTCTTTCGCTTTGAACCGGCCATTCCCATGGCGAAACAGACAAGGTACAGCAGTGAAGGCCGACTCGTGCCGGCCCCAGGAGGCGGAAGCTGCTCAAACTCGGGGACGGGTCATGATTTGCGATTGATTCCTCACCGAACGGATATCGAACGATGACACTACTGTTTCAACTAGCTTCAGAAAAGCTTCAAAATTAATTGTGAAACTTGCAGAGTCATAGACATGGCAAGTCAACACCCCGTTCCAAAGAATATCTGTCGTTGATTTTTATTGACTTGCGGACCTTTCGGGGCCAGTTTGTTTTAGCGTACCTCTTTAGGGTAAGATAGCCTGTGACCACAGGAATCGACCGCATCAAGTGTTGGATCAGTACGGACATATGAAGGTACTGGGTAGAGAGAGATCGGAACGGTTTTTAATGCGAAGACAACAACAACAACAACATTTAAAACTGAACTAATGGGTGGTGGGCGGATGACCGGCGGACCCCAAAAAGAAAGCTGAAAAATTTAATATAGACTATGTTAAAGAAAAAAAAGAAAAAAAAGAAGGGACGACAAAGACAAGTTAGCCAGACGCGACAGGCTTCAGGGAGGTGGCAAAAGAGAGCATACGAAAACCACCGTCGCCGCTCGCTCTGAACCGCTGGAAGCTGTCACATAGCATAGCATGCAGCAAACAGTATAGGGGCCATGCCCCCGTTGCTTCAAGTAAAGAGGCAGCGCCCATAGCCTCACATACAGCAGCCGGGTACGTACTACACAAATAGCCTCTTATTACTCAGCAAGAAGAAAAACGATTGCGGTTGACGTTCGATGTTGTTGGGACCCCAACGGCGATAATAGGCGAGAGAGAGACAGGTGCTACTACTACGTAGACCAACAGAAGAAAGCGTAGAGAAGGCATTAATTAACTCTCGAGACCCCAACCCTAACCCTAACCCTAACCCTAACCCTAACCGAAGACACTCACTCTCGTCCCTGTGGCCCACCGCAGGCTGTAACGAACGGCGACATCCGATGTGTGCTCAGCAACAACAAACGCAACTAACCAAATATAGTCGCCGTTTCCGAACTAACTGTGGAGACTCTCTTTCATCACTTGTGGTATGAAGTATGAAGTCACAACGAAATAGAAAATGATGACGAGAAGCACCACGGACGAACTATTTTCTCAATACGCTTGCCGTCGCGATAGACGCGCACCGTTCCACGAACGACCAGTTGTCAAACCTCACTACGCAAATAAGATTGTCCTGCCGTCTACCCCTTATCGCTCAAATTACGACTACGCAGCACACTAAAGGTAAGTAAGGCAGCAACACGCTTGCGATGCTTTACCACCCATCCATGCATGTAAGGAAACAAAAAAAAAACTATGGCGGACCGTCTGTTGTCTGTATCTTCAACCGTGCTGCCGTTGCTTTTCTTCATGGATATCGGCACAGAGAAAAAATGAGGAATGCGCATCTCCTACGCGAGCACGGCGTGCAGCCCAAGCGACAGAGACGATAACCTTATGACCTTTGCAGCATCTTCCGAGCATAACAGCAGCCACCGCATGTGTACAACGGTCACTCACTATAGACTAAGGAAGAAAATCACAAAATCACTGGTTATCGCCCCACAGCGAGCGATAGCTGCTCAAACGACTGTGAGAGGTCTTGAAATCGTCTCAGCTACCCAGAACTGCTGGTAGTTGCCGGAGATTTGCAGGTACGTACTGCTTTTGCCTACCACTCTCTTCCTCTCGTCCGCACATCAACAACAACAATAAATAAATGCTAATTTTCGCACCACAAAAGAGCCATGCAGAAAGCTGCAACAACAACAGAACAAAAGCAGCTCCTGCTGTATGTACACAGAATGTCCAGCTGTGTGCTGAGGTCGGTCAGCATCTCGAGAGAAGCGTGGCCAGCAAGCAAGGCTTGGCGCGGGACACGAGAGAAGCAAGCAAGGCTTGGGGCGGGCGGCGAAAAAAAGAAGACGACTCTATATAAAAAGATCTGTAAAAAAGAAGGGTTGGCGCGGGCGGCGAAAAAAATGAAGACGACTCTTATACAAAAAGATCTATAAAAAGAGGACCCTCAACGACAAGTCAACCAATCTGGTCGTTCCGATGTGACGATGTAACGCAGATCTTCTTGTCGACGGAGAAACTGGTTATCGCCCCACAGCAAGCGATAGATGCTCAAACGACTGTGAGAGGTCTTGAAATCGTCTCAGCTACCCAGAACTGCTGGTAGTTCTCGGAGGTTCGCAGTGTGGGCTGAGATCGGCCTTTTCGACCCGGTCGGGCAAGGGGTCCGCTATGCTACTGAAAACTCCACAGACGGAAAAAAAAGACTTTTGATCGACTGAGACCCAAGCTAGAGCTTGGGAATACATTTAGTCAAAGACGTATTTTGAATTGATAGAAGTTGCGGGACTGGAACGGATATTTTTGTAGCTACAGGTTGTTGTTGTTGTTGTTGTCTTCACATTAAAAAACCGTTCCGATCTCTCTCTACCCAGTACCTTCGTATGTCCGTACTTATCCAACACCCGACGCGGTCGATTCCCGTGGTCACAGGTTAACTTACCCTAAAAAGGTACACTCAAATAAACTGGTCCCGAGGGGTCCGCAAGTCAATAGAAATCAACGACAGATATTCTGGGATCCTCCGCTCCCTCTTCACGCTATGCGGGGTATCAACTGAGACTAGCAGTCACTATCTATAATGGGCCGGAGAGAAAGAGGTACACTCCCTTGGTTCAATCTTGGTACTTCACAACGCAAGCAGAGACAAGTCCATCTGGCACAGAAAAAGAGAGAAAAAAAGAGAGAAGAAAAAGGGCAAAGAGAAAAAATAAAAATGGAAACCGTAAGGAGAAGAGAAAATAAATGAAAATAAAATGAAAAAGGGCGAGGACAAAGAGGGACCAGGCCGAAAATAACAGGAAGTATGAGGCAGAACAAGGCACACGGTGGAGAGACCACTAACGAAAAAGCAAACACGCAACAGGTACAGATTTACGAAGACTACTCACTACTGCTGCTGTCCCGCATCTGATACTTATATGAAAATAACTTCGATAAACGTGGTCCGCCCAGCAGCGCGAGTGAGTTGAGAACGGTTCAAACCCCTCCCTTGGGAACATGGAGGGCATACGGTCTGTCCCGTTGTCTGGGCACCCACTTCGCTCTTCTCGACAATGTGAAATTAATCAGTATTACTACGTAGGTCTCTCATGGTAGTTCCTCCCTCCAATTGTCCTGACACGGAAATTCGCTTGCAACCTGACGCCCGAATCGATTGTTCGACTTACCGGTACTACTTGTAGTCTTCAGACACGGAAAAAGCACCCGAGGCCTATCGTCCAATGAAACATCTCATGCCAAGCACCTGTTAAGCCAACCACATTAAATCTAGCCGCAACACCTGCAAGTAACGCTGAGCCAGGACGGGTACGTAGCTCGCGTGACGTTTAACATGCATGCACGATGAGGTCCGTTCAATACTCCTCTCCGCCAGTCTTACCGACCAACACCTAACGCTGCATGCAGTCCCCCACCGGCGCTCGCATTTGCTACTGGTATGCCACAACTCGGCCGCCAACTCCTTTGTATCACCAAGCAACCTGCCATTCGCACGCCGTCCTTCACTGTTGCAATGAACCATCAACACGTGCAACGTGACCACAACCCCACGGTTCTACCGCTCGGAGACCACAGAGTAGTTAACCCATATCGACTCACCCTATCGCCACGTCACGCTACACGCCGCCATCGCTCGAACAAGCCATAAAAAAGTAGGAAACACGACACAGGTGTTGTAGGTCAAAGTCGACACGTCGCCACACCACACTCACCACATCACACATCAACCAGGCTTCCTTCGCATTCACATTATTTTCTAGTATTTTCATAATACTGCTTGTAGTTAATGAAACTTGCTTCCTTACCACGCGGATTGGTCGGATTACTACCTGCCGTCACAACGAACATCGACAACGTGTATCGCACCACGTTGCAAGCTTTTGCTTTGCAAGAGGAACCAACCTGTCCCATGCCCACACCCACATTCTCCCGTACCAGGTACTGTACAATCAATCCTAATCTCTTGTGTTCTCCCCCCTCCCCCAAACAACAATTCAACGACAGGCGGCGTGCTCTAGGAAACGATCACTCTTTACGGCTGGAACGCCACACCACAGCGTCGACACAGCAGGAAGGACAGCTTGCCTGTTTGATTTACTTTGACAACCAAGAATCCAAGCCACCCTCCACCATTACCACGCGGCGCTCCCCTGTCGTCGTCAAAACAGACCCCACACCACCACCAGATTGAAAATTAATATTCTACACCATCACCGCACTAAATCTCAGTCATCACTCCACGATATTATACATGCCACGGGTTTACCACGTGGTGCACGTTTCAACAAACACTCGAGGTTCTGCCATGCGGAGACCGGGCCCAACACCTACCGTTGAATTGAAACCCCCTCCAACAACAAGGAAGTCCATCTAATATACAGCAGTACATATTCCAGAGAAACGTGTCTGTTCGATTTCTATCATGGCTGTAGACGGGATACATACGCGATCCATTAAAAAACAGAAACACAAGACAGTCTGAAGGATGCAAAGCCGTGTATCACCACATAAAGCCGTGTATCACCACATACATGCAAGCGAGATGGACGGACGGAAAATAAATAAATAAACGCGGTAAACTTTTCCCTATACCTTTCAAATGGGTACCGTAGTTCGGTCAACAAACGGGTCACTCTCAATTAAGTAGTCGAATGTTATAAATTGGTTTCGCGACGAGTTTCATCCACTATTACCGCACCCACCAACACGACAAACTGACGAAAAGGTGGCCGTCAAGGCCCAAGCCACCGCCGCCAACGCCGCCTCTGCGGGAAACGCCCTCAGTATGTGGGCAAAAGCAACAATCGCGGGGTCCGTATCCATCTCCAAGAGCGCGGTTGCCGCCACCGCCTCTGCGGAGGCGTTTACCGCCTTATCTCGAGGGGGTGCCCCCTCCGCCGCCGTCCCCTCTGCGGAGGCATCCGCCTTTGCCTCATAGGGTGCCTCTTCCTCTTTTGAGGCTGCTGAA
>FN649736.1:1007965-1018262 GCA_000310025.1 Ectocarpus siliculosus
CCGCGGATGACATGCCGCAGGCGCATCAGCAGCCTCGCTTGAGGAAGAGGCACCCTATGAGGCAACGGCGGATGCCTCCGCAGAGGGGACGACGGCGGAGGGGGCATCCTCGAGATGAGGCGTTAAACGCCTCCGCAGAGGCGGCGGCGGCAACCGCGCTCTTGGAGATGGATACGGACCCCGCGATTGTTGCCTTTGTCCACAGGCTGTTGACGTTTCCCGCAGAGGTGGCGGCGGCGGCGGTGGCGGCGGTGGCTTGGGCCTTGGCGGCCACCTTTTGCGCCAGATTAGCGCGCGCGTGGGTGAACCGGCGGTAGCCGATCCCGATTTCCTCCGTGGCGCGGAGGGTCTCCAGGACCTAATGGAGGGAGGGGACAGGGGGGACGAAGACACGCCACAACGATCGGATCGTCTTGAGTGCGGGGATGATAAGACCAGCAGATTAAATACGAGCAGAAAAGAACCCGATATTGCATGTAGGCTTCGGAACCTTTCTCCTCCGGTTCCAGTGCTGTGAAACAAACGAAAAACGACTTCTACACGAACGGGACGTTCATTGCACACCAGCCACAATCAAACAGGGTTGGTTGCCGCCGACACCTGACTTTGAAGTTTGGACGCATCCTGAGAGTCCAAATACGTACGGTACATGAAACAAGGCCTTGGACCAGCCTCCCTGTTTGCTAGGCGAAACCTAATCTATGGCTGATGCATACTCCAATCATGAGCACCCCCTCCCTCCCTATGCACTATCGTTTCTTGCCCGCGTTTCTCATACCTCGTCCTCCGGGATGTCCGCCCGGAACTCCGTCAAGAGTTGGGCCATAAAGAGGTCCATGGACTGCCGCAGGGAAGAGGGAACCGCGCACGACAAACAACTTCATTTGTTGGGGTGTAACGCTGCTTGCACCTTGCTCTTGTGTTGTGATTGGTGGCGTCGCCATGATTGTATTATCAAAGCAACACGCCTTGTGCTGTGCTGTAAAGGATGGAGAGGGAGCCGACCGTCCGGTTGCGGACTCACCAAACAACAGGGATCTAAGCAACAATTATGCGAGGAAACACTGCCACCTGGGATTCTACTTGGACGTGCACACGATACATGTACCACCTACAGCTACGACCTCTCCTGCACCGGAGTCTGCTGCAGCCATCTTGAGCCCAGACCGCTTGACAAACGTCATAATTTTCTGCTCGCAATGCCGGTACATCCTTACTTGGAGAACGGCATACAACCGAGAGAACTACCGTTCATCCTGTTCGACGGAACCTTAGGGAAGAACGAAAAATCAGTCCGTGTTTTCTCCTCCCTTGCCCCTCGCTCCAGCCATACACGTGACGACCTTCTCCGTATGTACCTTGTCCTCCTCGGACATAGCGTCCGCCGGGGCACCCCACGCCTTGCGGCAGTTGTCCTCGCTCCAGCCAGGCCGTGGCCCGAGCGGGGGCAACGGAGGCAGCACCGCCTGCCACGAGCAAGAGAGAGGTGCGGAATAGCAGCAGTGACTCGCAAGCCGCCCTAAGGCGTTGGTTCTGACGCGGGTCTTGTTCTAGCAACCCCCGCGCCCCCCACATGTCCAACTTCACAGATGGTAGAAGATACCAAGTGTGCCACCCGGCACCCGCCGACAGGAGTCTGCAGTACCACTGTAGCAAAGCAGATCGTCGATCGTCACGGAAAAATACCCAACAGCCCAACATCAATACGGCTTCCAAAACATTCATGCCGAGGACAGCAGTGAGAGGACACCAAACGCATTTACAACAATCGCACCATAGAGCACCGCTCCGTAAACGCTGACCGTTTGCTCCACAACGCGAGATATGCAATCAAGCACACGAACACGGACGTGGCCTTCTTGTTCTTGTCGTGAAGCGAAACACGTGTGTGTGGTGATTCGATTTCCGCAATGCGACGAGAGTGTCAACAAACCTCATTTTACTTCATCTACATCAAGGCACGCACAGCAAGAGGTAGCCTTGCCGCTACAATCTCCACCTCCTCCCACATCAAACCTTCGAGCAGTCGTGTTCGTTTCTAGGCTGTACCTCTACCCCTCACCTGGAACTCCGTTCCGATCCGCGGGCTCTTCTTGGGGAACTGCGATTCCTTTCCGCAGGAGGCGACGGTAGTGCAGGCGGTAGCGGAAGAGGTTCCATCGACGCCGTCAGGGGTCCACAGCAGAAGGCACGGACCGGGCGGGAAGGAAAACGGACAAAAAACCAGATCGGCCAGGGATATCAGATGGAAGTGGCGATGCACGTGCATCACCTGACCTCACTAACCTCCGGACACCAAATAAAAATGACGACAGCAGCAAGAACAAGAGCAAGAGCAAGGACTAGAGGACGACGGAAGTAACTGCACCAGAAGTAGAATATGTGTCCTGTTCTACGACTGCTCGAAGCATGACAACAGTGAGAGCCAGGTGCCGTTAGGTCGTTTGGGCCGTTCAGCCAGCCAACGTGAAGTTGGGGAGGCAGCACAATCGATGATGGACTTACTCCCGTTTGCTACAATGTACTGACATTGAATGCTCCCGTCCATAGTGCGGACGAACAAACCAGGACAAGTACCCCAGCTACACCAACCAACACCGCCATCATGTCTTGCAAGATATTTTTTTCCTTGTCGTTTCACGTTTGCCATTTCACAAAAAGCCTCAATTCATGTGCGACATTACTTACCGCCTCGGCCGCCGCCCTGGGCACCTTCCGCTTGCCCGTCCCCTTGCCCTTGGCCTTGGCGTTTCCCTCGGCCTCCTCCGTCCCCTTGCCCTTGGCCTTGGCGTTTCCCTCGACCTCCTCCGAAATCTTCGCGGGCATGACAGCATTGACATGAACCAGGTGCCGTTAAGGTCGTTTGGGTCAGTTAGCCCGCCAACTTCAAGTTGGGGAGGCAGCACCATCGATGATAGATATACTCCTGCTCGATACTGACATCGAACGCTCATGTCTATTGACAAGGACGAACAAAACCAGGAGGTTACCCAATCCAACAATCGACACCGCTACGCTTATATCACCTCTTGCAACATTATTTTTCTTTGTCGTTTCAACTTTGGCTCTGCACGAAAAGCCTCCTTTCTTGTGTGATATTTCCCGTTTGCTCACCGTCATTTGTGCCATCCTCCTGGCCATGCCGGTGGCCGTTCCCTTCCCGCTTGCGGGCGAATTCCTGGGTCGTGCCGTGAGCTCCATGGTGGCCGCTATCGTTTCGGCCGTCCTCCGGCTGAGCGTGGAGCGGGGTGAAGCGTGGGCAAGCGAGTACAATGTTAATGTTCAGACATAGTGACTGAAGTGTTCGATCGTTGGGGTTACAATACACATGGCCAACAGGTTCGTGAATGTCATCAACATCGGCGTGGCACGGAAAAGGGTGAAATGGGCTCGGAGAAACAGACCACCGGTCCCCGATAGCGGTCACGAGAGGCCGGCCATCCACAACGTACCTCCAGGTGGATACTTCCACGATCGGTTTCCTGGCGATGCGATCAAAGACGTGCCAGTGCCTCTTTCCGTGACCCGAGGATCCGATCGGGCACGGGCTGCATTCGGGAACTTCGCACTCGCACACGACTTCCCCCCTGCAAAAGGAAGAGGTAGCAGAGGAGAGCAGAGGCGAGGGGGGCGGGTAGAGGCGAGTGGTCACAACTCAACATTTTGGGAGTTGTGAGCGAATGCTTGTTACAGCTGCTACCGATGAAACCGCCGCCTACAAATGGCGAATAGCGCCTTTGGTACCGTGGTGCACATTTTACGGCAACACACAAGGTGAACAAGGTCTACTGCTGTTGTTGTGAATGACATATTACTCAGAGGGAGTCTTGCGATCGATCCTTCCTGCCAGCAAACAGCAACCGACCAACTTGGGAAGAGGGTCTGCCCACGTCCATCGATGAATAGGCGATAGGGGCAGAAAGAGACGGAGGCAGGAAGACAGAGAGCAGCGCGGCGACTCTTCGAGACAAATCGGAAACTCCGACAAGCAAGGGTTAGGAAAGCAATGCTGCGCTGTCAGGGCTCGAGAGAGGGGCGGAGAGTAGAATAGGAAAAGCCGGGGGGGGGGAAAGAAAGGAGAAATCAAGACCGCAGAGAAAAAAGTACAAAAACAATGATAAACAGCAAGAACAAAATACGTGAGAATCGCCGACAATGGAACCCAAGTCGCAACGCGAATGCAAGGATGACTGTGAGGGAATAGAGAATTGAGACCTACAAATACACGTGGTGAACGACCACCTCGGCCTATACGACCAATACTCTTCAAGGCAAACTGTAGCCGACCACTTCATCTCCCCGGAGTTGAAATTCCTAACATACGTGCTCGACGAGTCTTGTATAAACTCCGAGGTATGCCATGCACAACCGCGAGATGTAATGCCGTTCCGCTACGATACAGAAACACGCCGAACAACCAGTCCAGATTGAGTAACGTTACGATTCACAAAGACATGGACCGTTTTCCAACATGAAGAACGACCGCCGAACTCTGTTTCCTCTCAACGTCCCACCAAGCATAGGACATTGCTGATGCGCGTGAATGATGTAGTCAAGGTTTTATAGAACATGGACACTGCCATCATTCAGGCCAGCACGTCTGGTTGCGAAGTCTAGGCGGGTCTAGTTTGCTCGAGTTTGAGTAGTCCTGGTAGAACATGGAGTTATGTACGAGGTTTTTGGCGCTTGGGGCCACACCGCCCAAATTGAGGGGGTTTCAAGACAAAGGTCAATACATATAGTCAATATAGAGTGCACACCGGGCAGTCTATAGACAAAAAACACGCTGACAAAACATACTTCATGTAAATGACAGAGAGGTATGTAAAGCGGTAGGCCTATTCTTTAAGAATATTGTCTGACTCTACATCAGTACATATACGTACACCATTGAAAGACGAGTTATTCATGTAGGCATTTAGTTTGATTGAATCATGAACTAATGCCGAGCAGGCGTGGTACCTCAATACTTGTTTCTGGAAGAACTTTTTTGGGGGTTTCTGGCTCTTCGCGAAAACGCCGCCGCGGGTGCTTCACACGTCAATTACTGCGGTAGAGTGTACCCGTACAAATCGGAAAGGACGATCGCGAAACGCCTTGTGTGTCTGACACCACACACACAGCAAAAACTGTTGACTACACACCATCATCGAAGGACAAAGAAATGGCACACAAGCACATCGTGCCCGTCCGTCGTGCCTCAGCAGCAGATTTTATGGCGCTTTCGCTTCGCGCGAACCCCAAGGAAAGCGGGATGTTTGCTAATCGTTGCTCAGTACAACACAAAACTGCGGCGACCGCCCCTAAAGAAAAAAGACGTAGGCACCGGGAGTACAACGATTGGTGGAGGGGTGATCGGCAGGTGTACTGATCGAAAAACAAATATGAGACGAGGCAGGGAGAGATGGGCAAAGGGGAGCCCCACGACACGTAGAAAGAACTTTCGTAGTGCCACGCTACACGCAGGCGTGGGCGACGAGCTGAGACGAGAAGGAAAACATGCACAGTCGGAGACCAAAGACCTCGCGTGTAGACAGCAGTGAGTATAGCCCAACAAGACCAATGGACCGGCGGGCTCTCGATAGACGGTAGAACAGAGGGCATGCTGGAAGAGAGGTGATGGATGACATCATCAATAGGCCCGGCCAAGTCGACGGGACGGCCCAAACACCCGCCAGATGGTTCGAGCTACTGTACAACCGCCGGTGTCCCGTGACCGGCTGGTCCGGTTTCCGCTGAGAGGGCGAGAGGGACGCAGGTTGAAGACGGGAGGCAGAGACACATGGAGCATGGACGTGTACCGCGAAACGAGAATACTTCTCTGTGAGAGATCCAGAGAGCTCCCGGAATTGCAGTGCTGAGACACTTCTTCTCAACGGAGGGCGGAGGAGAGTGCCCGGTATTGGTCGACGACAGAGCTCGAGAACTCGAACTATGCGTCCATTCCTCTCGCTTGCTGCGCCAGAGGTAAGCTTGTCCCCCATGGCAAAGGCGAATTCATATCGAAAACAACTCCTGTGAAAAACAACCCAACCCACCTCTTTAAGAAAAGGCAGCAGGTTGTTGGCTTGATTGAAAGAGGTGGGTGGTTAGGCTTACGCATGAGTTGCGTGGAATCAGAATTACGGTAACGCGGGCGTCTTTCCTCTATGACTTGAGATAGACATGACGGCAGTGCGGAGAACAACAACGCCCGGAAAAGGGATACAGATCGCGGGGGAGGCAGCTAGCCAGGTTAAAAGAAATGACGGCAGCAGCCACTCCTGGAAGAATTTCATTTTCCAGTATAGACTATACATCAAACACCATGCAAGACCGGGAACCCACAGCGAGGGTGATCAAGGTGGAGCGTCTCTCTCCCCCGACAGGGAAAAATTCACACCCAAACGCACTTTTACAATACCTGCTTTCAATCTTTTGAGGGGTTGAAAGGTGAGGTTCAATTGGACCTCCTCCCCAAGGAGAGACAGCGGGCACACTCTGGCTCCCACCCTTCGGATAAGGAGTATTTTTGGAAAAGAGGAAACAGCAAGGCATCGCAATGTTGCCCAAACCAAAAAACGTGGCGCAGCAAGCAGCTTCGATACAATACCTCTTCACGAAAAAAAAAAGGGACAATGGGAGCGCTAGATGCGCTCGATCAAAACACCCAATGCCGCACACGGGCATCATCATGAATACAGTACGCCCAAACTACTCGACGTTACATAGTCTATCTCGCCTGAACGCCGCCGCCATGGATGAAGCCCCGGGCGAATCTCCGGAAGAAGCTCGTCCGACCGCGCTACTCGCCATTTCTCCTTCAAGTGTAGACCGCATTGGACAACGGAACCGGGGGGGGCATGCAAGGGGTCGGCGGTCAGGCACATGGTCTTGGATACGGGGAGCTTTGCGTGGAAGCTCCTTGATCAGCAGCGGAAAATCTTCCATTTTCAAGATGCGAACTGATGTAAGTGCATAGCTCTCTGCTGCTGCTGCTGCTGCTGCTGCTGCTGCTGCTGCTGCTGCTGCTGCTGCTGCTGCCTCCTCTTGTGACATCTCTACAGTATCTTTGACATGAATAGATCGCCGGACATGCCTGGCGTCTCTATCTCAGCAGAAAACAAATGGGCGCGCCAGGCATTGAAGAAATCAAGATTGGGTGGCTGCCAGCCGCTTCACACACCAAGACACCAGCGCTTGCAGCCGAAACCACACAGCTAGCTGGACCGGCTAAAGCATGCATTAACCACCCACGACATGCTGTGCAAACCGGGTGAACTCGAGCAACACCACGGCCAAGCACAACACCAAGGAAGGCCCCACCCAACGATCGTGTCTTGTCCGATGCATTGCTGTTCATAATAAAGGGCAACCGCCGTTGCACCCAAGGGCGACACATGGCCATGCATTCAAACACGGACCATCAAGCCGGCATGAGAGACCAAAGATATCCGAAGAGAATGTTGTCGCTGCCGCGCATGTAGACTGCTGCTGCTGTTGAACATACTTCCTTCCAGATTGCCTAGACCTTATCTCTCTTTCGCCAGTCCTGCCCAACCTGGATGTCTTACCTCCTCTGTCTCCTTTTTGTGGACAACAAAGATAGATGGCGGCGGTGAAGCGAGGTGAGTCTGGGCTGCTGCTGCTGCTGCTACTGCTGCTGGGAAGGTAGGATATCTTTACTATGCAGGTGGGGGCGAAAAAAGGCCGCTCGCTTACCTGCTGGTGTTGACGCTGGGGTTGGCGCTGCTGAGAACAGAGGGGACGAGTAGAAGTGTGGTGGGTGGGGGAAGGGAAGGAGCGCGCGTTGCTCGGATCAACCATCAACCATGAACACTCCGGGGGGGCGGCGCAAAGGACACAGATATAGAAGCCTATACCCTCCCTCTATATAGGCACGCGGCCCCTGGATCAGCTGTTTTTTTTACTCCAACGCTTGTCTCTCTGCTTCTCTCCCGCGGATATAGAATCCCACGTTCACCTCCATCCACTAGAGAGAGGGAGACGAGAGAGAGAGACGCTGCAGGGTGTGCTGAGCAATCCAGAGTGCAACATGTGTCGCATGCTTGCCGCCATACCATTCGGCTTTGCAAACCTACTGTGGCTAGAGCTCACCCTGGATGGTGGATTTGAGAGCTCCCTGGATGAAGCATGCCGGCCGGGACACGGGCGGGTGCGCACAGCACAGCAGCTCCCACCAAAACCAACCCCGTTAAGAGTGGTGAGTGATTGGGTGATCGTATTGCGCTGGCTGCAACCTGCGAAAGAAACGCACTCTTGCCATGATATGTACTACTGCTGTAGGTTGATGCTTGGAGCGGAGCGAAAACTTGGGCCGCGCGCTTGGGTTTGAATTGAACACAAAATTAAAACTCGACGATTGATGCAACGATCACAGCAGTGGCATAGCGAAAGGAACAGCTCGATGCGACGCATTGGCCCTCGTTTCCACTCGGTCGTCCTGACGCTCGACTGCCCCTATCAGTCATGGCGCATTGCGTGCCAGTCTCGTGTTTGAACGTGGCTAATGTAGACACAGCAGCAGTAGTAACACGTGCTGGCTCTCTCACTTGTTTCCGCGGTGTTGCAAGGTTGGATTTTTTTCCTCTCTCATTTTTGAAATTTCCGGACGTGTAATCTATCTCATTTTTTGGTTCTCTCCGTGGTATTGCAGCTCGTGTGAAATATTAGGCTGGCTTACATGCTATGTACCCACATGGTTCTGCTTCGTGGTATGCATGACAACAAAACCTGGCAAACGCGGAATAACTCTCTTGGTTGGTCAACCATCACCTGGTAACCGTGTGGTACCATACACCATACCGCGAGTAGGTTGCCAGGTGGGATGGAGAAAGCTGTTGGGCACGTTTCCTCCGCACGCACGACCTACCCATTTCGCGCGGAAAAATCGGAACAATTCGGGCAACGACCACAACCCAACGCCACTCTGCTCTCATCTCCCCATGCAGCCTCGGGGATTGGACTCCCTTGTGTACACAACAATACTTCTGCTCTCTGCTCGGCTTTGTTCCCTCTGGTGGTGTAGTACCAGACCAAAGGTCTCCACAATACAACAACAGCTCCATCTGTCCAAGCCATCAAAAAGAGCCCATAAGTTCCTGCGTTCATGCATAGTCTACAATGCATGCGGAGACGAAAATGTTCCAGAGAGACCCAGCGCCAAAAGCTATCACACCGGAAAGTCGTGTTGGACCAATCACCGCTGCTGTGTTTGACAGGGGTGACAGGAGTGTTGCGGTCGCTGTGGTGGAATATGCACGGACAGGCCAGTCGTGTTTTGGTTTCATCAGCCAGCCCATTTTTGTTCAGATGATCATCACCAACAACCACGAACCCTGCCTTTTTTGCGTCATACAATCGAACAGCAGTTAGTTGCCTCCCGTCCGATCTCTGGCTGGTCGACGTCCACGGCAGCAGTTGTGGAAGCTGCGAGTACTTGCTCACCTCGATTTCATCTCTGGGCCGTTCGTGGATCCTGTGAAAACAGCGTTTTTTCATCTTTTCTTCGCCTCGTCACGGATTCATCAGCTTCTACGTTTTTCGTGCGGGAGTGCGGAGGGCGGGGTGGTGGTGGTTGTGGTGGTGTACCGGAGTTGTCGTAGAACCGCGGCGGGATGTACCGAGGAGGAACAAAGCCTCGGATGGAACCTTTTGACTGGGCGTTTTTACGGGCGGTTTCGGCGTTCTCTGACTTGTACGCTTGCCTCTCACTGCTACTTGTACCCCTGCATCGTTCTAGCTAATGTTTCAACGCTGTCGTAGTCTTTGTGTCATTAAATTACGTCCCTTTCGTCCTTTCCTTCGTGAACAACAGCACGCATACATCGTCATCGTGAGCAGGCATGAAAAACTAGGTCGCAGGTGGTGCTAGCCTGCTGTACGCACGCACGGAGGTAGCGCGCCGTAGAGTTTCGGGGACCAGCGTCAGGCGCGCAGCGGTATGGATGGACGAGCGGTTTGGATGGACGAAAGGAAGCAGCGTAGACAAAACAGATACGGCCACGCAAACCAAGGCTACGTACCTCCCTCCCACAACGCGATCACACAACACGCCCTCCGAAATTCCCAATCAACTGATCGGGATTGGGGACCTGGTAGGGTGGGATCCACAACACCACGCGTTGTGCATCTACAGTACATGTATGTATCAATGACGCTAACGGGCTGCTTAGAGTACATCTACAGCTTCACCGGTAGGTCACTTTAAAATCTGTTTCATCGAAGTGTCTCGAGGGTTCAAGAAGGTAGGCATCGTTTCCGCCAAAGCGTCCTCCTGTACTACTGCCATGCGGCC
>FN649736.1:1018362-1029641 GCA_000310025.1 Ectocarpus siliculosus
AAGATGCGAACTGATGTAAGTGCATAGCTCTCTGCTGCTGCTGCTGCTGCTGCTGCTGCTGCTGCTGCTGCTGCTGCTGCTGCTGCTGCCTCCTCTTGTGACATCTCTACAGTATCTTTGACATGAATAGATCGCCGGACATGCCTGGCGTCTCTATCTCAGCAGAAAACAAATGGGCGCGCCAGGCATTGAAGAAATCAAGATTGGGTGGCTGCCAGCCGCTTCACACACCAAGACACCAGCGCTTGCAGCCGAAACCACACAGCTAGCTGGACCGGCTAAAGCATGCATTAACCACCCACGACATGCTGTGCAAACCGGGTGAACTCGAGCAACACCACGGCCAAGCACAACACCAAGGAAGGCCCCACCCAACGATCGTGTCTTGTCCGATGCATTGCTGTTCATAATAAAGGGCAACCGCCGTTGCACCCAAGGGCGACACATGGCCATGCATTCAAACACGGACCATCAAGCCGGCATGAGAGACCAAAGATATCCGAAGAGAATGTTGTCGCTGCCGCGCATGTAGACTGCTGCTGCTGTTGAACATACTTCCTTCCAGATTGCCTAGACCTTATCTCTCTTTCGCCAGTCCTGCCCAACCTGGATGTCTTACCTCCTCTGTCTCCTTTTTGTGGACAACAAAGATAGATGGCGGCGGTGAAGCGAGGTGAGTCTGGGCTGCTGCTGCTGCTGCTACTGCTGCTGGGAAGGTAGGATATCTTTACTATGCAGGTGGGGGCGAAAAAAGGCCGCTCGCTTACCTGCTGGTGTTGACGCTGGGGTTGGCGCTGCTGAGAACAGAGGGGACGAGTAGAAGTGTGGTGGGTGGGGGAAGGGAAGGAGCGCGCGTTGCTCGGATCAACCATCAACCATGAACACTCCGGGGGGGCGGCGCAAAGGACACAGATATAGAAGCCTATACCCTCCCTCTATATAGGCACGCGGCCCCTGGATCAGCTGCTTTTTTTACTCCAACGCTTGTCTCTCTGCTTCTCTCCCGCGGATATAGAATCCCACGTTCACCTCCATCCACTAGAGAGAGGGAGACGAGAGAGAGAGACGCTGCAGGGTGTGCTGAGCAATCCAGAGTGCAACATGTGTCGCATGCTTGCCGCCATACCATTCGGCTTTGCAAACCTACTGTGGCTAGAGCTCACCCTGGATCGTGGATTTGAGAGCTCCCTGGATGAAGCATGCCGGCCGGGACACGGGCGGGTGCGCACAGCACAGCAGCTCCCACCAAAACCAACCCCGTTAAGAGTGGTGAGTGATTGGGTGATCGTATTGCGCTGGCTGCAACCTGCGAAAGAAACGCACTCTTGCCATGATATGTACTACTGCTGTAGGTTGATGCTTGGAGCGGAGCGAAAACTTGGGCCGCGCGCTTGGGTTTGAATTGAACACAAAATTAAAACTCGACGATTGATGCAACGATCACAGCAGTGGCATAGCGAAAGGAACAGCTCGATGCGACGCATTGGCCCTCGTTTCCACTCGGTCGTCCTGACGCTCGACTGCCCCTATCAGTCATGGCGCATTGCGTGCCAGTCTCGTGTTTGAACGTGGCTAATGTAGACACAGCAGCAGTAGTAACACGTGCTGGCTCTCTCACTTGTTTCCGCGGTGTTGCAAGGTTGGATTTTTTTCCTCTCTCATTTTTGAAATTTCCGGACGTGTAATCTATCTCATTTTTTGGTTCTCTCCGTGGTATTGCAGCTCGTGTGAAATATTAGGCTGGCTTACATGCTATGTACCCACATGGTTCTGCTTCGTGGTATGCATGACAACAAAACCTGGCAAACGCGGAATAACTCTCTTGGTTGGTCAACCATCACCTGGTAACCGTGTGGTACCATACACCATACCGCGAGTAGGTTGCCAGGTGGGATGGAGAAAGCTGTTGGGCACGTTTCCTCCGCACGCACGACCTACCCATTTCGCGCGGAAAAATCGGAACAATTCGGGCAACGACCACAACCCAACGCCACTCTGCTCTCATCTCCCCATGCAGCCTCGGGGATTGGACTCCCTTGTGTACACAACAATACTTCTGCTCTCTGCTCGGCTTTGTTCCCTCTGGTGGTGTAGTACCAGACCAAAGGTCTCCACAATACAACAACAGCTCCATCTGTCCAAGCCATCAAAAAGAGCCCATAAGTTCCTGCGTTCATGCATAGTCTACAATGCATGCGGAGACGAAAATGTTCCAGAGAGACCCAGCGCCAAAAGCTATCACACCGGAAAGTCGTGTTGGACCAATCACCGCTGCTGTGTTTGACAGGGGTGACAGGAGTGTTGCGGTCGCTGTGGTGGAATATGCACGGACAGGCCAGTCGTGTTTTGGTTTCATCAGCCAGCCCATTTTTGTTCAGATGATCATCACCAACAACCACGAACCCTGCCTTTTTTGCGTCATACAATCGAACAGCAGTTAGTTGCCTCCCGTCCGATCTCTGGCTGGTCGACGTCCACGGCAGCAGTTGTGGAAGCTGCGAGTACTTGCTCACCTCGATTTCATCTCTGGGCCGTTCGTGGATCCTGTGAAAACAGCGTTTTTTCATCTTTTCTTCGCCTCGTCACGGATTCATCAGCTTCTACGTTTTTCGTGCGGGAGTGCGGAGGGCGGGGTGGTGGTGGTTGTGGTGGTGTACCGGAGTTGTCGTAGAACCGCGGCGGGATGTACCGAGGAGGAACAAAGCCTCGGATGGAACCTTTTGACTGGGCGTTTTTACGGGCGGTTTCGGCGTTCTCTGACTTGTACGCTTGCCTCTCACTGCTACTTGTACCCCTGCATCGTTCTAGCTAATGTTTCAACGCTGTCGTAGTCTTTGTGTCATTAAATTACGTCCCTTTCGTCCTTTCCTTCGTGAACAACAGCACGCATACATCGTCATCGTGAGCAGGCATGAAAAACTAGGTCGCAGGTGGTGCTAGCCTGCTGTACGCACGCACGGAGGTAGCGCGCCGTAGAGTTTCGGGGACCAGCGTCAGGCGCGCAGCGGTATGGATGGACGAGCGGTTTGGATGGACGAAAGGAAGCAGCGTAGACAAAACAGATACGGCCACGCAAACCAAGGCTACGTACCTCCCTCCCACAACGCGATCACACAACACGCCCTCCGAAATTCCCAATCAACTGATCGGGATTGGGGACCTGGTAGGGTGGGATCCACAACACCACGCGTTGTGCATCTACAGTACATGTATGTATCAATGACGCTAACGGGCTGCTTAGAGTACATCTACAGCTTCACCGGTAGGTCACTTTAAAATCTGTTTCATCGAAGTGTCTCGAGGGTTCAAGAAGGTAGGCATCGTTTCCGCCAAAGCGTCCTCCTGTACTGCCATGCGGCCTCTACGTAAGCGCACATACATACATACGAGACAACACCTTACAGCTCAAACAATGCTTCGAGACCGAAAATAAGTCCAGAAAATGCCCTGGCAGACCTTTCGCAATTCGGACAAACGGCGCGCCACGAGCCAACAAAGGGCCGAGCCCCTTGTAAGACTACAGTACTCGACACACGCAGCACCAACACTTGCCGCACCTTGCGATACACTTCTTCTACAAACTACCCTTCCTTCTTCTCGGCCTACAACAGTGTAGGAGTAGGAAAGACCGCGACAGAATCCCGAGACAAGCCAGCAGGCGAAGAGTAAACCCTGAAGGCGATATTATCAGGAACTGCCCGTGGAAACAATCCTTGGAAACACCAATGTGTTTCGTTTCCTTCGTACCTCCACGTGTGGTGCGCGACGATGACCTATCTACTACCCATACAGCAGAGCTGGCATGCCAACACTGGCATGGTTGCAGGGAGGGGCGGAAATTGCCCCGGAATCACTGGCACTCAACTACCCTAGGTTTCGAGTCATCGCACCCCTGTTCGGCGACTCCCGGACCCTGTGCAGAAATCGAATCAAATCATTTAGACATTTACTTTGCATCGCACCCCTGTGCGACGGCTCCGGACCGTGCGATGACTCACAACGAACGGTAGTTACCGTAGATAGTCTAAATTACCTTGAGAGCGACGTCTTCGTACGGAGGGCCGGCGTGGAATCGGAGGATGGCAAGGCAAAGCCGGGGTGATCCACCTTCTCCAAGAAATACTTGAGGGTATCCCCGCGATCGATCAGGTCAGGGTAGAACATGTTGAACTTGTAGCCCTGCGGCGAAGATTGTTGAAAGGGAAAACGCGCGGAAGGATACAGGTTGTTAGCCGCCACCGAGGTTGGAATACACATCTTTTTTATCGGACCCGAGAGCGAGAGAGCGAGCTGGTGCGGGTGAACTACAAGAGGTGGCAAAAAAAACGCGCCAGGCCTGTGGTGCCCGTTGTGTAGGTTCAAAGATGTCCATACGGCATCATCTGCCCCACAGCGGTTGAAGACGTGGAACTTGCGAGTACATTTTATAGGCACGGTTCATCGATAGGACACGCATATCTTCACACCCTGCCATATTCTTGACAATAGGCTCGACCAGACCTGTACTACTGCTGTCTTGTGTGTGTTTAGTATCGGCCGTATGCCTATCAAACTAGTTGTAGACACAACCATTTTTCGTGCAACCTTCTCCTGTGTCGGAAACTGCTTGTCAGTAAATGCTTGCTCGGACACCCTGCCCGCCCCACGTATCAATAAATAGGTCAAATTTGTCGAGCAGCATGGCGAGGTGCCCAACGCCACGGCGGCGTTCGTGCGGTTCGCGATTGCTGCGGGCGGGGGCATCTTTACCCTTGGCTGACTTCCGCCGAAAAGAGGTTTTATTCGCAGGTAACGGGCCAGATCCCAGATACGTTGTTCTTGTTGTTGTTGTTGTTGTTGTTGTTGTTGTTGTTCTTCTTGTTCTTGTTGTTCTCTTCACATTAAAACCGTTCCGATCTCGCTCTACCCAGTACCTTCGTATGTCCGTACTGATCCAACACTCGACGCGGGCGATTCCCGTGGTCACAGGTTAACTTACCCTAAAAAGGTACACTCAAATAATCTGGCCCCGAGGGGTCCGCAAGTCAACAGAAATCAACGACAGATATTCTGGAGTCCTCCACTCCTTCTGCACGCTATGCGAGGTATCAACTGAGACTAGGAGTCACTATCACGGGCCGGAGAGACAGAGGTACACTCCCTTGGTTCAATCTTGGTACTTCACAACGCAAGCAGAGACAAGACCGTCTGGCACAGAAAAAGTTAGAAAAATAGAAAAGAGAGAAAAAAAAGAGAGAAAACAGAGATAAAGGAAACAGTAAGGAAAGAGAATACAAGATGAAAAAGAGCGAGGACCAAAAGGGACCAGGCCGAAAATAACAAGAAATAAGAGGTAGAAAATGGCACACGGTGGAGAGACCACTAACGAACAAGCAAACATGCACACATGGCCACCAACCAGCGACAGGGTTAGACCACGACAAACGATTGTCGAGACCGCCATTTATTTTCCCGGTTTTCTGACAAAATGACTATTGCTATGGAACTGGTATACTTGTAACATTTATGCTTTGGTGACAGTACGAATGACGACTGGTGTTGAAAATCTCTCCACGCGAAATGCCTGAGGAAGGGCGCGGGGGAACCAAAACATACCGCTCCCCGCCTCCGGGATGTAATTTTTGGTTTCAGAAGTCTTGTGCATATATATGCATACGTACCTCTGCATAGTTGTGGTTATATCTCGAACGGGTAGTTTTTCTGTGTTTGTATGTATTTTTCTTAATAGTTTTGCCGAGTTCACGAAGTTTGCTCTTTTTTCGTTTTCGGTAGACGTTTCGGTGTGGAACGGGCTTAATGCTCAACGGGATGATTTGGACATCCATACTTCACTACTATAGAGAATGACGCGACCGCGAAAAAAGAGGCCCACGGAGGGAAAGGGTACAAGCAAGCGTAAATTAACATGCATACCTTTAAACAGCTCAATGACACTTGCGTCAGTCGCTGGTTTTTGCATGCTGTGGGCACCTTGACCACGCACTCATTGAGAGAGGGGTGCACCATTGGTAGCTCCGATTTCTGCTGCGATGTTCATTGCATGGAAGCTCTGTCTCATCTACCTCGTTGCCGCCCGTAAGTCACAAGACCTTGACTCTTGGCGGTTGCACTCACTCATGGAGACACACTCGCGCGCGGTTCCGTCCATGCCTGTACCAGATAAGATGGCACTACCGACCGACCGTAGTATAGTGCTACAGCCGCACACGCATCATGCTACAGTACTACGCGGTGGTTCTGGCCACATAGTTCACGCGTTGTCTTGTTTATGCCACGCTTTTCTCGACACCGCTATCGCTTTTCCTCTCGCACGGAAAACCAGGCATGGAAATAGGGGTGTGGGTTGCTCTCGGGTACTTCACTCAGGCCATCGGCTTGGAAACCTCGGATTCCTCCGTCTACTGCGCCTTTCTCTGCAGCTTGTCGGTGGTGAGAGCAGAGGTTCAACAGGCCGTGATCCCTTTCTGGACCCACGAACTAGACAAAGACATTCCCTCCGCGGAAATGCTGCATAACTGCCGTGCTGCCGCCGACACCAGCGGAGACAACGCGCCTGGCAGCAGCACAAGATAAAAGAAAATGGTACCACAGAAAACTTTCCATGCACTTGCGGACAATAATGTAGAATTGTGCGGACAGGCCGTCGGGTTCGGCGTGGCTTTCACACGGATTGAGGTTGGTACCGTTTTTTGTTTTCGTGGACGCCATGTACCGCTGCTGTCTCCCTCTCGCTGTTTGTCGTTGCCCGTGTGGAGGCCTACAGAGTAGCGTACAACGTTTCATAGAGGTACACGAGTTGTCGTTCTTCACTCCGTGAATAGAAGCACTGTATGCCTTCCTTGTCATCTTCTTCTTTGCATCCTTCGGTATTTAGCTGACCGGCCTATCGCCGACACATGACTCTACTCCAAGCAAACTCTTGCCCTAACGCTCTGCACGCGATCGTGTTGTTTTTGCGTGTCCGTTCAGCAATACATGGAAAAGTTCCCGGGGAAGAGCTTACAGCTGTCCATCGAGCAGCTGATATCCGTCGCCGCACTGACAGGAATCTGGTGTATCTTTTCAGCCGGCGGCCATCTTGCAGGTTTCAGGTGAGCCATCCGCGATACACGTAGTACGTAAAGTTATCTCACCCTCGAGAGGAAAAGATCAGGAAGGTAGTGAAGACCTCTCGCTTGAAGTGATTCTCTAACGAGTCGTTACAAACATGCTACTTTCTCTACACCCAGAGAGAGATATCCCACAACCTATGAAGCTGTGCCTCAATGATCGCTTCTCCTTCTGTGTTTGTTTTCCGCTCAGCTTCGTCAAAGATCCTCAAATTTTGGCTGCTTTGAGCTACACCGGGCTGGTGACCACCTCGCTCGCTATTTGGCTGGAGACTGTTTGCCTGGAGAAAGTACCTGCGACTGAAATGAGGTGAAGCCCTGTTTTGCTTTGTCCTGACTGTAGCCGGAAACTTTGATCAAACGGCCGAAGGACATGTTTTCGCTCGAGTTAACGGACGGGCGCCTTCCGCACCATCTTTGCGAGAAAGCGTGTCAGAAATTGTTGAACAAGACCGCCTTGGTGGCGTTTTTTCGTTGTTTCGAATGTTCAATCTAACAAGTCACCCCACATGCTCCTCCCGTTACCCCTGCGACGACATCACAATGCTTCTCATCCAGCGTTATATTTAGCACGGAGCCTCTGTGGGCCACGCTGGTATCGGCGCTGCTCTTGAAAGAGACCATGGGGCCGAATGCCCTTGTTGGAGCGGACGTAATTCTGTTGGCGTGCCTGGTTGCTCGAAGCGAGAAAATATCGGAGCTAGTGGGCATGGGGGAGGGCAAGGGCAACGACACGCTGATGGACACAGAAGTAACGGATGCGGAAGAAGGCGCGGAGGAACCGTTTCAGCTGCAAGAAACGGAAGAAGTAAACGACGACGATTTCCCCTCGTCCGTGTTGGACGAAATGGTCGGCGTGACGGAGGAATCAGACTCGGAGTCGTCCTTCCGCATGTCAATGGTGCAGGAGAGCACTGTGCCGGGTGGTGTATACGGGGGAGACCCCGCGTTCGCGGGAGAAGAGGGTACCCTTCGCAACAACGACAACGATATACCGGCGGCGACCCCGGTGAGGTGATTTGGGTCGTACGGAAAACACAAGGAAATGACTTGATGAAACGTGGTGCAGGCTTTTGCGGCATGTTCCACGCAATGCAGCCTCTGCTGTCGAGAGTCTCCAAGGGGTTGGTCCATGTTAGACAGACGTGTTCTAATGAAGGTCATACGATACAATGAATGCTTGATGTCATTGGGGTTTAGAGTCGCCAGCTCTCCTCTAAAATAGAACATTGTTCTTGGTTTTGCTGTTGACACCTTTTGGTTTATTTGGTGTTTTGGGGCTGGTGATTTGTTGTAGACTTTTCGAGTGAAGTTGTGGTTGTAGGCTATTCGAGAAAAATGCGAGCGATTCTGCAGGCTGGGGGTGTCGTTAGGAGCGGCACAGGCGTGTGTTTCCTTTGCTGTTGTACGCATATTATATGAAAAAAACAGACATGACAAAAAAGTTGGGAGTTATGTCTATCGTGACCTTGAAGCGGCACTTTACGTCTTCCGGTTGTCTTGCGCATTTGTTGTGATGAACGGCGCGGGGGTTATTTTGTTATTTTTTGTTTTGCCAGAAGGCAAATGCCTGCTTGGCGAGCCGCAACAACGTAGTTTTTAACAGAGCTGTGTGCGAAACCGACATCATTTCTCGTGGTATCTGACAGGGTCGACATTTATATGCAGTGTGGGAGTAGATATTTTATCGATTGGTCGACGAGATGGTTGCGATCGATATTTCGCGTTTAATAAACGGGTGTCCTAGAAGAGTCGTTGTAGCCAACAGGGGAGTGAGTGCTGCTGCAGGCGCGCGTTGCTACTTGAGCGGAAGGAGAGTTGAGTGGGTGCCGGACTGTAGTTAGTTACAGTACATAGTTGCGACCAACGATTTCGGTTCTCATTCTCACACAAGCGTGGCCTCCATGCATGCATACGTCAACCAACGTGACCTTGGAGGCAAAAGGGAGGACGGAAAAAATGTTCCCCAACCGAAAGTTTGGGTTTCTACAACATCCCGGCTGAGAAAACGGGTACGTACCAGATTCTTGTGACAGCAAACATTCCTCGCGAAATACCAGGCCGCGGCCTCTTGGCGGTGACCGGGCCTGACCATCCATCATCATCCGGACACAAAGGGCACCGAGTAAGTCTTAGTCTTCTCCCGGCTCGCCTCGTCGAACCCAACGGGAGATATATGCAGCCGTGGCCCACGGCAATCTAAGAATATCGCCCCGCGCGGGCGAATTGTATTCACACGGCCAGAAAACACCATGGTTCTATCGCTGCGTGGTTGTTCTTGTTGTTGTTGTTGTCTTCACATAAAAAAACGTTCCGGTCTCCCACTCAGCACCTTCGAATTTCCGTACTCTGGTACTGGTCCAAATGACGCGGACGCTTTCCGTGTTCACAAGCCGACTGCCCCACCAAAAGTTGCGATCGGTTTCTTTGGCTCCGTTGCGTAGAGTCCATGGATTCCACAGAGTACATTTCATTCATTCCTACAAAAAGACCTTCAGCAAAAAATGTCATGTCCCTGGATCACCAAAAGCTGTATTTATTGCAGTACACGCTGCCATCTCTCGAGCCGCCAACACGTACTGCTGTAGGAACCACGACACGTCAAAGCCACCACGTCAGCACATCGCACTCACCGCATCACATTGCGCCTTTATTTGGAAAATGGTTGCATTCATCACGCCGGAGTGCTCGGCAAACTTTCTCCCTCCATGCCGAGCCGACAATCGACGACGTGCATCACACAACGTTACAAGCTTAAGCTTTGCAAGAGTAACCCACACCCACATCCTCAATAAAATTACCAGGTACTGCACGATGACATATAGCGGCGTGCTCCAGGAAACAATCTGCTCACTCTTCACGGTCGCAACACCACAGCATAGACACACCCACATTCTCCCCTACCAGGTACTGTACAATCAATCCAAATATCTGGTGTTCTCCCCCCTCCCCCAAACAACAATTCAACGATAGGCGGCGTGCTCTAGGAAACGATCACTCTTTACGGCTGGAACGCCACACCACAGCGTCGACACAGCAGGAAGGATAGCTTGCCTGTTTGATTTACTTTGACAACCAAGAATCCAAGCCACCCTCCACCATTACCACGCGGCGCTCCCCTGTCGTCGTCAAAACAGATCCCACACCACCACCAGATTGAAAATTAATATTCTACACCATCACCGCACTAAATCTCAGTCATCACTCCACGATATTATACATGCCACGGGTTGACCACGGGGTGCACGTTGCAACAAACACACGAGGTTCTGACATGCGGAGACCGGGCCCAACACCTACCCTTGAATTGAAACCCCCTCCAACAACGAGGAAGTCCATCTGTTATACAGCAGTACATATTCCAGGGAAGCGTCTGTTCGTTTTCTATCATGGCTGTAGACGGGATACATACGCGATCCATTAAAAAACAGAAACACAAGACAGTCTGAAGGATGCAAAGCCGTGTATCACCACATACATGCAAGCGAGATGGACGGAAAATAAATAAATAAATAAACGCGGTAAACTTTTCCCTAAACCTTTCAAATGGGTACCGTAGTACGGTCAACAAACGGGTCACACACTCAATGAAGTAGTCTTATGTTGTAAATTGGTTTCGCGACGAGTTTCATCCACTAGTACCGTACCCACCAACACCACAAACGACACCACAACACCGACACCGATATCAGTACAACCCCCCACGCTAATCTTCAGTCGGCTAATTACTGTACAAGAGGCTAATTACTGTACAAGAAGAGAGATGGACTATAGTACTGCCGCAAGCGTGCGGGCCCTCCCCAGATGAGGCATCACGCCGAAGAAGAATCAGCAGCCTCGCTAGAGGGCGAGGCACCCGAGGAAGAGGCGGCCATGGCCTCCGCAGAGGGGACGGCGGCGGAGGGGGCACCAGCGGACACCGCGCCCCCTCCAGAGGATAAGGCGTTCAACGCCTCCTCAGAGGCGGCGGCGGCACTCCCCTCCCTCCACTAGATCCTGGAGACCCTCCGCGCCACGGAGGAAGTGGGAACCGGTTACCCGCGGTTCACATCGGTCCGCGCTAATCTGGCGCAAAAGGTGGCCATCAAGGCCCAAGCCACCGCCGCCACCGCCGCCGCCGCCGCCACCGCAGCAAACGTCACCAGCAAATTGTCCAAAGGCTGGCGATCG
>FN649736.1:1036735-1047042 GCA_000310025.1 Ectocarpus siliculosus
GAGGCAACACCGCCTACCGTTGGTAGCCGCCGCCTCAAGTAAAGACCGACGGCAACGAACTTTTCACCCAAGTGTGGGACTCCGTCGCGCCCCAAGGGATGATGTCCGGGGAGACGAAGGTACGGAGAAGTCCGTGACGTGTGTAGCTGGAGCGGGGGGCAAGGGGGGACAAGAAACAGACCGACTGATGGCGATTCCCTGAGTTTCTATCCAAGCAGAATGTTATTATAAGCAATAGTGTCCTTCGTTTGTGTCCCGTTTTCCATATGAGGATGTATCGGTATTGTGAGCAGAAAATGACGGGTGCAGTACAGCAGCAGAAAATCGCAAGCCACGTTAAGGCATTGTTTCTTCCGATAAGAGACTCGAGTCTTGTTCCAGCGACCCCACATGTCCAGCTTCACAGATGGTAGAAGATACCAAGTGTGCGATCCGGCACGCATCGACAGAACTCTACAGCATAATGCATAGCAGGCCGTCGATCGTCACGGAAAAATTCCCAACAGACTAATGTCGATACGGCTTCCGCAACATTCATGGCAAGGGCAGTGAGAGGAAGCCAAACGCATTCACAACAATCGCACCATAGAGCACCCCTTCCGAAAAAGCTGGCGATTTGCTCCACGAATGTCAAATAAGTAAGCAAACACATGAACACGGACGCGGCCTTCTTGTCTTGTCGTGAAGCGAAACACGTGTGTGTGGTGATTCGATTTCGGCAATGCGACGAGAGTTTCAACGAACCTCATGTATGCCATATATCCAAGGCACGCACTGCGGTAGCCTTGCCGTTACAATCTCCACCTCCTGCCACATCAACCTTCGACCAGTCGTGTTGGTTTCTAAGGGTTTAACACGTGCTAAACGTATGGGGTTCATGGCGGAAGGTATCAAGAACACATAGAAATGAATGCAAACACTCTCAGCACTCGATACACTCCCTCCGACCATGAGCAATCCGCGGCACCCCTGCGCCCCCCCTACCCCTACCCTTCCCCTGTCCGTGTTTCTCTTACCAACGCCGCGGGGATTTCGCCCTCGAACTCGCTCACCAGGCTGGTGGCGAAGCACTTCCAGAGACTGCCGCAGGAAAGAGGGGGTCGCGCACGACATACAACTCCGGTTGTTCGCATTTGGCGTATTTGCATCGTGCTCTTGGGTTGATGCTTGTTGGCGTCGTTATGTAGAGTACACGGACTGATAACTTATCCATCATAGCATCAAAGAAACACGTCTTGTGCTGTATAGGGCAGAGAGAGCCGACCGTACACGCAGGGTCTCACCATCACTCGACACTTGCGCCGGGAAATACTGCCACGAAGATCCTCTACACACAAACGTGTTACACTACACGGCTTTCCTCTGCTTTCACAAAATCAGGTGCACCCGAGACGCTTGACAAAACGTCATTTTCTGCTCACAATGCCGGTACATCCTCACATGGGAAACGGCACGCAATCGAAAGAATATACTGTAACTTTCCTGTTGGGACCGAAGCCTAGAGATGCAAAGTTAGTCAGTCTGTGTTTCACCCTCTCTTGCCCCCCGCTCCGGCCAAACACATCACCGCCTTCTCCGTACCTTGTCCTCCTCGTCCATCATTCCTGATGGGTGGGACGCGGGCCCACACTGGCATGTTCGACGTCGTCCGGCTCTTCTTCGGACTTGGACGAGTCTGTCCCGGTCTGGAGTAGCGAGACAGAGGCATGGTGCAGCAGCAGTAAATCGCAAGCCACACTGACGTAGCATTCCTTACGATATGAAAATCGAGCCTTGTTCCAGTAACCGCACCCCTCCCCACTCGTCCAGCCTCACAGATAGAAGATACCAAGTGTGCGATCCCCGCAAGCACCGACAGGAGTCTGAAATACTATATCAAACAACGGGGACCGTCGATCATCGTAGACACTTCCCCAACAGACCAATTATCAACACGATTTGAACACATTCATGCGACGCGCAGCAAGAGGATGCAAAACGCATTGACAACAAATAGGAACATGGAGCACCCCTTCCGAAAAAGCTGGCAATTCGCTCCACGAATGCCAAACAAGTACGCGAAAACACGGAACACGGACGTAGCCTTCTTGTTCTTGTCGTGAAGCGAAAAACGTGTGTGTGTTGATTCGATTTCCGCAATGCGACGAGAGAGTTTCAACGAACGCCATTCATTCCATCCATCCACGGCACGCACGCTAGGCTAGCCTTGCCATTACTATTTTCACCTCCTGCCAAATCAATCTTCAACCTGCTAGTCAGGCGTCTTCTTTTCTAGGCTCAAACTCCACCCCTCGCCTGGTGGTTGGCACCAACCCGTGGGCCCGTGCTCGCCCCTTGCGACCCCTTCCCGTCCAAGGCGGCAGTAGCGGAAGAGGTTCCATCGACGGTGTCAGGGTCCTCCGGCCAAGGGGCGACCTCGGGCCCACGGATTGGTTCCAAGCACCAGGTGAGGGGTAGAGGTTAAGCCCGGAAACGATCATAACAGCAGACGACAACCGAGCGAGAAAACGGACAAAAACCGAGGTCGGCCTGGGATGCCAGATGGATATGGCAATGCACGTGCATGACCTGGCCTGACTCACCCCCGGACAGCACACTAGCACCAAAGTAATGCAGACAGCAAGAGCAAGAGCAAGAGCAAGAGCAAGAGGACGACGGAACTGCACCAGAGGCGTGCTTTGTTGCATGACAGCAGTGAGACTAGCCAGCGAGGTACATGCCGTTGCATTCCCTTGGGTATATTAGCTAGCCAATGTCACGATGGGAAGCAGCACCTCTCGACACAAGATTTACTCCAGTTTGCTACTGACAGCGAATGGTCACGTCTCGGACGAACAAACAAGGAGACTTACCCCAGCTAACAATCGACACCGCACGATGACGTTCGTTCCAACACTCCTCTCCCCCAATCTTACCGATGAGCAATTAAGGCTGTATGCAGTACAATCAATTTCATGTGCGACATTACCTCTCCCATGGCTCTCTGGTTGGTTGTTGTGCTCTTGCTCTGCCTTTCCCTTAGCCACCTTCTTAACCGTCGCGGGCATGACAGTAGTGAGATGAACCAGGTGCCGTTGAGGTCGTTTAGGTAATTTAGCCAGCCAACGTCAAGTTGGGAAGCACCTATCCATACTAGATTTACTCCGGTTTGATACTGACATCGAATCCTCTCGTCTTTGTCGTTTCGCGTTTGGCGTTTCACGAAAGACCGCTTTCGTGTGCCATATTACCTCTTTCGTGGACGTCTCGGGCGCTTTGCCCTTGGCCTTGCTCTCATCCCTGGCCTTTCCCTTAGGCTCGCACGATCTGCTTTCGGTGGGAACCGTGCGGGCCATGGCAGCCGCGTTGTTCTTTGGCTGCCTGACCTGACGCAGGCTGAGTACAGGACGGGATGAAGCATGGGCAAGTGGATGCAGTAAGAACTCCCTCAAGACTCCAGAATCGTTGAGCTGTGACCTCCCGCCACTACGCCCCTCCATCCCCTACCCTCTTCGCCTCTGCTATCCTGCCGCTTCCTTTTCAGGGAAAGCAAAGGTGAATTCATACTCCTTCATCACGTGCAGCCCGACACCGGGGGTAACCTTGGGGCAGGAGCATTACCACCCCGTCAACTTGATCACTGGGGCAACGGTTGTTCATATATCGTTGTGGAGGCCACAGCAATATGTGGAAAATTGCTTCCCGCGTGACCAAGGGTGAAGGAGTATGCAAGGGCACCGCCTTTGCTTTCCCTGAAAAGGAAGCTGAAGGATAGCAGAGGCGAGGAAGGCAGGGGGGTGGGGGGGGGGCGAGTGGTCACAACTCAACGGTTTTGGAGTTGTGAGGGAATGCTCGCTACAGTCACACATGGAACCGACACCACAAGTCGCGAATAACGCCTTTGACATGTAGCGCGGTGTACTTTTACGGCAACACAAAAGAAGATGAAACGAATTTGAATGCTCCGAGGTATGTCACACACATGGACGCGATGTAATTGATAACAGAGCTTGAGAACTTGGAGAGTACGTCCATCATTTCCTGACGTCACACGTCCATTCCTCTCGGTTGCCGTGCCATAGGCAAGCTTTTTCCCTCATGACAAAGGCAAATGAAATCAGATCGAAAACAACTCCGGTGGAAAACAGCCAACCCACCTCTCTAAAAAAAAGGTACCAGGCTGTTGGCTTGATTGAAAGACGGGGGGTTTTGGGCTTACGTACGAATTACATAGAGCCAGAACACGATAGCGAGCGTCTTTCCTCTATGATGGACATCACGGCAGTGCGAAGAAAAGCAACGCACAGCTATAACATATCTCCGGAGTCGGCTGTGGCTTGTGGAAAAGAAATGACCGCAGCAGCGACTCCTGGAAGCGTTCCAATTTCCAGTATAGACAATACGTCAAACACCATGCAAGACCCGGAACACAGAGCGAGGGTGGAGCTTCCGTCCTGACGGGAACAAGCGCACACCCAAATGCACTATAATGCTCTCAGGTGGTTAAAAGGTGCGGGTCACGCGGGCTTCATCCCCAAGGCGAGGCAGAGGGTACCCTTCGGCTCCACCCTTCGGATACAGAGTATATGTAGAAAAAAACACCGAGGCAGCGCAAACTTGCACACAAAAACAAAATCACCCACACTACTGCTGTTAGTTTTGCTAAAACGCCCATGGGGCACCCATGGACAGCCCATGAACTGACCACGAAGTGCCCACCGTGGGCACTTCAACCTAGAAGTCACCACCCGGGACATCAACCTAGAACTTAGCCATCCGCACATCAACCTAGAACATAGCCACCCACCGCCAACCTAGCACGTACCGTGGGCTTGGGGTTAGGGGTAAGGTTGGCATTTGGTTTCTTAGCCGTTCCAAAGCAGACAATCTATTGTTTAGGAGCACACTGGCTCCGACTGAAGGGCACTCATTGGCCGCCCATGGGCTGCCCATGCGCTGCTCATGGGCTGCCCACGGGCTTCCCATGGAGGGCTGCCCACGAGCATGCCCGTGAGCATGCCCGTTGGCATGCCCATAGGTAGCCCATGGGTGTTCCATGGGCGGTGTAGCTAAACTGTAGAAAGTGTGGGAGACCCCAAAAAACGCGGGGGCAGCACGCTTCTTTATTAACCCTTCACGGGAAAAACAATGAACAAAGGCGTGGGATGCGCTCGCTCATAACACCGAATGCCGCACATGGGCATCATCATGAAGAGGCCCACACCCTAAAGTGTTACATTATATATCTCGCCTGAAAGCTGACACCATGGAAGAACCTCCGGCCGATGCTCCTCCAACAGAGCTACTAGCCATTCCTCCTCAAGCTTTAACTGTAGACCGCATTGGACAATTGGACAACTCTACAGTTGAAGCTTGAAGGAGAAATGGCGAGTACCTCAATTGGAGGAGCTTCTGCCGGAGCTTCTTCAATGGCGTTGGCTTCCCGGGGAGATACATAATGTAACGTTGAGATAAAACATGTTCAGTGTAACCGAGGGGGGAGGTATGCACGGGGTCGGCGGTCAGGCACATGGTCTTGGAGACGGGGAGCTTTGCGTGGAAGCTCCTTAATCAGCAGCGATACATCTTCCATTTTCAATATGCGAACTGCCGTCAAGTGCATAGCTCTCTGCTGCAGCTGCTGCTGCTGCCTCTTCTTGAGATATCTCTATCTTCAAGATGAAAAGATCGCCGGACATGCCTGGCGTCTCCTTCGCAGCAACCAAGCATTCTCGCAACCACGACACAGCATCTGGTACGATAGCGCTACCCTTGTGTGCTCCTGCATCATGCCATGCCATCCAATGAATCGCTCATTCTGACCAGAAAAGCACGCCAAGTCTTGGAAAGACAGCAGCAGCACCAACGCAAACACATATTTGTGGCGGCCTTTCCTGCAGAGGATCCGGCGTCGGTGTCGACGGTGACTTTGGCCCTGGGGGCCAGCTCCTGCGCCAGATCAGCGCGGGCCAATGTGAGCCGCCCGTAGGCCGTGCGGTCCTCCCTGTCCCCTCCCTCCACTAGATCTTCGAAACCCTCTACGCCACGGAGGGAATGGGCACGGCCTAATGGGCACGGCCTAATGGGCACGGCCTAGTGGGCACGGCCTAATGGGCACGGCCCGTGTCCATTCGCTCCGTCGTGTAAATGGTCAGCGAGACAGAGTGGAGGGAGGGGACAGGGGGGGGGAAAGAACACGCCACAACGATTGAATCGTTTTGAGGGGGGGGGGGCGTGATAAGACCGAGAGATTTACCTCGAGCAGAAAAGAAAAGAGCCCGACATTGGATGTAGGTTTCGGAAGCTTTCTACTCCGATTTCAGTGCTGTTAAACAAACAAAATCTGGGTTGTACACAAACGGAACGTTCATTGCATAAGTCACAACCAAACAGGGTTAGTTGCCGTAGACACCTGACTTTGAAGCTTTGGACGCATACTGAGACCGCGATTCACGTGCAAATACAGTCTATGGATCAAGACCTTGGATGAGCCACCCTGTTTGCTAGGTGAAACCAAATCTGTATCACAACACACGCGCGAGACATCATTAACACAACAACACCTGCAGCATACTCCGATCATGAGCTACCCGCGGTATCCCTTCCCCCTATCTATGCCCTATCCTTCCTTACCCGCGTTGCTCATACCTCGTCCTCTGGGATGTTGACCCGGAACTTCCTGACGAGATGGCTAAGTTGTGTGGTCGTGCGCAATTCCATCTTCGCTGAGGCTGCGGCAGCCCTTGGACCGGTTCACGAGCCATCTCGTCAGGGAGTTCCGGGAGAACACCTCAGAGGACGAGGTATGAGAAACGCGGGTAAGGAAGGATAGGGCACAGGGGAGGGGGGGGGTACCCATCGTCGTGCGTGCCGTAGCGCTAGACCATTGACCTCGCATCCCTACGAAGCCGGGACGGAGCACGCCGGGTTCTCACCGGACCAGGCTCTCACATCTCCAAGCGCGAAGCACCGTGAGGTATTCGGCGAGTCGCGTGAAGGATGCACTGCGTCCTGCTAAGGGTGTTCGGTATCTTGTGTTAAGGTTGTTCCGATATGAGACTCGAGTCTTCTTCCAGCAACTCCCACCGCCCCGTACATGTCCAACTTGGCACACGGAAGGAAGACACCAAGTGTGCGATCCTGCAATCCCCGACACTGTAGCATAGCAGGCCGTCGATCGTCACGGAAAAATTCCAAACAGACCAACATCAATGCGGCCTTCACAATATTCATGCTACGGGCAGTGGGAGGACGCCAAACGCATTCACAACAACAGGAGCAGAGATCACTTCCGTAATAGTTGGCAATTCGCTCCAGGAATGCCAAATATGAAATCAAACCCACGAACACGGACGTAGCCTTCTTGTTCTTGTCGTGAAGCGAAACACGTGTGTGTGGTGATTCGATTTCCGCAATTCGACGAGAGTGTCAACAAACCTCATAATATGTCATATATCCAAGGCACGCACAGCAAGAGGTAGCCTTGCCGCTACAATCTCACCTCCTCCCACATCAAACCTTCGAGCAGTCGTGTTCACTTCTAGGCTGTACCTCCACCCCTCACCTGATACTCTGGTACGACCCGCGGCTCCATCGGGGGGAACTGCGACCCCTTCTCGCAGGAGGTGACGGTAGTGTAGGCGGTAGCGGAAGAGGTTCCATCGGCGGTGTCAGGGGTCCACACCAGAAGACACGGACCGGGCGGGAAGGAAAACGGACAAAAACCGAGGTCGGCCAGCGATATCAGATAGAAGTGGCGATGCACGTGCATGACCTGACCTGACTCACCTCCGGACAGCACACTAACACCAACGAAGTGAGACAGCAAAAGCAAGAGCAAGAGCACGACGGAACTAACTGCACCAGAGGCGTGGTAGGGTATGTGCCATGTTCTACGACTGCTCGAAGCATGAGAGCGGTGAGACGAGCGAGCGAGGTGCCTGCCGTAAGGTCGGTTGGGCTGTTCAGCCAGCCAACGTGAAGTTGGTGAAGCAGGCCTATCGGGAATAGATTCGCTCTCGTTTGCTACTGAAGTCGAATGTTCACGTCAATGAGAAGGCATGAGGTTATCCCAGCTAGCAATCGACACCGCTATCACATAGTGCAAAGATATTTCTTCCTTGTCGTTTCACGTTTAGAATTTCACAACAAGCCTCATTGCATGTGCGACATTACCGCTTTGCCCGCCGTCCTGCGCTGTTTGTCCTGGTACTCGCCGGTGGCCTTGCCCCTTTCCGTTTCCGGGCGCACTCGTGGTTGGCGCCGTGCGGTCCATGGCAGTCGCTTCCTTCTCCGTAGTGCTTCGGCTGAGCACGGGGCAGGGTGAAGCGTGGGCAAGTTGACACAATATCAAGTATTCCCTCCACCATGAGCATTCCGCGGCACCCCCTACCCCTACCCTTCCCTGTCAGGGTTTCTCTTGCCGGTGCCGCGGGGATTTCGCCCTCGAACTCGCTCACCAGGCTGGTGGCGAACACTCCCAGAGCCTGCCGCCGGAAAGAGGGGATCGCGCACGAGATATAACTTCGGTTGTTCTCGTATTGACATCTCTGCATCGTGCTCTTGTGTTGATGCTTGTTGGCGTCGTTACGTTTACGTAGAGTACACAAACTGATACCTCCTCCATCAAAGCAACACATATTTACTATAAAATGCTGTAAAGCCAGAGAGAGCCGACTGTACACGCAGGGACTCACCAAACAATAGGGAACCACTCAACACTTGCGCCGGGAAACGCTGCCACGAGGATGCGCTACACCCAAACGCGTGACCCGTGCACGGCTCTCCTGTGCTTTCATGATATCAGGTGCTGCCATCTTAAACCCGCGCTTGACAAACGTCATTTTCTGCTCACAACGCCGGTACATGCTCACATGAAAAAAGGCCCGCAACCGCAAGAATATACTGTAGCATTCCTGCTGGGACGGGAGATTCGAGAAGCATTGTTAATCGGTCTGTGCTTTATCCTCTCTTGCCCCCCGCTCTGTTGAAGATATCACCGAAACACATCACTACCTTCTCCATATCTTATCCCCTTTGTCCATCTTTCCTGGGGGCGGAACGCGGGCCCACACTGACGTTTCGACGTCGTCCGGCTCTTCTCCGGACGTGGACGAGCCTGACCCGGTCTGGAGTGCGCGCAACACCGCCTACCACGAGCGAGAGAGGGGCATGGTGCAGCAGCAGTAAATCGCAAGCCACGTTGAGGTAGTATTCTTTTCGATGTGACGGATCGAGTCCTGTTGCAGTAACCACACCCCTACCCACTCGTCCAGCTTCACAGATAGAAGATACCACGTATGCGATCCCCGCAAGCACCGACCGGAGTGAACACGGAGGTAGCCTTCTTGTCTTGGCGTGAAGCGAGACACTTGCGGGGATTCGACTTCTCCAATGCCGAGTGTCAACGAACCTCATTCATTCCACCATCCACGGCTAGCACGCTAGGCTAGCTAGCCTTGCCGTTTCAATTTTCACTTCCAGCCAACAATCAACATTCAACCTGCTAGTCAGCCGTCTTCGTTTCTAGGTTTTACGTCTAGCCTCACCTGGTAGGCATCACCGACCGACGGTAGCTTCTTGGGGAACTGCAACCCCTTCCCGCAGGAGGTGACGGTAGTGCAGGCGATAGCGGAAGAGGTTCCATCGACGGCGTCAGGGGTCCACCGCAGACGAGATAGAAAACGGAAAAAAAAAAAAAGGGGTATGCCGGAGATCAGATGGAAGTGGCGATGCACGTGCATGACCTGACCTGACTCACCTCCGGACAGCGCACCAGCACCAATCGAAAAAGACAGCAAAAGCAAAAGCAAGAGCAGGAGCACGACGGAACTATACCAGAGGCGTGGTAGAGTATGTGCTATGTTCTGTGCATACGACTGCTTGGAGCATGACAGCAGTGAGACTAGCCAGCGAGGTGCCTGCCGTTGCATTCCCTTGGATCATTTAGCCAGCCAAAGTCACAGTGGGAAGCAGCACCTATCGATAATAGGTTCGCTCTCGTTTGTTACTGACATCGAATGTTTAGGTCAACGACAAGGGCGAACAAACCAGGACGTTATCCCGACTAACAATCGACACACCTAGAAGTTTGGCACTTCACAAAATGCCTCCTTTCATTTGCGACATTACCTGCTTGGCCGCCACCCTGGGCGCTTGGCCCCTGCCGTAGCCCCTGCCCTTGTCCTTGTCCTTAGCCTTGGTCATACGCTTGCCCAATCTTTGCTCGGCGGGGACCGTGGAGTTGCCGTTTGTGTCGATTTGCCCACGCTTCACCCCGCCCCAAGGGGAGCCGAAGACAGATAGAACAGCAATACAAGCATGTCCCA
>FN649736.1:1047142-1058504 GCA_000310025.1 Ectocarpus siliculosus
GCGCCAGGAGGGCCTGAAGAAAGATCGAACAGCAACAGAACCCTGTCCAAGGCCGCTGCCTTGAACTCCACGGTCCCCGCCGAGCAAAGATTGGGCAAGCGTATGACCAAGGCTAAGGACAAGGACAAGGGCAGGGTCTACGGCAGGGGCCAAGCGCCTAGGGTGGCGACCGAGGAGGTAATGTCGCACATGAAGGGAGGATTTTTGCGTGAAGTGCCAAACTTCTAGGTGTGTCGATTGTTAGCCGGGATAACGTCCTGGTTTGTGCATCGTCATAGACGTGAGAGCATTCGATATCAGCATCGAGCGGGAGTTAATCCATCATCAATGGTGTTGCTTCCCCAACTTGAAGTTGGCTGGCTACCATGACCCAAACGAACTCAACGGCACCTGGCTCCTCTCAATACTGTCATGCCCGCTAAGGTTAACAATGGGGCCAAGGGCGGCGGGAAGGGCAAAAGGGCATGAGCGCCGACGACGGGTGCTAAAGAGGTAAAAGTCGCCGATAAGTCACGATTTCACCATGCAGACGCACACCAGCAAAAAGGCAAAAGTTGCATCTGTCCAAGCTGTGCGAGAGAGTAAGTTGTTGTCGAGGTCGACCCTGACTTGAGTGTAGCAGGGACGCATTTGGGGTTGTGCACGTGAGCCGCCTGGAGCTGCCAGAAATATCTGTACGAGTATTGGCTAATTTCCAACAGCAGCAGAGAGAGAGGAGGCAAGTAAATGAGGAATGTGCTTCTGCCGTCGATGCGTGTTGTAAGAACTCATGGTGAGCGAAATAGTAACTCTTTTTTCCGGGTTTTCTGGCCGCCAGGCCGTGGAGATTCTCATTGGCGGCCTCCATGCACAGCACGATGTTCACAAAGTCTTCTTTCAATGGACCACAACAAGACTCAACCTAACGCTTTCCACGATTTTGTAGGTACTCCGTCCTTTTTGTCACGGATAACCGTAGTATTTCGGCGGTTTTGTTTGACGGGGCACCGCCACCAAGGCCCCGGTTCGCGCGGGTTTAACACGGCTACACAAAACCACATAATATATAGAGAAACAAAAACTTTCAAACGGTGACCCGCACCGCACCGCACTATAACGGTATGTGGAGGTAGATATGTGATCGTGCATGACCATGGTTATTTGGGTTATCAGATGCTATGACGTGACGCCATGCAAGACTCGGGCTTTTGACCGAGGCACTACCATCTGTTCAGTGTCTATTGTGTGTGTGTGCGTGCGTGCGATCGGGTTTGATCGTGTGCGGGATCTGTGAGCGTTGACTTGGGTTGCGTTGGAAGACAACGGGAAAATATCAATCAAGAGGAAAGAACAAAGGAAAGCAACAACAACCTGCATCTGTGATCGGACAAGAGAGTTCACACAGCCCACCGGTCAAATCTCATTACAGCACCGTCAATCATCGAGTTAAAATAGTCGCACGGCACCGCACCATCACATTTCGAGATGAAAAAAGCCGCACCGCACCACACCGTGGCCATGTCAAGAAACAAATCACCGCACCCCGACGTGGTTCTACATTGTTAACACTGAAAGGGCGAGATGTTGGGCTCTTACGCCTCAAGAGAGGGGCGGAGGGTAGATGTGAGGGCAGGAAAGTCCGAAAAAAAAACGACACGGCCAAACAACCCACCGGTGGGGTAATTCCTTAACCTGGGGTGGGTAATTTCTTAACCACCCCACCGGTGGCGTGGTTAACGCCTAAACACCACACCACCTGTATCTCGCTCTACAAGACTCCAATCAGCACAGGACTTCAATGAATGTGTTGCTGCGTTGCAGGGCTATCATTGGACCCATCGTTGGGCCGAAACGGCACAGTCTTGGTGGTGTCACAGTTGGTGGGGAAGATACCGCCGCTACCCCACTGGTGGGGAAGATGACGTTATTTTCCCCACCAGCTGGATCTCCCTCTACAAGGCCCCGATCGACACACAAGCACCTGTAGGAATGTGTGGTCGATGCACGCACAGCGCACAGCAGCGGGCAGCACCTGGGGCGGCGAACAGGTCAAGAAATCCCGCCGCATAGCGCCAAACGCCTGACTGACGTGGGAACCGAACACTGCCTTCTCCTTGGTAGAGTACATAGCCTTGCTTACCCCACCAGCTCTATGTCATCATACAAGCAGTCGACACAGAACATGCGCAACTGTGTAGCTGCGCCGAAGGGCTATCGATTGGTTCATCGTTAGGCCTAAAGGTTTCCGTTCAGGTGCTACCACGGCCGGTGGAGTAAACTGCGGATGGATGTGCCCCACCCGTGGGGGAATTGTGTCACCCGTGGGGAATTGTGTCTACGATACCCCACCAACATGAACCTCGCACTTACAGTAGAAGTGTAAAGTTGATGCATGCACAACATACAGCACACAGCAGCTCTGCACCACTGCAGCACAGCAGCCAATATAGACGTCACAGGGGGGGGGGGGGGGAGGCTGGTCTGGTACAAACATCCCACCGCACAGCCTCCAAAAATGTCGGGTGGAAATTTGCGGACCTACGGTCGCTGTGGCCTTTTTCTGTGGGACCGATCAACCAATATGCCAGCGTATCAGAACCGAACCCGGGATGGGGCCCGCAGGTACGAAATATTTTGTCAAGAAAAAAAGGCTCAAATTTCACGGAAAATAAGAAAAAAGGCCTAAGAAACACAGCTCAATCTCTCCCACAACATAATAAGAAACGTCCCAAGAAGAAACATGATCGTGCGATACCCCAAGACAAAGTAAACAAGGGGTAGACGCTGGGGGAGCGTTTCCAAAGAAGAAGCATCCCACTGCTGCTGCTGCTGCCATGCTCCCACCCCCTACCTAGCTCATGTCATGTAATTTTTGGTAGGGGCAGAGAGTGGTCATTTTCGCGGCGCCCCCCGCGCTCCAGCGCCGCCGCGGGCTGCGCTACCCATTGCTGCTGTACTTCTGTACTGCCACAACCCCCAATGTTCATCGCACCGAGATGTCGGTATAATGCTTGATGTATTGTTTTCTTCGCCATCAGAAATAACAAAATAAGAGAATCAGCAGGATGCGACAGCCTAAAGGAACGAACAAGAAATCCGTTGAAGAAATTGGCGACTTCGGCTGGTCCTTCTGCCAAGAATAAGAAATTTGGGCTCGACTCAATTTTAACATTTCTTATCTCCGGGCCCTATCTGTATCTTTAGCGCATACCACCGGCAAGACCCATGGCGAACTCTCAGCTTCAAGCGCTGGCAAAGGTTTCATTCATTCTTCAGTGTCTCGACCGACCCTCTTGTTCCGATTCCCCCCACCCTTGCCCGACCATGTCTCATAAGCTGATCTCGACGTATGGCGCACGGCTCGTGACATCGCGGGTACGTCTCGATAGGGCATTCCAAAATCATAGTCAGTCGCCAAGTTTGATCGACTTCAGGATGCAGTCACTCTTCTATTGATCTTTGGAACTATTTCGAAAACAAACCAACCTCTCGTCTCCTCTCCTCCTCCACCAATTGTAGAAATATTGTCGGAAATGTATGAGTATCACGTAGGCCGGTGGGGCTTTCCGGCCCTCTCGCTCAATGAATTTCGGAGAAATGAACGTCACTTCTCTTGTCTTGTTGAAAATTTTCCGAATAACAAAATCTCAGGTTGATGGCCGGTGGGGCTTTCCGCACCCCTGGCTCCAAATATATTTCGAAGAAATTAATCTCACTTTCCTCCTATAATCAAACCTAAGCTTCAGTGGCGGACCGAATCAATTCTTGTGGCCCTCTTGTTCCGATTCCCCCACCTTTGCCCGACCGTGTCTCAAAGCCTGATCTCGGACCTATGGCGCACGTCTCGCGACACGTTATTCCACAAGTGTGCGACCATGCGCCATGTTTCGGCCCTGATGAACGTTCGACGTCTATTTCAGAGGTGGTCTAGTAATGAAAATATGAACGCCGAGAGAGTTTCCGACGCGGCCTACCATAAAGCCAATACGTCGTGTTAACACGAAAGCACATGCGGTGCGCCGATGCGCCGTCATGCTGCATACGCCAGAAGTGTGTGACCGTGTGCGACCATGCGGCGCGCTGATTCTCTCCTCTTCACGGTTCACCGTCTTCCCGTCTCGGTCGCTCTTTTTTGTCACCTTGTTTAATGGCAGTTTTCAAAAAGTCGAATCTCACCTGGGGATTCAGATGGCTGAATTCATTCGTTGTGAAAGCCTATGTCAACAAAATTGTGAAATATCAAATGTATTTCAGAAGCTGGGTTTGTTTTTTGTTTTATGTCGATACACTTATTTTGGGTACTTGGCCTGTGGCCACGGTTAGAAGGTAGAGTGACTTACTGACGGCGCAAGCGAAAATATTTGTTGACCACAACAACGAACGATGACCGGCGAATTCCTTTACGTGTAGAACCGCACCCTTTCTCTTCGACAGACAAGAATCCTTGGTAGACTTCAAAAAAATGGGTTTATAGTGTTGTGCGGTGACCAACTTGCTTTTCTACGGTCGTCCCCCGAGCAGCTCTTCTTCCTTTTCTTGTTTCCACCCGCCATCGGTTCGTGACCTACCAACAACACAGTACACTCAGCCAACAGCTGAATAAACCCGCAAAACCCAGATCAGCTTCAGGCAAGCAACGCCGACGATGATACTCGTCGCGTTGATTTATCATAATGGAGTATTCGAGGCGTATATTCCAAAAAACGGGGACAGCAGGGAGCCATGTCTTGGCTGCGGCTATAATCCGTCATGAACTGTATGTTGACACTTGTTTTGTGTGGCGAGAGACACAACCGAACGCTCATCACCGCAACAAACTGGAGGTTCCAACGGGTAGCCTGTGGGCGACGAGCTTCCTGCTTGCCCTCTGTTGCGCAAGGTGCCGCAGAATTTGTAGACCTTTTTTTTTTCTACTTGCAGCGCGACATTGATTATTGATGGAGCGACGCACTATTATTACTTGTAGCGGCTGCAGTAAATGAAGAATGGATCACGCCGTAACACATACATTACTCTAAAACAGAGCGCCGACTATTGGACACGATGTATCCAATGCGGATGACACGGTGCACGCACGGAACCGCACGACAATATGTGGAATGTACGCATACGAATTTTCCTCTTCGAAGTTCATGCACATGTGATGCATCTCTCGCGCGCAACAGCAGTGGGTATTCTACTCGTAGATTGGTGTTTCGCGGGTAGTGGGGAAGACAAGCTATCCGCTTGACTTGTGTGGGGCTGTGCGAAGGGATTTGTCGACTTGTTCTCCCCCGCGTCTGCTGCTGCTGCGGTGTGTGTGCTGTGTGTTGTGTACTGTGTGGTGTACGCTGTGGGTGCATGAACATCACGCTCTAACCATGGCGCCTGTGCTTCGATTGGAGTCTTGTACGGTGATATACAGCTGGTGGGGTATATACCACGGGGGCATAGTCAAATATTCGTCGTTTACCCCACCGGCCGTGGCACCACCAAAACGTGATCATTCGGCCTCACCATAGGTCCCACGATACCCCTGCAACGCAGCAATACATTCGTGCATGTCTTGTGTCAATTGGAGTGTTGTGAGGGCAGATCCAGCAGTAGGTCCCTGGAGGTGTTGAACGAAGCCTTCTGCAAGGAAGTCTGCGTGCAAGAATACGGAAGGCAGTGTTCGCTACCCACGTCAGGTGTTCGGCGCTATGCGGCGGGATTTCTTGACCTGTTCGCCGCCCCAGGTGCTGCCCGCTGCTGTGCGCTGTGCGTGCATCGACCGCACACTCCTACAGGTGCGTGTGTGTCGATCGGGGCCTTGTAGAGGGAGATCCAGCTGGTGGGGTCATTAACGTTATCTTCCCCACCAGTGGGGTAGCGGCGGTATGTTCCCCACCAACCGTGGAACCTCCAAAACTGTGACGTTTCGGCCCAATGATGGGTCCAACAATAGCCCTGCAACGCAGCAACACATTCATTGAAGTCCTGTGCTGATTGGAGTCTTGTAGAGCGAGATACAGCTGGCGGGGTGTTTAGGCGTTAACCACCCCACCGGTGGGGCGGTTAAGAAATTACCCCACCGGTGGGGTGTTTAGCCGTACCGAAAAAAAAACAGAAGAAATGAAACTCGCGTGCGCTCAGAGAAACAGAAACCGAAAGAAGAATTATTTTCCGCGTTCTTGGAATCGGTCAAGACTACAATACAGCTGTATTGAGCGGGGCGGAAAAGTCACCAAACGCCTTGTATGTGACTGAGCAGATGATCACCATCCAAACATGCAAACCCCACACCAAAAGCACCGCACGAACGCACGAACGCACGAACGCACGAACGCTGGTTTTGCGTCATAATGTTCCTGTAGTACCCGCACTGACAGAACCTCGAGGATTGGCTGGCTGGGGTTCTTACGTTATTTCTACTGCTGCACAGAAGTAGGTTACGGTCGTGGTCCCGGTTTAGCGGTCCACACAAAATGTCACAAAACGTTGTAACTGCTATTGAGGGCATCGCCGCAAACCGGATTGGCAGTTTTATACAGTAGTAGTTTTGACTATCGAGGTGCAGCCGTGCCACGAGATTTTGGGACCGCTATTCAGGGCATCCCGCGAAACAGGGAACCGCTAAACCGTGACCACGACTGTAGTCTATGCTACAAATGGCCGCTGTACAAGTCACGTCTATCGCTAGGTTGTACAGCAGTAGTCCTACAGCAGTTTGGTCTCACCTGGTGCTCAACTTCGTAGATTTTGAGTTATTCCATTTCTTAACTCGCGCTAGCTGTACAAGCAGCAACATTTTCCTCCCGTCCTATCCCTGGTTGACGCCGGTGCCAAGTGGTTGTGAGATCTGATCACGACACACTACTACATCTGTACCTGCCTACAGTCCTTTGACTCGTACTTGCTCACCTCGATTTCATCTACTGGCCGTTCGTGGATCCTGTGCAGGCAACGCATTTCGTCGTTCCACCTTGCACAGATTCATCGGTATCTGGTAGGTTTTTGGTGTGTGTGTGAGGGCGTGGGGCGTGGGGCGTGGGGGTTGTCGCGTCATGGTGCATGTGGAACTGCGGCGGAATGCGGTTGTGCCGAGGAGGAACAAGAGCAAGTTGGAAAACCATAGTACCCACGGATTTTCTTCGTTTCTTTCGGTCAAGGCCTGGTCATGTAGGTGAGTTCTCTTTCGCAGCGGAAATAGCAAGCATAAAGAAGTACAGCAGAAGTCGGTACAGGTACGTACGCACTTCTCGGTACAGTTTGGGGGACAGCGTTAATAAGTTTTTGCTATTTTCGGTTGAAGAAAAAATAATCATGAAGAAGAGTTGTGGCAAGGGCGGGTTGAAACATTGCCAACCAACCTTGGATGTGCAACGGGAGAAAGGTGGACGTGTGTGATCAGAGCGGCACCGGGCAGCAAGTTTTGGTGAAGTATTCAAACAAGTCCTTCGGCACAAGAAGCGGGAGCCGCGCTGTTGTAGCCAAAGTCACCGTTGCCTATGTGACCCTGTGTAGAGCAGCGATGCTGGAAGCGCCTACAGTCAGCACGGGAGTGCTCATCGTTTGGTTCGGGCTGGTGGCCGTTATGAGCCTCGGCGGTGTCGGAGAACAAATAATAGGCGGGCGGTTGCGGCTGTGTGGACAGACGCAGGGATTGCTCATCCCCCGAGCGGGAGCTCTTGTGATGCGGATGTAATATCTGCGGCAGGGTGCAGAGGGCGAAGATTCCCAAGGGTCGTGGGGAAACTCGATGGACTATAAAGCGCTCGCGTGACAAAGCAGGTATGTATGTACTGTAGGTGGCGCACGGCAACTACAGTTAGTTGCTGTTGTCTTCACATTGAACAGCACCTAAATAATAAATGGAGCGGGCGATGGTGCCCGAGCAGTAGGATCGATCTGAATCAATGTGACTGTCGAAGCAGGCCGAAATACCAGACTGGGCATGGTGACTGGGCGAACTCGTGGTCATCGCTACTTGTGGGTGATGACGGTAAGCGAAGTATGCGAGTCGTTGAGCGAAGTTGTGGCCGCGAGTGTAGAACAGGAGAGCTCCAAGTAGTACATGCAGCATGCACCGAAGCAATTCAAGGACCAGAACATAGTATCCAAGTGTGAAAAAGAGAGCGACCGAAGAAAATGAGCTGCAGGCAGAGTAGATCGATGTCGCAAACCAGTTGTGACGGGATTGGGCAGCGTGGGAGGCATCCGCCCACCGTGCCAGGTGTCTAACGTGGATGGATGCTCTCTACTGTAGACTTCATTTTATACTCTCTTGAACTCACCTGGATTGTTTAGCTCGCTCGCTTGGACGGTGACAACTGGCAAACAGGGGGGGCACACCTGCCCAGGGTATCCCAGCAACTAATTCCAACTGAAACGGCATGCTTCAAGCATCTATTCGGGGATCTTGTCTATTCGGGGATCCTGGCTGCCCGTGGATCCGGGGCTTTTCGCATGCGTTGGGTGAGCAGAAGATCTACCCGCCCAAAACTAGGGATACATATCCAAATCCTGGAACACAAGATATCTGTAGCAATACCGAACCAATGCTGCCTATCAACGCGATCGCGCAACAACTTTAATTGTTCCCTCAAGGACGGGACGGAGAAGAAGCAGGCGGGTGACAGCGTGGACTGGAGGGAGCATCGCGCCTACATGCCGAAGAATTGAACGTGATGGATGGAGAGCGTGTCGTGCGTCGAGAACAACTTGCCTGGTGATTTCTTTAATCGTTAATCTCTGTTGCTGGTTGCTATGATTTTCCTTTTTCGAGTACAACCAGGGGGTCACATCCCTCTCGGGGTGGGGATGGTTGTCTTGATGTCCGAATGTACCGCCGAAAAAATGACTCCGGGCGTGACATCGTAGAGGTTGTTCTTTAGAATGAATGCTGCTGTCGACGTCGTGCTGCTCTGGCGAACAAAGTAGAGAAGCAACAGGAAACCTATCTGATGCGTTGCGAAAGTACTATATAGTCTAGGTCATATTCTTCTACATAATTTTGTTATGGTCCATTTGCCGTTTTTCCTGGTAATTCGTGAGGAGAGTTTCTTTATAGATCCTCTCTCGTACCGGGTAGGGAGGTTGCTTGAGGTGCTCGGAGGTTGTTTTCGACTACGGGCCTCCGGGGGTTACGACGTGGATATTGCAAATAATATGCGGCGGAGCTCTTGCCTCGCTAACGTGTGTCCGTCACTCGTTGGTGTAGAAAGGAACTTGAGTTAATCCTATTAATTCAGGATGCTGTTTTCGACCAGCATGCGCGAGTATCACAACGAGGTACATGTGCCGACATGAAAACATGATGTGTCAGTCTGTGTGTGCCCATTCTTGCCACAGATGTATAAGATGGTGGGGGCGGACTTTCGGAAAACAGTGGAAGATCTTTTTGAGGGGCAGAATCCCCTCTCGTTTCGCAATAACGCTTGGCGGTGAGCTAGATGAACCGTCGTGACGTCACTACCGCTCGAGGCCTACGTTGATAAAACGCTGAGCGCATTGATGCACCCACCAAGAACAACAACGACACCAACCAGCGCATGCATTGACAGCCTTGTGCAAAGCATGCCATCCGCACCAGCCTAAGACACTGGCCAAAACCATACCCACTGCTGGGACAACATCTGCGCACCGGGCATAGTGACGGTAACCTTGTGCCGAGTAGCACCCCTTGATCAGACACTCTGCCTACGAGCGTACACGCGTACTAAACGCCACAAAATGCGTGCAGCCCGGGGCACACCCTCGCACCCTCCCTCCAATCGTTGTACGTCGCAAGCTAAAATGTTTTCACCGAATACATGGTACGCTTCTGGCCGAGGAAAAACAAGCTCCAATCCCGGTCACGTTCACTTAAGGAAGATTGAAACTACAGACAGTACACGTGAGGACAAAGAAAACGAAGTGCCCTGCATTCTTATGAAATATTCCAGGGAGCATTGGGCACAAATACACACAGGCCATCAGTACGAGTCGCGGTTCTGGTCGACACTTCCCAAAGTAGAAAAAAAGAAAGTGTGCATGGAACCTACATAGTGCAACGCCGCACTTCGCAAGAAACAGAAACGCCATCGACATCAATCACACACGACGGTGAGCAAGTAAAGAGCACCACTGAACCGAAGCGTACCGTGACCACACAAAAAAATATTCCTGTGTCGACAACAACAGGATGTCAAATCCTGCCGAATCCCACGATCGCTCTCGTCCTCTCCCTAAAAAAAAACAAATCGATGCACAGCCAACGGCGTGGTACAGATAGAGAGCAAAATTTCCGCTCCGCGATGGCACAACCAGCAATGTAAACTCACACCCGTCGCATTCTGGTTTGCAAGTTCGGCGTCCCTGCCCTCCTTCATTCCACACCGTAGTCAAGCAACACCTAGACATACAGCTCCAACCTCTCCTGAGGCCACGACGAAGGAATCCCTACTACTGGTTGATGAAACCTTATGCTTACCCTTCGCCAAAAATGGCCGCAAAAAAAAACTGCCGACCACTCTCGTCCTTAGATCCCAACCTCCCTTCTCCCGCTTCTCCACAGATCAAACATAACCAAACCGTCATCCGTTGGGGAAATGACCCCGAGCACCGATAAGATGAATCGGAAAGCATGCACGCCTTGTTGAAAAGCACGCACGTGCGCTTTGTTCGAAGCCGGGAGGTCCTTGACGTGTCGTAAAAGCCCAGCACATAGAGTGGGCATGCTCCCCCTCTCAAGCTTCCTCCTCCTTCACGTCCTGGTTGATCTCAGCCAGGCTCTGGGCGAGGTCGAGGAGAGACCCCATGTCCTTGCGCTCGGTAGGATCAGTAGCCAAAAAGTGAGGGAGGGATTCGAGCAGCTGGAAAATTGGAGCGGCACGAAAATGAGGGGGGGGGGGGGGGGGGGGGGGGGCAAAAAAAAGGGGGGGGATTCAACCCCCTGGAAAGGGGGGGGGGGGCCCCAAAAAAAGGGGGGGGGGGGGCTTTTTAATTTTTTTGGGGGGCCCGGGGGAAAACCCCCCCCCCCCCCCCCCCCCCTGTTTAAAAAAAAAAAAAAAAGGGTCCTTTTTTTCCCCCCGGGCAAAAAAACTCAAACCCCCCAGAGGCCCCCCTTTTTTTTTTTTAAGGGGGCCCCCCCCGGGCGGGGTTTTCCCCCCCCCCTTTTTGGGGGGCCCCCCCCCCCCCCCCCGCCCAAGGGAAAAAAATTTTTTCCCCCCCCGGGCCTTTTTCCCCCTTTTGGGGGAAAACCCCCGCCCTTTTGCGGGAAAGCCCGGGCCCCCCTTTTTTGGGGGAAAACCCCTTAAAGAAAAAATTTTTAATTTTCCCCCCGGGGCCACCCCAGAAAAAAGGCCCCGGTTTTTTTTTTTTTCCCCCCCCCCCCCCCCAAAACCGAGGGGAGAAGGGGGAGGGGGGGGGCCCCCCCCCCCCC
>FN649736.1:1058604-1087308 GCA_000310025.1 Ectocarpus siliculosus
GGGGGGGGGGGGGGGCTTTGAATATTTCTCGAGAGGTCCAGGGAGAACTCCCATGCACATGCACACCAGCTGTTCAGATGAAAGCAACGATTGCTTCGTTTTATCCCCGTTGTCATACTACTTCAGACCCACTGAAGGCCTCCCTTTCTATTTTCTAAGGCACGCCAGCCCGGTCCGGTTCTTCACCCGCCCATTTTCGGTCGTACCCTCCGTACCCTCCGGCCACAGGCAACGCAGTCTTGTCCCCCACCGGGCCTTTTCCGCTCTGCTTGGAGTAATCGCCATGCATTTGCGTGAGTACGTCTGGTCCCACTTATTCTGGACGATACACCTTACGGACAAAGTTCTGAATGTATCGGCCGGAGCAACACCGGAAGAAGGCCACAGGTTTTTTTTTCTTTCTCACAGCTCTACATCATAGTCTAGGGCAGACAGCGAACGGGCGGCACTACCCTCACCATCTCAGGCGACTTGAGGGCCGGGTCGAGCTTGTCGGCGGAGAGCATCATCGCCGCGAATGATCCGTCCGCCATCGTCCTTTTGGTCATGTCGATCTAAACGTGCGGCGTACACCAAGCAAGATCAGTACCGAGAAGGGGAGGAGGAGAGAGCGCGTCGGGAGAGGGAGAGGAGGAGGTGTTGCGGAACGTTTCTTGCTTGGTGTGGTACACATTCACCACAAAACCCCAACTTTTTCTGCTAGAATCGAAGACACACGCACGCGGTGGGTGCAGGGAGCAGGGGAGAGCGTAGCGCGCCGATCTATCAGTGATGCCGACCGGAAAGTCTCATGAGCAAGATCACCGACGCCGGCGAGCCGCCGGCCACTAGCAAAAGGCTCTACATGCCAGGCCTATCCCAAACACATTCAATTGTACCACATGATTTACCTGTGCCAATTCCTTCTCTGCCGAAATGTCTTCACCCAGGGTCATGCGCTGGAACAGCTCCTTCAGCCTGGTCATCTCGTCGGAATTGATCAGGGCCTGTGTCCGGTGCACGTCATGCGGCCGCGACCGGCAACATAAAAGCAACTGGCGTTACTCATCGCTACTCGTCAAGTCCGAAAGGAACTGGCTGCCGTACCGTCGGTCGACCAATAACCATCTATGTACATCGTCAATTTTTGCAAAAGCACAATTGCTGATTGAAGGTTACCCTCTCCAGGGTACACAACATGACAAGGAACGGCGGTGTCGTGCCCGAAGGATTTCGTGGCAAACACCTGTCGGAGAATGTAAATGCGTTCACACGACACTGCTGCACCCAGGCGCTCTCCTCTCACCATGTTGGCGTACAGGTTGGGAGACCTCAGCTCCTTCCTCAGGCAGACCATGAGGAGCACCATCGCCACGCCCACTACGTCTTGCCCCGCCGCACCCGCCACAGGCTCCCTCGACATGCTCTCAAACGCCATGTATCCCGGGGTGCCCATCATCGCCGGGCAACTCTCACCGATTTCTGGGGGGTCGTGTTTTGTGTAGCACGTGCAGAAAGCACGTCGAAGTAGGAACAGCAGTTCGAGGAATTGCACAGGGGGAGCGCTTAAGTGGGAATCTCCTTCACCTACTCAAGTGAAAACAGCGACATATCCCGTTCGAGGCAAGCCCTTGTCCCTGCTACCCAAGGAGAGACAAGACCGACTTACCGGCGCTTAGTCAAGCGTTTCTACATATGTTTTGGTCGAGAATTACTTCCCTGTTGTACACTGTATCGCTACCATCATTTTCTCCTGTGGTATGACAGGTAACGGCAATCTCCTCACTGTCCTCAAACGTACGTCGCCAAACTCAACCAACTAACTATCGGAGGGTGGGGGAATGGCGCGGCGAAAGCGCTCGACGCTTTTCGAAACATGCCTATCACCGACCGCCTTCAATAGATGGCCTGGCGTTTCGCATTCCATGTCGCGTGCATCTGCTCACTTCCAAAAAACACGCCGGCTCGACCAACTACCGTAAGGTTGCGAGTCAGTGCATACGGGTGTCATCGATTTTTAAAGCGTAATTTCTCCACAACAACCAGGAGGTTACCACTGAGGAAAAAGGCGGTTTTGGAAGCATCTCATCGAGAGCTTTTCTGGGAAGTATCAGTTGGCGCTCGCACCCTGCTGGTTGTGGAGAAATTACGCATTGAAAATCGATCGCACCCCTGTGCGCTGACTCGCAACCTTACGGTAGATAAAGCACCGAGACGTTTTCAACCCACGTACAGCACAATCTAAAACATGTGCGGATATCAGTCGGCGACGAGCTGCACATACTCGTATATGCATGGCGATAGTGACCCCCTCTCCACCGCGCACAAACGGGTAGGAAATCCTCAAGACGGAATTTGCGCCAAAAATTGTTGTCAAGTTTATCTACCTCTGGCAAAGCCGAAGTCCGCCAGCTTGCCGTGCAGCCCGAGCTCCTCCGTCTCAAAGACAAGGAGGTTGCCCGGCTTAATGTCTCGGTGCACGATGTTCATACCGTGGAGGTGTTCCGTGGCCCGCGCCAGGTCAACCACCAGTCTATGCACACAATGGACAATGGAACATAACAACGTCAGCCAAGAAGCGGGGGAGGGGGGGGCGCCGCAGGGGAAGGGAAACATGTTCAGATCAGTCCAGGTCCAACGCAAACAAGCGCAGAGTAAAGAAGCAAGGCACCCGTATTCACAAACAAACGGCGACGTTCAAGTGGAAGCATACGTGCTCTGAAGCTCAGGCATTCATGCCGATGAACATACGCCACGGTTACAGTGCATGGCGCATCAAAGAAAAACGTTGGGTAACTTTTAATGGATTGGCCTATTTGTGCTACACAGATATGGCTGTCAGTACTTGCCTCAACTTGTCCCCGATGGCGAAAGAGTCGTTGTTCATGCGAGACTCCAGGTCGTCCGTGGCCTTGGGCATCATTATCGGCATCAAGGGGGATGAATCGTCTACGGCGAGTGCGCCGAGCAGGTTGTCGTGGGGCTGTCCAGCCAGCCTGAGGGACAAAGAAAAAACAAAGAGGATGCATCGCCGGGGGAGGAGGTCCTGGGGTGCGGAAGTGGAGCAATGCTGCAGTAAAGAAGATCTTTTCGTGCCCTTTCGTACCCTCAGCCAACGACAACGTTAATCACCTACCATGAACTTCAATACAACCTGATGCCCAGTTCTCCGCGGGTTAAAAACTGTGGCAACACGTTAGCATAGTAGTCTCACCGGGCAAAGACCATCATCTCGACCAAAGCAGCGTGCTTCGTGTACTCGTCAGCCCCCTAAGTCACAGGAGGCACCGAGAGGTAAAGGGGTGGTTAGCACTAGCGTTGTCAAGCGTGGCTGCTAGCCGAACCATAGAGACAATCAGTGCTGCAGTTCCCAGCTTCAGCTCGATCGACAGAGGGATGGCAGCGAAGGCAGGCAAGGAAGGGGCAAGATGATAATTTCCCTCTTAGCACAGGCCAGGCTCTCGAAAAAACAAAAAACTGCCGTCATCTTATCTTTAGGCACACACTGGCCACGTAGAACACCATCACCTTCGCCACGGTCTTGAGCGCGAAGCACTCCCCGGGAAAGTCAGCAAACTCGACTTCCTCCACCTTCCCGCACTTTCCCTGCCCGAGCCCCCTGTGCACGGTCAGGCGCTCCCTGTCGTGGCTCACGACGCCCATCACGTGCTTGACGGTGGTCGCCATCTCGGCGATGCCGGTCTCCTCGATGGAGTTCGCCACGAAGAGCTCCTGGATGCTGCCCTCCGCCGCCGTCCCTGCGCTCCTCGCGAGGCCCATCTCCTCCGTGTGGTCGACCTCTGCCGGGGCTGGTCCTGCAGCAGCCCCGTGCTCGTCGCCCGCCGCGAGAACCCCCTCCTCTCCGCCGTGCTGCTCCTCCGACAGAAGGTTCTCCAGAACGACGGCCTGCCCCACCAAACGAAACGGGCGGGTTGTGTTCGTTGCACATTTGTCCAGTCATGCGGCAGCCGACGGCCGGAAAATGCGCCATGATTTGGCACATGCCATGGAAAGACGGGGGTGGGGGCGGAACACCCGACATGTCACGCCTGGAACGTGACCCCAACAAAGACTATAACTTCGATCATACTACATACCGTACCGCAATGACGGGATGGCACAAGCACATAAATCGCTATTGATTAAGAAGCATCGGCGTACATACCAAGATCCGCCGGACAGGCATCCCGGGCATTTGATGCACAGGAATTCTATTCCTGGAATTTTGTTGTAGGGCAATACGGTTACCATCCAAGACGGGGCTTCACGCAGCACTGCTCCTCTTCCTTCCGGAGTTTGTGCCTACATACGACCTTGGACGAAATTGAGATTCTCATGGAGGGCTGCAAGAAAGGACGTCTCAGTCCTTACTGCTCTCCAACAATAATACGTGCCCAGGAACAAAGGCTACACGTGCGAAGCTGGCGAAAATACCCCCCGGGAGCTCACCTCATGTTCCTGTTCGGCAAGGGCGTGCTCAAGCTCGCCTGCATGCTGCTCCGCACGAACTGCGCGACCCTCCCATTCCTCAATCTCGGCGCGCTCCAAGCTCTCGGCGGCGTGATCGCTGGCCCTCTGCGCGCGGAGCTGGCTCCTTAGCTCATCTTGCCGCGCCTCGCCCACCGCCCTGTCGTGGTTGAGGCGGTCGGTAGTGGCGGCCTGATGAGCTGACAGCTCGTCGATATTCTCTTGGGCTTCGCCCTCGCGGCGACTCGCCTCGGCTGCGCCCGCTTCCAGGGTGTCTCTCCGCTGGGCTAGAGCTCGCTGCCGCTTTTTCAGGCCCCGGCGCCGCGGCGTCTGGTCGATGTCGTCGCCTGGCGGCGGCGGTGCTGCCGCCGTCGCTGCTGGCGTCGGCTCTACGGTGCACTCCGCCCCAGGGCTCGCGGCGGCGCCAAGTGCTGTACGCTGCTCTTCAACGCTGCGCTGGTCATCTTTTTCCTGGACGTCGGCGGGAAAAGGGGTTGTCGTCGGTGCTCCACCCTCCTCGATATCGGCGGCCCTGGAAACCTCGGTCGCCAGCGGTACCGTCGTCGGCAACACTGCTGCTGCTGCGTCCCCCTCCTCCAGTGCGGGCGCAGTCGCAGACTCGGCGGCTAGCGGTACCGCCACCACCACCTCCGGCGACCCCCCCTGCTCGAGATCTACGGCGCCTTCCGCTTCGTCGCGGGCCGCGCCGGTGCGCACCCGCGCCTCGTTGTCGCCATCTGGAGTCGTTCGCTTTCGCCGGCAGCACTTCCAGAGAACCAACGCGAGGAACCCGATCACCAGCACCACCCCTCCGATCTGCGGAGTGGGAGCATGTGGAACAATCAAAGCAAAAAAACAGCGGTGGTCACCTGTGTGCTTTTCCTTTGCAGAAATAGTCTGCAGAAATAAGCAGTCTTCGCTTCGTGGATGGCATGTAGTCTACATTTGGTGCGGTTACCGGGATAAAAACCCCTTTCACGAACTAAACGGCGAGCGTGCTCTAAATCCAAACTCAAGCTATAATCAGCCAGGGATTGCGTAGCGTAGAAACCGTTCGAGGCCTCCATCAGCGGTCCACCACCGCGCGATACAAAAGTACCGCATGCTCAACAGCTGCTCCATACCCAAAAGCGAACAGCCGTGGGATGAAAGGGCAAGAAGAGGCGCTCGCGAACAGGAACCACCCATTCAGCAAAATAACAGCTCTTGCCAAACTTTGGCCCAATGCTTATGGCTTCCAACCGGCATCCTCTTTCATTGCTGCAGAGAGACACAGCGAAGGTTCACAGCCCACTCAGTTGACGATGCTAGTGCACTGCTGCCCATTCTATGGTCTCACCTTTACGTTGGCCCCGTCAGTGCTGTTCGTGCTGTTCGTGTCACCGGGGGCGGCGAAATCATTTTTTTCACGCCCTTCTTGCAGACGGCGCGACCTGCGCGTGTGGCGGCAAACCCACCCCGTTCGCGAATCAGATACCGCACAAGGGCAACAAGCAGCCCTAGGGGAGAAGCCAGAAAACTAGCATAGAGGAACACAAGTCTTATCGACAGCAATATGGCAACCTTCGGGACATTTATCCTACATGTAGTCTATAGACCGCAAACAACTGCTAACAGCAGTTGGACAGCAGCTCCGGCCTGTCATCTACTCCAAAGAAAAGGGCGGACATCCAATAGTGCCTACACGACGTTGCCGAAGAGAACCAACCCACAAGATCGACAGAGCTGCAGTATTGAGACCGGGTTGTTATCTCAACCGAACGCCGTTACCGCTGTACGATTTGAAGGCATGTTTCTCTACACGCGCGACCCCGCAGCACCAGCAGTACAGACTTGACCGGTGCAGACTCGACTTACCCTGCTGCTGGACGCCACCCTCCACTTTTCGAAACGAGGTAGGTGTCCGTGCGCTGTTCCCAGCGGGTCGACGCGGGATCCATGCCACTCATCATACTCCATCTCGAGCCTACGCTTGTCACCGGCCTTTCTCGCTGAAAGAGCAGCAGCAAGTTCAAGGTAGGCGGAGCGGCGAGCAAATTTCAAATTTCGAACACAACAAGTCGCGCCGCGTTCGTTTTTTTTTATTGTCACGTGTTGCGGTTCGCGTGAAACCGACGCCTGCAAAGTCACCTTCCCACTGGCTACTTCCCACCGATTCTCTGTCTCTCTTTCCCTCGCCTCTCTCTCTCTCTCTCTCTGCCTCTGTATGTCTGTCTCTCTCTCGCCCCCTCTGTTCGTGTACACACTATGGTGTAGACGTTAGAGCATGGAGCTGAAGGTAACGGGGGATCATCATAGCGTGCAGATTACCGTAGGTTGCGGCGAGCAACGCGAACAAACGAGAGTTGAAGAGTCAAATCGACACAGCGTGCATCTTTTTCAATACAAGTACTCTTGCCCGTTTTCAGAGTACGATGTAGACCTTTTACCGTTGAAGATCACCAATTCTACCGTCAGCCTCGAGGTTTTCTTCCTCCCCCGTGCCTGCGATCGCTTGGATTGACCACGGTTTGACTGCACTACGGTCAAGAAAGCCTACGATGCATAGCGCGAGAGTGGTGAACGCGGCGGTGGTCCACGGTTACTTGGGTTATAGCCTAACAGCTTCCGCCCCAACCTCTCCTATACCGGTCGGGCAGACCTCCGTCAGCAACGACTTACACCCGTCCTCACGCAGACATAGAACTCACCGTAACCCACAACTGCATACGTCTCGATACCTCGCGGTACTGGCGTTGTACTGATGCTGTACAGGTGGAATCGGGTTCTCGGCGAAATAGTTACAGACTGCGCGTTGTACAATCTTGAACGGCCGCCGAACAAACAACATCGACACCACAGCCGCTCGCAACGGCCAGACGGAGACAACCCGAGGCCGGCGTCATCACCGAAACTAGACAGGGCCGTCCACGTGGGCGAGACGCTGCTTACTCTATGTGTGTGTCCGAGAGCACGAGCCGGAACGTATAGTCTAGTCCGCCCGAGACGCATGATGACACGACGGTGGTCAGCAACCAACCTGTCTATATTTACGGCAACCGTACACGGAACCAAGGCTGTAGAACTTCCTTCTCACCCCATCCAACTTGTTCGTCTTTCTGTCGCGAGTAAGCCAGTCCCTCCATCGCTTGACCTTTCGGCCTTCGTCCGCACCGACATCAGCAGGAACTTGCTTGCTTCTCGAAAGCCCCATCGCGTTGTCTCGCCGCGAAACAAGCGCCTTTGACAACTCTTGTTGCTTGCGCGAGACTGACCAAGGACCACCCAGATAGACCCCAAGTAGTTTATCTTCGTCTCTCTCCTATCATGCGCCTAGTGCGCTGTTCTTGCTGTTGGCTGTTGCTCCCTTTGCAAGTATATCTACTGCAGTAGTCTCCTCTTTTGCTTTCGCTGGAAAGTCCAGGAGGAAGTCGTGAAGAGTGATCTGGTGATGAGGCTCAGAAATGTCAAACTGGGGGTCTCAACAGCGGGTATCCCTCCCCCCCCGGGATTCATAATCATTTACGGGTACACACCCAACGTTCATGAAAAAAGCATTACATGGGGCGCTAAAAAACCAACATAGCGGAGTTCATGTTCATGGAGCTCGCAATGGATCATTTGGTCTTTGGGTAGACGCGTGGTCTTTCGTTAGGAACACGGCTTAACAGGGTGAAAAAGTGGGATTGGGGCTCGCCCACGGGCTAGCGTCATGAAGTCAAAGTTATGCACATGTAGACTATCAAACGCCAACGAACACTGCACAAACCGGGGTCCTCATCAAAGACGGGTTGAACCGAGGGCAGAGGACCAGGGGCTAAAGCGTTCACGGCAATGGCAAGTGTACAACGGGCGGGAGTAGGTCGTGATCGCAAATAAACGCGGAAGTTACACACATCTAGCTGCGGGTTTTCCCAAGTGATCGTTACTTGGAGATGGAGATCGTTTGTTTTTTTAAGCGGGGCTAAATGTATGGCCTGTGTGGCTGCACAGATTTCAGCAGTGCTTGAGCCTCAGCTGGAGACGTATTGTGTCTCAGCTCGAGACCATGGCGTCTAGATTGAGTGCACATGACATGCAAACGAAGGACGAGGGTTCATATCAACTCTGAGGCTCCGGGCTGGAGCCCACCCATCACCGTCTCGACAACTTGGTACCAATCAGCAAATGCGACCACACGTGGAACGAATTGCTCAACCTTGCGTTTATTTTTGCCCCAGGATCGTCGGATACCGCCAGCTTCGCTGAGACCCCGTGTCTTACGAAAAGAAGCAACCAATACGGCAACCACTTTCCCTTCATTCCAAGCGACCAGGTACCAGTCTACGACACAAACGCAATGGGGTTGCGAGAAATCAAATGCAACAGAACAGCTCACGTTGGAATATTCACACAGACGAATCGCACACACAAAAGACAAACAACTGCTGTTGGTATCAAATGAACGGGCTGCGCCTCCTTGACAACAAAGCCACGAACAAAGACTATTACTAAGGAGCGGACAGGCAGTAACCCTGACCTGAAAATCTGACAAAACGAGGAAACACTACGAGGGAGCACCCAAATGTAATTGTAGTTCGACCGAAAGAGTCGCAACACTTGAAAAAAAAAATGTTCAAGAGCGCGTGCTGAGGCAATGGTCTGCGGTGATCAGTAGCAGTGCCAGACAACGCTTGATACCTCGCTTGTCTACACGCGCAACTAGCGGGCCACACCCTTCGAAACGAGTAAAGACTAAACTCACTCCTTTCGCCGTCCCAAACACAACTTCCAGCACTAGAAAACCCCTTCCGCACACTTTGTAACAAACCCGAGAAAATATCCGCCAAGAGTCTGTCCTCTCCCCCTTGGCCGCACCTATCCGGAGTGGCGAGATACCGCATAGACATGACAAAAAATCTGGCAGCTTCCATCGAAGCACTAACAACAGCGCGGAGGGTGGCAGCACAAAGCAAGCAGGGCATATTCTTCCTCCACGCATCGGGTTTCCGAAATGACTCAATTTGGGGACGTGGCCCGGCCGGCCTATCTTCTTCTGCTGGGGGTTTGTGCGTCCGGCAAAGACGAAGTGGGCCTTGGGGCTGGCGCCGCCGACAGATCCAACGGCTTCGCGGCCAGCAGATCGAGAGCATTGATGCGTACCCCGCCCAGAGCGACCTCTGGAAGCTCCTCCTCGGTATTCCCCTGCGCACGTGCACGGCGGAGGTGGCGACAACCATGGGGGTGGATTGGTTCAAGAGGGTACACCACGGGACATGACAAACCGACCGCACATGCCCCGAGGTTATAAAGGGATGCAGAAAACTGCGTCTCGAGTTGTTGTTGTCTTCGCGCTAAAAACCGTTCCGGTCTCCGCTCAAGTTCTGTATCCTCAAACGTCAGTACCGGTCAACTGAGGCGGATGCCTTTCGTGGCCACAAGCCTACCACCCAAACAGGGGAACGCTCAGTGCCTCCTCGAAACGAAGGATGACCCACCTGTGCACGGTGAACGCAACTCTACCTGCCGTCGTACAACGTCTATCGCAACTTCGATGTACGGGTTGTACATGCGAGTGGTAAAAACAGCTCACCTGAATCGTCCACACCATGTCGACGACCAAAGCCTTAGCGTACCCCGTGCACAAGCGAGTGATGTTCGCGGCCAGGCTCGACGACGCTGAGCAACGCACGGTAAAACGGCAACGCAACGTGAATGCCGCGCGTGCAGGAAGGGAGGGGGGGAGGGGGGATAAGATCAACTTGCAGAAAAATAACTGTAACAGTCCGTAACATGGCCCGCTTTCCAACCATGGCACGCATAGGTACGCGAGCGAGGAAAATCTGTCGTGGAAAAAGCAGCACCCCGTGCCAATTCTACGACATAAACAGGGCGTTGCCTACACTCACTGAGACATGTGCCAAGCCGAGTAGGAGCAGGGCAATCAAGAGTTGGTGCACCGTCAGCAATACGTATGGATTCATTGGTAATCCTATCCTGGATAGTAGACTTATCTGTGGATAGCGATGAATTCGTTAGACTTTTGAAAAAAAAACTAAACACTCGGTGGACACCAAAGGCTCTTAACCGTGGCAAGCTACAGTAGTTCAAACACAGACACTCCAAATGGTAACGTGCTGCGTGCGACTCACAAACGGAAAAAGAGGTTTTCGCACTGGATCGTGGTCGCCAAGACGTGTAGACTATGGCATCGGATGTACACACCTATCTCCAGGTCTGTCTCAAGGTAGTTGTCGCCCTTGAAATGGTGCTGCTTCAGCTTGGTGCCCAGGATGGCAGGTGTTGACCCCGCCGCTCGCTTCACCACCCAGTTTCCTTCAACAATCTGGATCAAAAAAGAGTCGCATGCAGACCGAAGTATGCGCAGAGGGGGCGGGGGGTCAAGGCTGAAACCGCAGACTGATTTGCGACGGGCAACAAGGTTCGATGCAGTGCTGCAAGACGACAGCGACCACGGAAGCAGATTTGGTTTGGCCGGTGGAGGTAACGGCGACGCCGCACCGCGCTGGAAACGACAACAACAAAAAAATAAGAAAAGCGGTCCCACCAAAGCACAACCCGGCTGCAGAAGCTCATGTCTCCACACGAATGAAAGGAGTTGCTGTCGGATACGAGCAAAGCAGCAGACAGCTGTCGTCGGATATGAGCAAAAAGAAGCAGCAGCAGCAGCAGTGCGTACAAAATGTTGTCAGGCTTGCCTTGGGGATGAGCTTAAGCCGCTCGTCTCTGAAGGCATCGCTGTCGCCGAAGAAGACTTGCTTGGCCAGCTTGCCGAACGGAGTGCTCTGGTCCATCCAGCTGGCACGGCACACAGACGTGAAAGGAGCCGAGAAGGAGAGAGAGGGGGGAGGAGAGAGAGAAACACCTCAGACAATTGAGTCTGCCGATGATTAAATGGTAGCAGTGGTCGAGATACAGAGCAAAATACATGAAAGTAATGGCTAGATACTACCCGAGACACAGGGTAAAAGAAAGGACGAACGGTCAGATGTAGCTCACGCTGTGCTATCAAAGCCGCCAGCATTTAGGCCAACGCCCAAACGGCCCCCCTGCTACACGGCAGTCGTGCTGCGAAGCCGCTCCGTCCACAAACCGTAACCTAGGAAACAAGCATAAATCGCCGACAATCGGCTCTTCGCACTCCAGCAAACACCAGAAAAAATAGCCGTAACCGACAATGGGCGCTTCGCACAAAAAGCCTTGAGCAAACACCAGTAAAAGAAACAAATAAATTATGTTATTATAGGAGCTTGTTGTTGTCGGACGATGCCGCGAGCACTCACGTGTCAGCCGCTGGAGTGAAGTAGCACACGAACGCGTAGTGAGGAGGGCCTGGCACCATGATCTGCAGCACCCACACGAACGACGTCTCCCCGGCCTGTATGCATACGATTGTACAATACAGAACAATACCAAGATACAACAAATTCTATCAGAAACACATCACCTTCGATTAGACCACGTTGCCTTCACGAAATTGAAACGCCAGGTGTATTACCACCCAAAACGGGGTAAACCGGTCTAAATACTACTGCACGAAGAGAGTATTGATACTTGTATTACATTTGAGGGCAGCGTGGGCGGCTCGCCATGGCTACATAGTACGGGTGACGCGTCGAAAAATCACGACCTCGAGACACAGACCAGCACCGCGACCCCACAAGTAGGCGATGAAAGGTGATGAAAAGTGACAAATTGAGATGAGATGACATGAAAGGTGAGGAAAGGCGATGAAACAGACCGTCCCCTCGAAGGTACCAAGGTACCATGATAGCCAGAAACAAACATCGTCAGTAACCGACAACAATGCTTCATCGAAGCTGACTCCCTTCACAAGCCCACTTTCTACATACTGCGTTGGGTCGCACTGTCTCGTTTGCCCCCAATGACCGTGAGACGTCCAAACGGCATGAGTTTCGCCGCACCTTTCTGGCGATCTGAACGCGGTTGCCATGGTGCGCCGCCAGGTGCGTCGCGGGCTCCGGGAGCACAAAGAGGTCCACTGCTCGCAACCGGAACATCTGAGTGTGGCGTAATTGGAGCGGGGGGGTTGAAGCCCTTCACATCAGACATCTGACGCATCGGCAGAGAATCTCATCACGACGTCCATTCGACTAGGCGCAGCAAAGCTCCAACACACACTAGTCGCGTGGACAGCTACCAGAATCCGCAACTCATGGAATCATTGTACGCCGCCCCGACATGTGCTGATCTACCATACGATGCCCTTGTTGCATAGTTGTGTAATAGGAACGTTGTGAACGACATGCAAACATCCTGACCATCGATGTATGCAGCGGCGTGCCAAACAAGCGTTGCTTTCCTACAAAGAAACGACCACAACGCCGTCGCTAAAGGGCCAACCCATACAGTATCACGTTCTGGGGACGGGAAGCAGTTGCACGGCTCCAGTGGAGACAGAAGCAGTTACATGGCTCCATGTAAGACCAAGTGAGAGGACGAAACCGAACGTCTTCTCAACGTGTGAAGCACGTCAGGAATTTTTTGTTGTCTGGCCTATTCTACCTAAATCAATAGGTAGCAAGTATCACACCAACCAATAAAACAAAGCAGTCATAAAATCTGGCGCTGATTTTTTTATACTCCTGTTTTATCAAGAATTACTAAATATGATCCTTTTTTTACTTCGTTTCATTCCAATATGTGTAAACTCTTGAAAAGCACCTCCCCTCCCAAAAAAAAAGTTGTGCTGACAGAACCCTCTCTCACCTGCTTAGCCGAAGCCACCTTGACCCTATTGGTCGGGTACGACGCGCCGCGCACCATGAAGTTCGACCCCACCGCCTCCGTCCACCTTCTAGCGTCCAGCGTCGGCGGAGGACACGTCTCCAGCGACGTCGCCCCCCCCCTCCTGGAACAGTCCAATACATTTTCAGTCGCCGGAGCCCCCCCCGTCTCCTGCCTCGACTCTGGCCCCGTCGGCCCCAAGACCTCGAACAGGAAAGGGCTCCCGTCGGGGGACCTGGGGCCCACCCCGATCTGTCCGTTGTCGAAACCGCCGGCGGCGGGGTCGGGGCGGAGGCTGATGCGCGGGGTCATGAATCGCTCGGCCTCGATCACGTCGCGCACCTGTCATTGTCGTATTGAGAGTGCAATCCGTGGGGGGGGGCGGGGGGGGGGCGGGAGGGGTGCCGTTAACAGTAGTCCAACGAACGACATGAAACACATCAACAAGGGGATTACGAGACCGGCTATCTGCACTACATGTTACTCGAAGAACAGACGAGGCATAACGACGACACCGGAGCGCCACAAAAGACTACGTTGCCGCCCTTGACAACCGCTGTCTTCGACCGTACAGTTGTGGGAATCCTTGACATCACCGCAACGTGGAGCAATGGCGATGGACTCTGTGGAGGCGGGCACCGGACTTCGAGTCAGATAGACACACAGAAACACGAGACTTGTTGCACATCTTGGTGCAATAGACCATCAGCCCGGAATGCACGCGCGCGGTATCCCCCACCGCGCAAGCATCTGCAGCTACTCGTGACCCTCAACACCGACTTTTTGACCGACGGTCTCGGAGAGCAGTCCTTCACGGGGAATGCTGTCACCCAGGATATACAGAGGGGTGCGGTCAGCGTTAGCAATAAAACGTTTCGACGGTACATGAATACACACTGTGCAACGGGGCGGATATTTGATATTTGCAAGTTTTGCCGCGCATTCACGCTAATAATAGCTGCTGTGTGCTGTGTGTATTGTTGGCCGGGTCTCACCTCGAGCGCGGTCATGAGGATGTGCGTCGTGTAGAGCTCTCTAAACCCGAGACGGTTCCACACCCATCCCTTAGGATCCACCTTTGCAGACGAACATAGGAGGCCGGGGACATGGAAACGAGGTCAGAAATGGACGAGTGCTACGTTTTGGGTTTACACGTAGGAGCTTAGTTCACGCGCGTCGATCGCTTCGCCCGCGGGCAACCACCGGAAACGGCAAGATACTTTACCGGGGTGTTTGAGGTCGACTCTCGCGACTGACACCAACCTAGTCAGGTCAGCTAGGCAGACCACGCAAGGCCGAGGCAAGACTTCCACTGCAACTGCCGTGCAATTGGCCAATCGTGGTTTTCGGAAAAAAAAAATAGGAACGCGGCTTCTCTCTTGACCACAAGCGCTGGAGCTCCAGCTACGTGTGCTGCTACCACTGCTGTGTCAACGGAACGGCACCGCAAGGCGCACGGCACACTACTGTGGATGGTCATCTGCTCCGGGCATAAAAGGCACGTGAGACACAGCAGCCGCTACACCTGCCCTGGACACCATCGACCAGGACAAACTAAAACTGCTTCCGAGAGGGCGAAAAAAAAACGAAAGTAAGCGGGACACAGCGAGGGAAGGAGGGAGGAAGGGCCTCCGCTACGAGCTACAGCAGTATCTACTAGCTCACCTGCACGTGGCACGACAGCATGCACTCCGGAGAGGCGTGGCCGCCCGGGACGCTGTCCCTTCGCGGGGCGATGGTGTACACCAGGTGAGCCTCGCCTGCATTGCGTTCACCACGACAAGCACATACATCACACATCAAAATCACATCACATTGCGCTACATCACAATCACATCGCTATGCAATGTCAAAACCGTAAAAAAGAAACTCTGCTGCGGCACACAGCAAAACAACAACAGCTGTGGCCAACGCGGCTGCTAAAGCTCGGCTTAAAAATATACAAAACGCTACACAAGAATGAACCCACTCGTGGAATTTGCCGTGCGATGAGAATTAACCCCTCTTGTGGCGCACACACATTCCGTAGATTGGTTTCACCGGTCGCACTGGAAGTTGTTCATTTCACGCGAGTTGTACCTCGAGCAAAACCTAGAAACAGGCTTAAGTCTTTACTTCAGTGCTTTCTCTGACTCAAAAATTGTCCATATAATCTTGTTTTTCTATTTTTACTTTGAGTATCACAATACACAGGTTATCCAGTGTTCGATTTCCGTTAGTCTAGATGTGTTGAAATTCCAAAGTTAAACGCGCACAAAAAACGCGCCCCCGACGCCTGCAGGCTGACCATACTGCAGCCAGGTATCATACCAGCGTCTCACCTCTCACGAACTCCGGGTCGGGAGGGCAATCATGGTGCTCCATGCTCGACAGGGCCATGATGTAGCAACCGTCCTCCGCCATGTGCCAGTACCTACAACAAGAGGGCAGTACACGTGAGACAAATATCAAGGTGCCCACATCATCGCCAAGGCCCACATTATGTTGGCGTCAAACGACCTGTGCCGAACAAAAGCGCATCGCCGTGGGAGGGCACTTGGGAGAAGGAAGCGCAAAGCAGAACCCATTCTCGCGTGAAAGCACGAGAGTATGCACCCCAGCTGAACTATTGTCTGCGTGGGCCCGGATCGGAGCTTTTCAGCTAGAGAGACAGAGAGAGGCAAGACCGTACGGTAGGGACAAAACTGCCATCGACGCTCAGAAAAAACAAGAGACCAAAAAGACAAAACATACACGACACCATCGCCGCACTGCTGTCGGCGAAGAAGCAACACAACTTCAGTACTCAAGTATTCAGTACTCGATTAGATGTCAAGGGTGTGTCGTCGTGCAGTACTGCAGTTCAGCGGCCGGCGGGTAGTACCAGCAACCACGAGAAGACGCAGATGGAAGATGGCAGAGGTGTGGAGGTCCGACCGACAGCAGTACAGCATATTGCTCCGAGACAATTATTGTTTTCAAGTGTTGGGGGCACCCATAGAGAACTCAGTAGTCTACGCAGCACAATCGATGACGCAAACATATGGGATACAGCATTCAATCCGTGCTTTTGGGTTAGGGATAGGGTTAGGGATAGGGTCGGCGTGCCCCCTCCCTATTGTTTTTCTATATAGATACTCTTAAAATCCTGCGTAGGCGGTCCAGAGAACTAATCCAAGCAACATCGTATGCATACTTCCTTTCCGAGACTCTCCTCTCATGAAAAAAAAACACACCAACGACGTCAATCCGCGGCGAAACGAGCCGGTTCCTGTGCCTGCCCGGTACATGCCAAGCACGCAGCAAACACACACACACACACACCTGGCAAGGCAGAAGTCTCTCGGAGACGCCCAGGCCACCTTAAGCCACGCCGGGCGGAGACAAATGCGCACGACGTCCGAGTGGTCGTCGAGAGACTGCACCGTGTAGGTCCCGCTCACGACCGTGGTGTGCGACATCCTAGGCGGTCCCATTAGCGCGACGAAGGTTTCCAGAGGACTTGCTCGCACCTGCACACAATTTTAGGTGGCAAGTACGAGCGGTGTTGGGGGGAGAGACGGATGTGACACTCAACATCGGTACTTCTACAATGCTAGGGCTGCTTGGGGTTAGAAATCGGCCGCGGCATTCCAAATGAAACAGGGGGGGGGGGGGGGCTCCGTGATAAGATGCTCCACGAGGAATACTCTCTCTGGGGGCAGTTGTAACGCTCTCTGCTCCATGGCGGAACGGAATACACACGGGCCTCGCACGGCAACCCGTCGTGTTGGGGCGTCGAGGCGGCACGATCTCCTTCGAAGAGAGCAAGTCTCTGCGACTAGATCTCTCTCTCTCATGTCTGTCCCATGGAACCCGTGGAAAACCCGTGCATTGTACAATGAGTCATGGTGGATGACGAGGGCGCTTGCCGGGTTTTCCCAAAACCTTGCCAACTCCAATGATCATGACTGCGTATCCCCGCCAACTCAAGGGAGGACAGGACACTTCGAATGTGGGTCCGGGTTTCCGCAAAACCAACACACCTCCAAGCGCAAAGCGGGACAGGCTAAGTGGCGCTGTAGCCTTTTTTCGCTACACCAGCCTCGCCATCAAGCCTGTGCATCCAGCGCAATAGAATATTCCCGCCCCCGAATAGCTACCCCGGCGCGATTTCCAAAGCTTATACGCCGGGCGGACATCCTTGCCGGCCCGCGAAGGAACCGTTTCACCATTTCTACGCGGCGGGTCCTTCGCCGCCTCTACAGGCATCGCCCGCTCATTCCAACTGGAGCACGCATCAGCAAGGTAAAGCACGATGCCTATCTGAACAACACTTACGATGGTCTGCGTCTTGAGAACGGGTCCCGAGCCACCAAGCCCCCAGCTCGGCTGCGCCACGGCTTGGGCGCACTCCTCGCTGTCCGACCCGCTTTCCAAGCCGGCGACGGCACCCACTTGCTGCTGCAACACTGGCAACCCGTGCGTGACGCCTCGTGATACCTACGCAACGCGGTGAGGGGGGTACAGCAGACCAGACGCACAGAAGACGGGGGTTGAGTAACACGCCTTCGCCAACAACAATACAAACCGATTCGGCACTTCACGCGCCCGAATATCAACGAGAGCGGTCAGGGCAGGCACCTCCGCCAACCCTGAAACCAATGGAGCCCTTCAAAAACACGTGGCGTCCACGCGGCAACGTCCTTGCAGATGCCCAGTGCCCAGGTGCCCAGGTGGCCGGCCGCCTTTACGCCGCCGCCACTAGAGCACGGCACAGCATCACATCCACCCACGACGGCAAACGAGCGCCCCCATGGAAACGACATGACCCAGACGCGCGTCCGTGGTAACCAGCAAGCAGCACCACTCACCCACACCGAGTTGCTGAGCAAGCTATCCACCACTCTCAAGTCGATCGCCTTCAGGGCGGGCGGGGGGCCCTCTGGTCTAACGCACCACCCGGGTAGCCCCAGCCCCAGGCCCGACTTGGTCCACATCGATCTTTCCACGTCTTGTCGCGGCTGCGCTCGGAGGTTCTCGAGCTGGTCCAGCACGGCCTGTCTCCACTGCTCCACGGTTTCGGCCTGGGCATCGATCCGCCGAGAGCGCCACAACAACCAGGAAAACACGGACACAAAACGATGGCGACTCAGCGCAAAAGACCATCATGCTGGTGTAGGTAAAAACCTGTGGTCCTAAAGAAGTACCAGATACCAGATCGACTACTCGGACTAAACAAATTTGCAGGCGGTAAGTCTTCTCGTCGCAAAGGATGAATGACAAAGTCCAGTTCGACAGAGCAAGGCGGCGTAAACAGGCTAGGCCAACCGAAGAAACCACACGCGCGCGCAATACTGCTGTATTAGCGGGGAGTACGGGAGGTTGATACATACGGGAGCGCTGTTGAGATGAAGATATAATAAGGACAGGTTTTACAGTGGAACGCAAGAGGGACCAACGCACCTTGAAGCTTGCGACGCGCACACGACCCGGCGAGCCGTTGGGCTTCTTTGAGCTCTTGTACTTGTTGTACGCTGCTCTCGCCGTCAGGTGACGTGACGCGAGTAGGTACAGCAATAAATTAAAAAAAAAAAAGAACGGAAGAGAGAGGTAGAGAGAGAGAGAGAGGCAAGGCGACAAATGGGGTTTGCGCTTTTCCGAGGTTGGAGAGGTGTTGTTGAAACCAAAATTGAACGGCATGTGTCCTGCATCGACGGCTGCATGACGGTCATACGGAACGCTTTACCGCGCGACGACAGACTAAACAAATCACACCACTGCGCGCAAGTGTGGCTCAACATGCAACACAGGGCCGAACGAAAACATCAAACAACTACAGTCCCGCCGATCCCATCATCCAAGCAACACAGCTGTTACCATCCCGGCCGTCTCGGAACAGATGGGAAGGTTCAAACAAGTGCGCGACAACCGAGAAGCGGTATATCCCGCGACAGAGGCAAGCCCCCAAGAATTGTTTCTCACCCCCCACGGACCCCACGGTAACACCGGCCGCCACCATCGTCCCGGCGACGACAAGCCCTCCGGTCAAGATGCCCGCCGTCAGCCACGACACCCCGACCGCCGTAGCCGCCACGGCCTGGCCCTTGGTGTTGAGAACGCCCTTCCCGTCCTTCTTCTTCTTCTTGTGCCGCTCCTTCTCTCGCTCGTACTCCGACAGCTGGGTCCGAAGTTTGTTTGCGCGAAGGGCGGCCGCAGCAGCAAAAGGAAGAGTGTGTAGGAACATGATCGCCGGCGGAAGCAACAGCACGGAAACGCAAACTGAACCGGGCCGCCAAAAGCGACTGCATAGAGAATCGCCGAGCCAAACGGTGAGTAAAAAAACACACCATGAGTCTCATGCACAGACAGACGGGTCAGGGCTTGGGCCGCAACACCAAGGGCAAAACAAAGCAGGTCGACTCGCACACCTAGCCGCCCAAGACCCCCTTTCGAGGCAGCAGCTTATAATAGTTCCGTCATCTGTATACTGCTGAAGGAATGCAAGTTCATCCGAATACCATTTCTCCAACACAACAATCCGCCATCTCGGGGTATCGTGACTAGTCATGTTCTCTCTCTCTCTCTCTCTCTCTCTCTCTCTCTCTCTCTCTCTCTCTCTCTCTACTCTCTCTCTCTCTCTCTCTCTCTCTCTCTCTCTCTCTCTCAAGAGCATCCCAAGGCAACTCTCTCTCTCTCAAGAGCATCCCAAGGCAACTTGCGTGCACGTGCTGAGACAGGCAGGTCGCACATCGAGCGAAAACAACGACGAACGGCGGCTCCCAAGTCAGCAAATCAACCTTGTCGCTCTTTCCTGAAGTAGGAAGCCTTACCTGCCCAAGCTCCTCTAGCTTTAACCTCGCCATCCTCGTCTCATTCTCGCGTTGCGCCGCCACCATGCCCTCGATGGTCTCATTGCGCGTCTGCCGACAACACCATTTTCAAGCACGCACAGGCGGTAAAACAAACATTACTTCGTAGACAGCAGCAGCCTAATTAGAGTAAACAATCACGAAACGCTAGCTGCGGGCGTGTTCTGTTTGAGGGGGCTCTCCGAATCGGAGACATGCAGGCCTCCATCCAACACAAGTGACGTACAACACATGTGCCGGAACAAGAAACGGGACGAATGTGCGGCCTCCAGTCTGTCTGCTCGACGATACGGCCCTACACTGCGACTCTGCTTCTAGAGCGCTGGCAGTCAACCTGCATCGCCCCAGCTCACCACGCCTCACCACCCGATCATACAGAAAACAACCTTCAGAAGACCAAATCATGTCATTGAAAACGTCAGCTAACTAGTCTAGTGGCAAGACCTTCGGCTTGCGTGAACCACACAAGGGTGCCGTTCACTCAATCATTTTTCATTGTACTAAGAGTGTCGGTACGCATACGAGCAATCGCCAAATGGCTCAAGCGCTCGAGCTCAAGTTGCCCAGCATTTTTCTTACCGTATCGTCCCCTTCCTCTCCCCCCCCGCCCGTGCTTCGCTTGTGCGGGAACGGCTTCGGCGACACCGTCACCGACCCCCCCGGCCCGTTCGTAGTGCTGCTCCTGGGCCGTCGGAACCTCGAGTCTGGCTGCCTGCATTGCCAACGAAAATAGCCCCACGAACCAACAACACGCCAAGTTTCGATGAGTAGAGAGAGAGAAAGAGAGAGAGAGGGAGAGAGAGAGAGAGAGGGAGAGAGAGAAACAAGCACAAGGTTGACAGGGGCAGCAACAGCACGGCGGCAGCGACAGCCGGAACCCTTCCGAATACCCTCATTGGGGAATGGATGGATGTCGGCAATGCAATCTTCTTCTCCGGTGGCGGCGACCACTGTGCCTAGTCCTACCTCCTCGCCACGATTAGCTGCCAACCCCGGGTTACCGCACAGGCCACCCCCTCCGGCCCGTTCGTAACATGGGTACCACCATGGTTGAGGGGATCGTGACAAAAAAACACAACACGCCAAAATCACAACCTGCGTCAACTCCAGTAGCAGAAGCAAAGTTTCTAAAAGGTCGCTTTCGAAAGCAAATGACAAGAGAACAACAGCAATCAGGCTTGTCAAGGGTCGACACCAGAAAAAAAATCACTTTGCAAACAGCGATTGTCATCTTAGAAGAGAAAGTACGGATCGTTACGTGATCCCATTGATTCTGCATAGAAAAGCGTCGACCAATCAGCTCTACAAGCGACTCTCGCACCACCCAAGCACCCGCGTGGCACCTACCCCGTCAGCGAGCTGCTGCTGTTGACTCGCTCCATCGAAGGCGGCCCCACCGGCACGGGCAGCAGCCCATCCTCCGACCCGTACCCCCGCCCCTTGTTCCCCGCGTCCGTGGGCGAGTCCAACGGCGTGTCGATGTTGCTGCCCGGGGAGCTGGTGGCGTTGATAGCTGCCGCCTCGAATTCGCGGCCGTCCCCCTCGGCGTCAGACCTGCTGCGATACGCAAACAGGTTGCCGTCAAGCACCGCCGTCCAGCACAGCCACCGAAGGGTTATTGGGAGCGAGAAATGTGTTCATCGTGAGTATTTCGTTGGTCGGTTGACAGGGGCGTGCGGTTTGGGGTTGTTGGAACCAGTGACAACGACAGTAATCGTAACGAGGCGAACGCTTGGTGCGCACGGGATGCAACCGGTGCCCGTGTGGCTGTGCGTCAACTCCGTGGGCCCCCTACAACACCAGTACAGCAGTGTTCCCCACGGCACCACTTGTTTTAAGCGTGTGGATATCAGCGTAGTGCGCACGGCACAGGTAGTGCGTCACCACCCGCTAGGTGCGCGAACGCAATCACGCCTTTCCGGAAGACGCCACACTTCGACCTCAACACACTCCTCATCCACACGCATATTTTCGAGGGTTTGAACGCCGTACACACGCACCACTTTCCCAGACGAAGGCATCCACTACCACTCAACGCCCCGCTCTTAGTTCGAACGCTTACGGGCGGAACAAGGGTACCTCAGCAACTGCCATCTCTGTTCCTTATACTGCGAGAAACAACAACGATAGGTCAAACGCGCCACTGCCGTGCACAACGCATATGCACACCTCCCGCTGTCGGCATCCCCTTCGTCCTCCGCCTCCTCTTTGAACGCCGATAGCGACGGCCACGCCAGCTCAAAGTAGTAGAGGGGTCGACCCCCGGCCTTGGCCTCCTTGATGTCGGACACCGAGCAGGATGGGTCCAACGCGTAGCAGTGCTTCGGCTGGGAATTTGCCTGCGACCGAACCAAACCAAAAAAACAAAGACGTTACCGTACACGAAAAACAACGTACAGCCGGGTGACTCACGCAGTTCAGGAGCGAAGCGCCGGGGAGATGCTGTGCGAAAACGACAGCCAGATTTTCGAGACAAGTGGCCGATGATGGGGGGGGTCACCCGTCTGCGGGTTCGCGCCTCCGCCAAGCTGAAGTGGAAAAGTACACTAGCGGCGTCGTGTTGACAAAAAGAAAATTCTTGGATCCCCCCTATCCGCTTCCCTGCCCTTTTCCATTCGCCTAGCCGCTGAAAGAAAGAAAACCAAGCAGCTCTGCCGAGGTCGAAAAGGGGCACCTGCAATGCAAAACCCTCATCATCATCTAAGAAAATACCCTCCATTTGGAATACTATCAAGTGCTGCTCCCAACACAAACACACTAACAGGAAGGACATAAGTCGAAAATGACACAGCCCCTCAAAGAGACATTTTCTCGCCGAAAATATTGGTCGCCGATTAGCGAAATGCCTATCCGATGCGTGCTAGAAGCACAGGCTTACCGGATTTTCGCCCTTGGCATACTGCTCCAGCAAGTCCTCTCTCAAGATAAAGTACCTGAGCGTTTATCAGGATAGGGTTCAAACAAGTCGAGGGAAAGAAACGTAAGTGTACATATCAGCGCGCAGCACGCGAATGCGACGTCCGCAAGCGCCCAGACAAAGGAGCAGAGATGGTGGCGCATCAACACAATAGTACATCCCCAAATCTCCTCTCGATCACGGCAGAAACCGCGTGAATACCTCAACAGCCGTAAAACGTGCCTGTCTCCCCAAGCGTTAATCCTTCCCCCTCGCTTCTTGAGGATGCCCTCCTTGATGATTGGCCGCAGAAGAACCGGCCCCGGTCCCCACCACGAGGAAGGAGGCATTGAGTCGTCCCTTGCAACAGACCGGGTTGACGCGCGAGCACCCCCCGCCTCCCACGCGGACCCCGACACCGACTTCGATCTCACGGAGGAGGCATCCGGCCGGGATGATGGCGCGTTGCGTTTACGGTACGGAGAGCCCAGCCTCGATGGGGCAACTGAATGCACGAGACAGACCGTCATGTAGTATGCAAATCCCCGGGGAAAGGGGGGGGCGGGGGCGGGGGGCGTGATTATGGAAGTCAGTGCTCTGCCATCAACTATCACTCAGCAACGAAACACCGAGATGGAGTTGCCGTGATGTGTAAGAAAGGGTTCTTGAAACTGCTGGTGTAGAATCGACATATGTTTATGCTTCAAGATACCTTTCGCTGGCGTAATCGAGTCTTTTCTCACGCTTCCTTCTCAGGGGCACGCAGGGTTGTCGTCGGTACATTACCACGCACGCCGGAGGACCGCCAGCCACCCGTGGCGCTTGTGCTTGACCCCCACAGTTGAAAAAACTGGCTATGTGCCCCGGGGACGTGTTCCGTGCGAAGAAAGCCTTCGCAAGAAATACAACAAAAACTCCTTTGCATAAACAGGAAGACTTTTGGATCGATTCCTGCGCAAGGCACACACGTCCCACAGACCATGGGAAACACGAATACATAAGAGCAAGTGGATCAAACGCAGCGGATTACAGCAATAGGACCTTCAGCAAAGACGTCACTAGCCTAAAAGGACACACTCACACACATGCGAAGAGTCGCGGCGAGAAAAAAAATACCCCGCACATGATGCAAAATTCCAGGCAAATTCTGCAGGTAATAAGCAAAACCGGCTCTAATACGAACATTTTGGCGTTGGGATGCAACGATGCGGCCGCGACGACATTGACCATGTCCTCTTTGCGTCGCCCCCGGGAGGCAAGTCACCAAACGCCGTAAGGGAAGCCTTGCACAATGTATAACATCATCGGAGATGTACACTCGGTGGTCGTGGTGGTCTTACCCTTCCACAAAGCGTGGCCTTGACTCCAACAAGCAAGAGGGTCGGTGGAGCCGTCGAAAACGTACGTAGGAAATCACCACCCTACTATTGCATCTACTGCTGTACATACCAACTACGGACCCACCGCAGTGTACCGCCACCGCAGTAACTGACTGGGCACACACCGGACAGTCTCCCGTCAGTTCAAGAGACAAAAAACACGCCAGCAGCTGTCACCACGTGGCACTCTACTACTGTTGTACATGACGATCAGAGGTGCAACATACCGTATCTCGTTGTTTAAGCACGTGCTACACTGCTGCTGGTGTCGTGTATCTGAAATGACGTGACTAGTCGGTTGCAGAGTTGCAGACTCGCGAATGCTTTCATGCATGCAGTGGTGCCTTTGGCGGAAGAAATGTCGTGTGCGGCTGGACACATGATATCTTTATGTGCGAAAGCACCACCTCTGATAACGAAACACCGGCCGGACAAGTATGCATACAGCAACGTACGCCTTCAACTATGCGACGCACGGGCAGCAGCGCAATGTTCACCGCGCGGCCTAGGGCATCGAGAATAGCCACCAACGTGCCGACTTGCCGAGAAGGCTCGGCGGACCAATGTTCGCGCCCCATCACGCACGTGTTTGCAAAGAACCAATCCGATGCCGTCAGTAGTAAGTCTACATCACTGAGTTCGATATGGCATAAATGCCCAGCTGAGTTCACACATCGCGCCTTGGCTCCACAAACCTACAGCAGGTGCTCTTCCTTTTTTGGATGTGTGACCAAAAAGAAGTTTATCCACGTGTGAAAACTTGCTCGGCGCAGAATGTTATGCACACACACAACAACACCGGAACATGTCGGGTCGTTGTTGCACAACAACACAAGCTTGATACAGAGGTGACAGCAGTGCACCGAAACGCACACGACCTTGTCCTATTTCGACCTCAGAGGTCAACAGCTGGACGAAATCGAAGCGTGCATTTTCCCGTCAGCGGCAGAGAGAAGCTGCTACGCGAGAGCACGTGGAAGAGAAACTACAGGCAGCAAGCAGCAGTATCGTGTGCTCTACTGGCAAAAGAGGATATGTATTAGCAAACTTTTGAAGTCGCAAAAGGGAAGCCGGCGAAACGTGTTGGGCGAGCTCGTTCGAGTTCCGAGTCCTAAGACTACGTCGGCTGGGAGCCAGTCGCGCGGGTCATACACTGCCAGCAACACAGGTCAGCAAACTGAGCCATGTCAAACAAGACGAAGAACCTACCTGTCTCCGAAGGAGCTGAACGAGACCTTCCGAGCCCGGATGATGATGATGATGATGCGGCTGCTGCTGCTGCTGCTGCTGTCGGAAAGTCACCCCCATTCCCATTTGCACTACCGTATTGTCGCCGTTTAGGGGAATGTCTCCTCATAACACTGAAAGCAAAGGAGGCTTAAGGTTCCGTGTAGTAGTGCTCCCACTCTATTTCTCTCTCCCTCACTGCTACCCGCGCTACAAGCTAGAACGCGCTACTTCAGGTTTTCAAGAAGAACAGAGAGGCACACGCATTATGGGGTTTGGTAGAGAGTCGGAACAGAAAGGCGGGGGGGGGGTCTGGGGGTGAGAAATAATTTTTTTATTCGAACTCGAGCCGAACTACTGATGGGGCGGTTTCATCTCGCAACCTCAAGCCAAAGACGAACCGTCCGGCCGCCTGTGCCCAACAGGAAGATCAGACAAAAACGACCAGCGCTCTCCCTTTCTTGCATGCAGACAGGGGGTGCACAGCGGACGTCGGCAATAGTCTGTAGCGACACGAACGCAGGTGAGAAGAGACACGAGGGATGGATGTGGATGTGTGTGATTCCCGAACCTGCTGGCCGGCTGGTGTCGCTCACGAGAAAAAAAAAATGCGGAGCGAAACCAAACGAAACGAATTATGCTGATTGATGAGCATGCATGCGTTCAATTCGGCCTCGGTGGACCCTTCACGTGTGGATGTGTGCTGTGCCGAGTCGGAAGCAGATATCCAAACCTCCAGACCGATTTGGAGGGTGGCAAGCGCCCCATCCGTTGTTATACCTCTGCAAAATGGTTGATGTCAAGCAAAATCGAAGAAGAACGAAGAACATGGGTCGGGCGGGCGGACAGATTTTTTTCGAGATTTGATTATGATGTCCGCCCTCTACAATATCCGATGAGCGGAGAGGTCCCTTGCGCCGCCAATCGACGGTGAATGCTGCTGCCTCTCGTTGATCGACGGCTTCCTTGCTTGCTCAACTAACTCCCCGACAACCGAAAAATTCTCTTCGAAGTCTGGACAACACTGGAGCATAAATTCTGTATGCAGTATGCAAATGCAAGCTGTGCCACACACACACATACATCATTCATGCATGCATGTAGTCTATGTTTTATTATTTCTGTACCTGTGCTGCATGCCCTCTTTGCTTCTATTCGATACTGCTTTCAGCCTACAGCGCATGTAAGAACAAGTAAGTCCAGCACCCAGCAGGTTTACCCCCCCACTCACTGCAAAGACTTTCAACACATGGATGGTCCGTGCATCCCATCGATGATAATAGCTGCCAACCCAATTGGAAAAAAAACGAAAAAACAGAAAAAATTGGAATTTAAAATGGATTCTCGTACCCTCCTTGCGCGTGTAGACTACAGTATGTAGGTGCAGCTCGTGCAGCGACCTTGCAGCTTTTTACCTTTTTTTGGCCCGTGACTTTGTAGGCTTACTATTGTAGCCCTAAACCCGTCTAGCGCCGCGGCTTAGACTTACACGACACAGCTTTCGATCAAGCAAGCCAGTCGTTAGCACCTCTTCGTCGGCTGTGCGCACTTCCTTCCGCAGGGGTGCGGCATCAAGGCGGAAGCATTCCGGCGACTTTTTTGGTATATAATAATGTGAAGTAAAAACGGTGGCATGAGGGTATGTGTATGCATGCATCACACCGCGTCCGTGTTGATGTTGTAAAGTCTACATAGCCTAGCCCTCTTGTTTCGCTCTTGTGGGCACCGACCATCATTGGCATCAGGTGGTGGACACGCACGGCGGTCCGGTGCTAGCAGAGATGGAACGGTTTCATATTTGTGTCGATACAACACGCGCCCCCCCCCCCCGGTAATCGCGGCACCATTCGGTGGATCTTTCGGGAGAAAACCTGCTAGGCCGGATCAACCATCCTTGTTGTTATGTACTCCTATGTTTACCACACATATATTTATTGTAGTATACCTGGTGCGTCTTACCGTACTTCGTAAAACAACACCCGCGGGGAGATATCGATGTATGTATGCAGTATGCCGCTTGGGGAATCGTAGAAACAAATGTAGGGCTCCCTAATCTGTGAAATTCATTCATTGCTCTCCTACAGCAGAACAGTAGACCCTTGTCGATGGACGGAGATAGACGGATTTTATTCAGAAGAATCTGTGTGTAGTATTGCCTACAGAAAGTTGCGACACGCTCCTGGCTGTCCGCTCATAAATCTGGAGCTTACTGCACGTGTCGTAGACCCCCGCAAATTCATCATGCCACCCGATCGAACCCTATGCATACGACAGAAGAAGTGAGGGTACCTGTTTTTCCCCCGAGTCCCTCGTGTTCCTCGCCCCCAATAGATCCTAGCAAGCGCCTAAGGCCATCCCAGTGGAAACGATGAACGGACGCTCCCAAGGCTGGCCGTCATGATGTTGGTCGGGGGGGGCGGGGGGGAGGTCTACCTATTGTAAATTGTAAAGTATTTATTCATAGCTGTGGTTCTACTGCTGTGTACAGTAGTACAACATGTTGAGTGCGGCTATTCAATGGATAACCCACACAGATGATTGATGTACTCCTAAAAAGCACCGTCCGTTTTTGTCTGAGGTATCGGCTCACCGGTGCACATGCCCACCACACCCTATTGTTGTGGAAAACAACAACTCCGGTAGTCTAAACACGTACAGTACTTCAGCTAGGGCCAAACCTAACTCAGTGTATGTAACCGGGACGTCTTGCGGCGGAGTGAACGGTTCTTGACTGGAATGCGGGGGCAACGCCATCGTTGGTAGAAAGAAAGTCACCACTCCTATCTGCTGCTGTTCTCACTGTGTAAGCGTCGTACGTATGCTTAGGAAACAAAAAGTAAGGAGTATGCATAGCTCGCATGGGCTTTGGCAACGACGACTACGGTGGAGTTGAACATAAGGAGTAGAACGGTGGCAGTCTTGCGCAACAAATATCGCCCGCAGTAACACCCCCCCCCCCCCACCGTGGAAGTTGCTAGGGTCCCTCCGACTTCTCTCCTCGCGAAAATTAACCCCCTCACGCCACCGGTGATGACATGGATAGAGTATGTGTACGGAGGGGGGGGGGGGGGGGCCCAAATCGGGGATGCCCAAATCCTTAAAACATTGACCCCCCATCCCCACAAAACCGGGAAGGAACACCCCGGGTTTTCCCCGGAACAGGGTTTCACATTACCAAACGCGAAACGCCCGGGGGGAT
>FN649736.1:1087471-1104070 GCA_000310025.1 Ectocarpus siliculosus
CACATACAGTGGGGTAGGGGGGGGGGGGGAGATATTACTCCCGTTCGATTGCCTGTTGTACACCAGTACCTCGTGTGCATCAACCGCGTGTGTCCAATGACCCGTTGGGTTCGATCGAGCGCCGCCCCCCCCCCGTGTTGACTGTAGGGGTTGGTGTAGTGCAGGTGCTAGAGATGGTTGTGAGCGATTGCTTGTGTTTGGTTCTTGCTCTAAATGGGGCGTTTCCGACCCTCCGGGGGCCACCTATTCGTGATTTAGGCCATCAAGAAGAAGTACGCTAAAAAGCTACAACGTCACTTAAGCCTTCCGCCGCCCCTCCCGCCGCCCCCCCCCGGTCTGATTCATTCACACGGATGCTTCACTTCTCGCGGTAGCCTTTCCCAGACGCGGCAAAGGAGGCGTCCGAGCACGATGCGACGCTTGGAGCTGCGCAAGTTGTCGCTCTTGTGTCACATTTTCCACCTCTGTATTAGCTTTCTGGTGGAGGTGGCCGATTCGTCAACGACGCCAACAGGACCTACCGTCGCCGGAGGGCTGTTCCACACGTGAGAAGACGGGCAGGGGTTGTGGTTCGGGGATGGGCGGCGATTTTTGGGCCGCGTGCCTCCCAGCGTCTGGGGGCTGGTTACCTTCCCTCTTCTTTCATGTCTGGCAGATGGCGGTGACGTGCTGAGGATACGTCCCTTCGCGATGCGGCAGGGGGATCGATGAAAATAGCATTTCACCCACGTACTGCTGTAGGGCCAATGAGAGAGCCCGTGAACTTGTATGTATACAGTTGAAGGTTTTATCTCGAGAGGGGTGAAATCATCGTGGTGGACGTTTAGTCGTTCTTTTCTCTTCGTCTCTCTTGCGCCTATTGTGAGGAGTGACCCTACGCTGTAACCGTCACTCCGCGCGGCGTGCGCAGAATACCACATGCATGATGTTTCGGTGGATTTTTTGACGCGTGTTGCCCTTCGACCATGAACGACGGGCGAACAAACACCCCCCCCCCCCCCTGCCGGTAGAGTCCTTTGACTTGGAAAGCGCGTGGAAAGCGTGTTGGTTTTCCTTTTTCCCGCTGTGAGACCGACGTCTCCCCGCTCGTTGGCGCGGTCATGCTAATTCAAGAAACACTCACACGCGCGCGAAACAGGTGCGCGGTGTTATCGGACCTATCGCTCAAGTGTTTCGGGGGGGGCAGCGCCCTAGGAGTGACAGAGCTGGAACCCGGGTCGTCGGTGGAACATGGCTTCGGCAATTTCGGCCAACTGGGCACCGGCAACAATGAAACCCTCGGAGATGAGGTGAGGGCGGCGACCGTGACCATTCCCGGGATGGATGCCGGGATGTAGTAGCTCATACGTTCATACCATCAAGTGGTACTTACACTGCGGCAGGGCAGTCGGAACCCCTCGGGGCGCGCTTCCATTGTGTTATCCCGCACCGATGTACCATGTAGGCGAAGTCCCAAGCCGTTCCACCCCAACGCAAAGAAGAACGGCCAGCTTGCGTTCGTGGGGAAACGTACCGTCTGGTTACACGGAACTTGCTCTATGCCATTGAACTATAATAGGACGCGAATACCACAAGATGCTTGGGGGAAAGGATCGACGCCCAGCACTCGTTGACGATTCACCCCAAGGGCACAGTTTATCTACCACCCCGCGCGCTCTTGCCAGCGCTGGCAAGACAAATTTTACTGCCATCTGCCACCGTACTCTGACAGCCAGCAATGTGCTTGCTTTTCGGACTGTTGGTTGTCTGTCGCGCACGTGTCGTCGCTGCTTGCTTGTTTGCCTTCAGGAGGACGAAATGAGTTCCAATCTGCCGGAGGTTGATCTCGGAGGTAACACGGTGCTGCAGGTAGCGGCCGGACAGAGCCACACGTGCGTCCTACTGGCCTCGGGGAACGTGGCGTGCTGGGGTTTCAATGAATATGGCCAGGCGAGCGAGCAACAGGGGTTCGGGTCGGTAGATGTATGCTCAGGTAGCCGTTTCCGGGCGTAGCGTCGTACTAAGGTGGCTTGGAGCTTTTACAGTGCGCTGCCACCTTATCCAAAAGTTGCTTGTGCTATCCGTGTTAACACGGTTGAAAAACGTACGAATTTGGGAGATGCTCGATTGCTGCCGTCGTCTTGTACTCACGCCACGGCAGCCCTTTGAAGCGATGGAACATGGTTCTTGCGCATCATACCACGCCGAACGGACGGAGATGGGTGTGACCCGTACTTGGCTATGTTGTACAGTATCACCGGGACAGTCGGCTTGCGCTGCTGTTGTCGTTGCCACTGTGGCAAACCTGCTGCCGCACGTGCGGTGAGTCGTTTCGCGTCTGGCCTCGCCGTGTTACGACATGTAGCTTTTCGGCTCGGCACCGCCCGTTCCCTCCCGTGCGCTCTTTTCGTGCAAATCGTGCAGTGAAATCGGTGAAACGATCAGCGCATGTCCCAAGGCGACCCACGTCTTGCCGTTGCCTTTGCTTTCGGGCTTGCCCTGGTTAGCCTCCGTATTTATTGCCTCCTTGTCTACTCTGACGTTCTCCCTGGTCGCATGTCTATCATTGGGTGCCGCCGTTATTGTCGATCGCACAGCTCGGTCTTGGGGACACCGAGCACAGAGGAAACTCTTCTTCCGACATGGGGGAGGGTCTGGCTGTCGTAGACCTGGGGACGGGTAGAACGGCAACCCACATCGCTTGCGGACAGTACCACACGTGCGCCATTCTCGACATTGGGGCCCTGAAGTGCTGGGGGTACAACTCCTTTGGCGCGTGAGAACTACATTACTTGTATTGCGATTGACTGAGGGGGGGGGGGCAGTGATGATGGGACCTACATTGTACGTTCATTCCGTTTCTGTCGGCTGTGACATCGTTCTGGCAGCGTGTCGGACTGCTGTTTTCCTGCTAGTTTTGGGTTTTCTTTGTCCCTTTTTCGTTGTTTGGCCCCATTTACTGCCGTCGCTCGCAGGTTTAGGGCTAGCTTTGCGTGTCGTCTTGCTTCTCGAACACGTTCGTGGCCAGACGGCATATGCACGATTTGTGGTGTCCTTACGGTGGATGCCTCACTCTTGTTAGCGCGTGATGGTGGTCGTGTGATTCCTCCCTTCCCTCCTCAAGCGCACCCCAAGCACTGGCGCCTTCCACGGCAATATGAGACCACGTGATTTTCCGAAGCACTCGTCGCGGTGTGACTGACCGGTCCGTTGGAAGGGCCCGATACAGCTGTCTGTCTCTGGCGACCGCGCAAAAGATTCAAGAGTAGTCTAGTGATTCGTCCCTGACATTGGCTTGACCTTGTCTTTTCTCGTGCGACGTGCTCTTGGCTGCTTGCTCAGGTTGGGGCTGGGAGACACAGACAATCGGGGAGAAGCGAACGATACAATGGGTGACAATCTACCGTTTGTCGACTTGGGTACTGGTGAGATAACTATTGCTTGTACAACTAGACAATTTTTCCGCCCAGGCCAAGTAGGAAGACACGCATGCATACATGGGTTCACATTTACGTTTACATCAATCGGACGGGGGGATTTTCATCTCTTCCCTTCTTTGTTCCCACCACGCCGAGAAGAAGAACAGTCCTAAGTCGAAAAAGCCGGCGCTCTCGTCGAGATACGGAGCGTGTACACATAATGTCAACGTTTCGCGTGATGTTGATACCAACCAGAACGGGCCTTTGATGTCGGTGTAAGCTAACGTTCGTTGGGTGGTGCAAAGCGAGGTCAGGTGTGTACCGCGACCAAGGGTACGATGCCTTGCAACGCTAATCTCACGTGGCCCACGAGCTCCCCCGACTAGAACTCATCTAACTTAACTTTCAACCTCGTTGGCGTCTTCTTGTCGCCCGTTCTGCTTGCTCCTGTCCATCGGTGGCGCCTTCTTTGGTACCGGGGGACGGTTCGGTTTGGCAGGACACACGGCCTTGGCCGTGTCGGGAGGCAGGCATCACACTTGCGCTATCTTGGACAATGAAGCGTTGAAGGTGAGCCAGCGTCGGACATAGGTTGACACTGGCTGACTTGATTGCTGTGAGCCGCTTGTACAGCGCGCCGGGACGTGAGTACGCCCATGGACGTTGGGTCGTTGCTCTGAGGGTTCCCAGAAAAACAATCACAAAGTAAAGGGATTTTCATACGATCAATCTCGCCGTGGAGATACCTTTCATGTATAGGGTTCAACCCCCATGCCTCTCGTGTATGGTGGTTATTTTATTTTTTTGCTCGAGACAACCCCTAAGTGGGGCTTCAGGATACCCGCCCCAACTCCTGCAACCCATGTACGCCATTACCCCCCGAGATATGCTGAACGCAATCTGGCCTACACCAGCTAGTTTGTATAGTCCCGACGTAACATACGCATCTCCACCAACATCTTCTTTGGTGCCCCACCTCGGTCGATCGTGTCATGACGTCATGGCAACAGTGTTGGGGGGCGAGGAACGATACCTCGTCCAACTACGGCCAGCTGGGGCAAGGCAACACTGACGGTATCGGTATCGCCCCAGGCCAGATGGGAGACAATCTACCCGAGGTCGACCTCGGGACAAACCGGACAGCTGTGGCTTTGGAGACTGGCTGGCACCACACGTGAGCGTATCGAGGCTGCGGGTACACGGACTGTGAATGAATATAATCTGTATCTACATGTATAGTGAGTTGTTGTTTCTGAAGATTGCTGAAGCTGAAAACTTGTTTTTTTCTGAAGCTTTCTGAAGCTGAAATCTCTGCTGTTTCGTTCTCGTCTCGAAGCTTTGCTGCTGCTTCGCCACGGACCCATTCCCGACACCGGTTAGTGTCCGAGGACCCAAGAGCCGTAAGTCACCTCCCTATCGCGCGCGACACACACGCTCGTTCTTAGCATCGTTTTGTGTTTCACCCGCGGTGCTTTTCTCGCGTACACGGGCGAGACGCCTCGCATGCGACACCTTCGCCACTGCTCGGCTCTAAGAGCGGCGAAACGCGCACTTGTTATTAATAATAATGCGTTCCTTTTGCCGAATCGCGCCCCCCCTCTCTCTTGCACGGAAAGGTGCGTGATCCTGGACAACAAGGAGCTGCACTGCTTCGGCAGGAACCACGACGGCCAGCTGGGGCAGGGGGACACCGAGGATCGGGGGTACACGGCCGGGCAGATGGGAGACGACATGGTCGGGGTGGATCTCGGCGAAGGAAGGCACCCGGTGGCCGTGGCGGCGGGGCGGTGGCACACGTGCGTGCTGATGGACAACGATGAGGTGAAGTGCTTCGGTGTGAACACCGTCGAGGACCTGGGCGCCGGGCAGCTGGGCCTCGAGGACCAAATCAGCCGAGGCGGTTCCCTGGACACCATCGGGGACAACCTGCCGTCGGTGGATCTCGGCACCGGGCGCGTGGCCGGCTGGGTGTTCGCGGGGTTCGACCACACGTGCGTTATTTTCCAGGACTCCTCGCTCAAGTGGTGAGTGATAGCACGCGATTGTAAACACGACACGACTTGCTACATATGTATTGTGCGCATGCATGTGTTTCGACTATTCTCCGCGCTGTTTAGTCCTTTGTGCGTCCAAAACCGCTCTTCTTGATTCTCTTATTTTCTGGTCGCGACTTCTGGCATCATGTGTGGGTTAAAGATTGGGGCCACAGATTAGAGGCTTTGTCCGGGCGCCCATTCTCCGGTTTTCTGTCCTCTAATTCTGCGCATTTCGTGGCTTGTGCGTACGAATGTTTGCTGCTTCGGGTGTTGCTGTAGGAATAGGAGGCCGTTGTAACCGTTTCTTTTATTTCAGTGCGTCGTGCTATCTCGCTCAAGTCTTACATTTTGTAGTTCGGCGTAACTAACTTTCCCAAATGGCGTGTGACTTCAAAGCATGAGGATGTCATACGAAAATGGTGGAGAAATTCCGCGACCTTGAAGACAATCGTTCCAACTGTTTTTGGGCCCCATTCGCTTCCAAGTTTTTTGAAACTGTCCATTTGTTTCGGCTTCGAACTCTCTTGGCCATTTCCAAAAATGTTGAAGAAAGGCGCCCCTTTCAAAACGCCTCTTTAACGCGGCGAAGAAGGTTGTACTGCAACCTCCTTTTCTTCCGACAAGCCTCTTTTTTTTCTCCTGGAGCAGATTGGGGCAGACTTCCACCCCAAACCCACGTGGTGCGTGAAAGGGTCCATCTAGTCTCGATTACTACTCTGTGCAATCCTGTTTCGTCGGCCCGTTGCCTTGAAGATTCATACATTCGGTCGCTAGAGGCCCGCCTGTCTACCCAATCCCCTCGCAGCTTCGAACTCAATTTGATTTTAGGCATCATCCCCGCCGTCCACCATAGACACTCGTGTCGATTGCCAAGCACCTAAGGCCCCCCCGTTCCTGGCGCCGCCGCCCCGTGAATGAAGCTGGGGTTTGAACGCGTCTGGGCAGCTGGGTCTCGAGGACACGGATGACAGGGGGGCCGATATCGAGACCATGGGTGTGGATTTGGCTGCGATTGAGCTTGGGGGGCTGGAGGTGGCGGTTTCACCCTCACCTGTCGTTTTCGACGACGACGACGACGACAACGATGACGACGATGATGATGATGGGGAGGTGGTGGTAGAAGACGACGACGACGGCGACGCTCTCGGGAGCGCGGATGGAGACGACGAGGTGCTGAGCACGGTAAGGGTTACGGTGGTAGCGGCTGCGAGTCAGCCGTGGGGCAACGGCAACGCCCGAAACGTGCCGGCGACGACAACGCCAATACCATCATCCTTTTTTTGTCTTTCGTCAAGCTTTGTTCCAATCCAGAGATATTGTACAAACTACCATCGAGTGTTTACAGCAGTATGTAGTTTCTTTTATTGTTTCTCTCGTGACGGTTCGGCCCTCTGAGTCTTGCCGTGTCGAAGAAGTGTGCAGCGTTGGTAGTACGGTCAGGCTGTTGGCTTGGTTGGGTGGATTGCTGTTTCACTTTAACACGGGGTGTTTGGCTTCGGGGTTGTTGCTGTTTTCATACCTTACCCCGATTGCTTGTCACGACAACGACACGGTGGTCGTGGCGGCGCGTCTGTCGCCTTGTCGGTACGATGTATATTGCAACATGCCCGCGCAACTTGAAGAAGAAGCCCGTTCGTCAAACACGATGACACCGAAAACTGACAATGATTTGGCCTTTCACCGTTTTAGTCTTGCTCGTCTTGGGTGGATGTTTTCCCCCCACGCGCCCCAGGAATGGATAATAGCTATTGCCCTCACTGCGGTGGCCGGAGCGATTTTCGTCGTGGGCATCATGTTTCTCTGCTGCTGCCGGCGTCTGGGGAGGCAAGGCGGCAACTCGGGCTTCTGCAAGAAGAAGATGAATCCCTCCGTGACCACGAGCGGTGAGTATCCGACCGACGCTTGCGAGCCGTTGTCGGTGGAAACTGGGAACGTGATTACGGTACGAGTCAGCCTTCTGCGGCCGTGCTCTTCTTGTGGCGCTCGCTCACTGCGGCGTTTGCCGGAGCGAGCTGCCATCTATTGGTTTTATGGTCAGCCCGGTGGTCTAGTTGGTATCCTCGAAATCCTCAAGAGGTCAGGTCAGGGGTTCGAATCCCGGCGTAAGTGAGCTTTTCTTGCAAAGTTTTTCTCTCGCTTCCGCTCCTGGCCTAGTGGATAGCGCTAGTTCTTGTGTACGCAGAGGGAAGAGAGTGCTAAACTCTTCTCGCATTAAAAATCGAAGGCAAAGTACCGCGGGAGGGGAGAGTAGAGAAGGGCTCTTCTGTGTGACCACGAGTTGGAGTAAAACGGCACTATTATAGTGCTGTGAGCGCTGATTTGAAGCGAAGAAAAAAAAAATTACAATGATACCTCCGGCAACGCCGTAGCATCGCTCGGATGTAAATTGTTGCCCGCGCGTGAAGGTGCGGGATTGTTGTCGCCAGAGTCGACCCCGTGAACGAGCCGAACATGTGAACGCAAACGGTCGTGTGTTTATCTTGTTGCATACTTTACGTTGATTTTGGGCAAGACACGCGGATATCCACATGAGACGGGATTGGAACTGGGACAGAAATGTATACCACGGGTCTCACCGAGAAGAAAATTGCACCGTTTCTAATTGACTTGCGCCCTTTGGGCCACTTCCTTATCAAACAGGTACTCATCACGAAGCCGAAGCCGGCCATCGTACGGGTGAGGATGACGACGCTCGTGGACTCGAAGGTGACAAGACAAGGGGCTCTCTCGAGATGAGGATTAGGATTCGGAAGGGTTGCCGTCTTCAACTCGGAGCAAGACGAGAACGTCGTATGCATACGCAAGGGGTTGAAAAGCTATGATGACGCGTACCCACCACCACCAGAACCTCCTGCGTACACAACTTCGGCGTTACAAATTTGTACCATGACCAGCAATCTAGCGCTCGCCGAAATGTGTGTTTGCAATGTTCCCGAGGAGGTCTGTGTCCAGTTCCGCCACAAAGTACGCTTGTACGTATGCGAACGGACTCAACCCTTGTGAAACGCACACCAGACCTCATGTTTCCTACCACAACGCGCTGTGCCCCTCCCTGTACCTCTCCCTCCCGCGCGGCACTGAACTGCTGTGATCCTTCCGCAGACTTTGCCGCCTTCGGACCGACCCACATGGTGGGGGCTACGCGGAACACGCACCCCCCCAACCACGGCGGGCAGACACCCGGCAGCCAGACGCACAGCGTTTCTCTTTCAGGTTAAGCCGGAACCCTTAGTGGCGCTCACGCCAAGTGCACCAGAGGCAATTTCACCCTTCCGTGGGTCGAGAAGCCGATGCTTCGTGCTCGTAGTAATGGTTATGATACTCAGTTGTCCCTCACCGCATGTTGTTAATAGTTTGTAGTGCCGAGGTATTTGGCCGTCCGTCATAGTTCGGGCACCCGGCACATCAACGTGACAAGTTGATTGTTCCACCCGTGTCACGCTATTTCAGTGGCCTTATGCACGGGCATGCAGCCTTAATCAGGGACCAACTAGTGCGTCCCTGTGCTCGTCGCGTGCACCTTGGGCAGTTTTTGCTCCTTTTTTGGAGAGCTTACCTCCCCCCCCCCCGCCATTGTTTCCAGGCGGCGAAGTCCGCGTGGGCGCGGTGGGCTCAGCGGGGGCAGCGATTACCGGAGGCGTGGCGCTCGGGTGGAACATGGTCGGTGTGCTCGCGGAAGGCCTGCCGTGGATTGGAGTGGCGTACCACATGCTGAACGAGATTGCCGACAGCGTGGACACCAGGAACGCGATGCAGGTGTCAGAACGACGGGGCACATTTTTTTTTTTTTCTGGAGGGATTTTCAGGATGCTGTGAAAGTTTCGTCGGTAGCGTTGGTTGTGGGGCTCGCGTTCGGTGCTTCGCGTACCTCTCTCGGTGTCCAAGGTTTTGTAGGTACTGTGGTTTTCTCACAGGAGGCGTCAAAGACGAGCGGGGCGTTGTTTGCAGGTCGTACGCTCTTCCCAGCCAGGGACCGTGGCGATGTGCGTCATGCCCACAAAACCGTTGACTCGCGGACATTCATCGCATTGCCAAAATGCAGATGCATAACATAAACACCCGCGGAGGCACACACTTCGAGTTCGCCAGGTCTCTTATTCTTCAGCAGGACAAACGCAAAAGCGTACATCCGGCGTACTTTCAGCACCGATGTCGAATAATAGTACGTTTTGGCCTCGATGTCCATGTGCAAGACCCCTTTGTTGTTCTGGTTTGCTTAAGCCATCTATCCAACACTGTCATGTTTATCCGTGTACGACTTCATGCCGGAGAGTCGAACCAAATAAAAGTCCCCTTAGCCATGCAAGGCACCGCTCTTAACACGCACGCGTGCTTCGCTCCCTGCTTGCTGCGTGGTACTTAGGGCAACATGGTGAAGATCAAGAGTTGGGCCATCAGCCTGCGTGACGTTCTCGTGCAGATGAGCCGTCAGATGCAGGTCAGTCAAGTCACGGACATGGGACAGCTTCAGTCTCGCAACGGTCGGAGGAGTGCGAAAGCGAGCGATTGTCCGCTGGGGGAGGGGAGGCAGGCACTGCGACAGTGGTGTAGACTAATCCGCTTGTCGGCATGTTTCCAACGAGCGTTTGTTGCTGTCGCCAGAAAAGGGGGAAAACCTCCTCCAACATCTCGTCCTCTAGGTGACCCCAGGTTTCCAAAAGATGACATTATTCCGATTCGCAATAAATGTCAGTTTCCTCCGACACAGAGGCTTGTGTTGTTTTTTTTCCGATGATGTAAGAGCAAGCTGCAATTGTGTGTGGTGCGCGTGTGCATTTTCTTGGTCCCATTCGGTCTGGGAGCCAAGTCTACACCGTTCGTATGTATACGTGTTTTGACGAACCAGCCAGCCGGGGGTCACACAGACAGGAACGAAAGCAAAACACACGGGGGGATTTCACGGATGGCGGGAGATAACCCCAGCCTGCAGTCGCGCTATCCATCATCCATCAGTCGATTGAAACACAACCCCGGTTGCCGTTTCCTGTTGCATCCGCCGCTCGCTGCCGTTCTCCTACTCTTGCACGACATGCAACGGTTGCCTGTCATCGTCCGACGCCTTCCCACCACGTGACGCCACCCCTGTCCGGCGATGGTAGACCCGGCCGGCGGTGAATGCTCGCGCTCTGCAGCACATGTCGACGGACGTCATGAGCAGCCTGCAGACCCTCGTGGATGTGAGTGGTTCGATTCGGCCCCGCGCGTAGCAGGCGAGGGTAAAGGGGCTACGCGGTGGGGACCGGCGCAAGGAGAGGGTGCCGCACGAGACCAAACCTTACCTTGTCTGAGGCGTGCTTGGGTGTGTGTGTTGTGTGTGTGTGTGGGGGGGGGGGGGGGGGGGTACTCATAGCCGTGCATGCCGTAGTCGTTAGACCGGTGACCTCGCGCATCCCTACAAAGCCGGGACGGACGGAGCACGCCGGGACTTCTCACTGGACCAGACTCTGGTGGGGGGGCGGGAATAGTTGACTCTCCTCCATTCTTGCAATAACGCCCTCCACCACTAAGTAGGCGTCATTACCGCTTTGGGTGCTCGCCTGCCCTGGGTCTGCAGACCACTTTCTGCAGACCACTTTGGGGTATTAAGTCCTTCCGCCGAGCGTCTCACCCACCGATCACCACCAATCATGACGAAGGCTCCGGCCTTTGAAAACATAATAAATTGGCGTATTTCGTGACGAATAATATGCAACCCCCATCAACCCAAATTTTCTTGGAATATTGTCTGCAGACGGTCGCCTCGTACAACGCGAAGGGGACCTTGGCGCAGTATGCCTCTTCTCGCTCCTGCCAGAGGGCCGTCGACGCCGCAGACACCGCTCTCCGGGGGGCACTGACCAAGCTCAGCGTAAGCCCCAACAGGCAGCCTCGCCGGTTAACCACAGGAGTGGAGAGTTGTTAGCCTTGCCTCCTGCTTGAAGACGCCCGGCAGAATCGAGACCCTCTCCTCTCAGCGCGCACAAACCATTTTTGCGCATGCAAAGGGAGAATTTTTTATGAGTCTGGAGCACGCGTGTACGCTGCACCCAAGGGCAATGGGTGTATGTTGTTCGTAAGAGGCTCGACGACGTTTGCTAAACGGTCTTAAAGGGGTGGCTCTCTCCCTCTCTCTCTCTGTGTTTGCTCGTGGTGTGTTCCCGCTGCAGGTCGGGCAAGGCGCCGAGCTCATCACCATGGTGGGGCGCCTGCAGGGCGTTGGGCTGGTGGTGGACGAGAAGCTGGACATGATCATCGAGCAGCTCCGGAGGCAGGAAGAATCCGCGGCGAAGATGGAGCTCAGTCTCGCCAAGTACTCCGCGTCCATAGCTGAGGTGAGAACGAGGGGGGCACCCGATAGTCTGTCTGTGCAGGTTTTTCTAAGTGAGCAAACATACAATACTCCTCCTACTGGATAAAGTAGGTATGTGTAGAATCCGCTATGTTGGGGTAAGGGTTACGGGTTAGGGTCTGCGTGCCCCCTTCCTGGTCGTATTCGTGCAAAATAAACTTGCTTTTTATGTTCTTTGCGTAGGCAGTCCGGGCCGCCGCTGCTGTTGTTGTTTCCCAGCTAACGGGCTGTGCGCAACTTTTATTAAACATGCCGATCTGCGAAGTCATAGGCGTGCACAAGGTCCACGCACGGACAATTAAAAAAGGTTCAAGTCTTGTCCGCGCGTCTGCCAAACAACTCCACGCCATAGAACCTCCGTGCCGAATTGGTCTCCGACAATTGTTGGGTGCAAGTTTTGATGTGACACCCGAGAGGCTGAGACTCGCGCGCATTCTTTCCCCCCTACTCTTGTCCCCCCCCGCCCCCGCCCCCGATTTGCCGGCGACAGGTTCTCGGACGTGTCTCTAGCGTCGGCAGCTCAAGCGGTGACGGGAAGGAACGACCACGCTCCAATGGCAAGGTGCGGGTCCCGCGGGAGGGGCGCGTCGCGTGTGTTGCCGTGCGTGCGAAAAAGTCTCGGTTGGCGTAGCGTCTACATACTCCCGTAGACTCTCGCGATATGGCGGCTTAGGCGTTTCGATCGGTGAACAGTACCCAGGGCGCCAACAACGCGGATTTGCCCCACATCGCCACCCACGTCCCGCATTTGTTCTGAATCGTTGTTCCCTTTGCTTGGTAGCACTGCCGTTCGTAGTGCTCCCCTCAGCACCTTGGCTTGAGATTACGTGCGTCTTGCCTGCTGTTATTCTACCGCCTCGCGATGTAGACGTTGCGTGAGCTCGGGAAGGAGCAACTGTACAAGCTACAAATTTCCAAGGACGACGTGACTTACGCCAGCAAGAGGCCCTTCGCCTCTGGGAGCTACTCCGAGGTATACTACGCTAAGCTCTGGGTGTTGGTTTGGTCCTGTCTCCTTCATCTATTGCACTCTGTAGAGATCGTCTTCGGCAGACGGAGGGACGTACGCATCGTTCTGGATGACGTCAAGTTGATAGTTCGTGCTTGATTCTTACGTTTTTCTAACCTCCCTGCGCGCATCCGTGCTTCTCCGTGGTTGGCAGTGAGGGCACCAAGAGTGCAGTCTTTGCGTTGGTTAATCGAAGGACGGTAGTGGCACGGTAGATATCGTGAAAGACGTCAAGGATAGTGTATCAGCATCGCTCGGATTGTTTGCCGTAGGTGTGGCGAGATATCGCACAGCATCAAGCGCTCCTCGACGTCTTACTCAAAACACTATTTGGTTATCGGGTAGGTTTACGAACACCTATCTATGTTGCGAAATGCCGGTTGCAGGTGTATCAAGTCATCCACGAGGGAGTCGTCAAGGCCGCGAAAAAGACGAACCTGGCACGGTTAGGGGTGGGCAAGAAGGACATTGACCGCGTGTTCGAGAGATTTGTCAAGGAGCTCTACATCCTAAGCCAGATGCACAGCGAGAGGTGTGTGTGTGTGTGTGTTTGCTTTAATTTGCATCGACCGCGCTAACTGGCTGACCAATGAAAATGAATCAGACTTGGTAGCGGGATAAAAAAACGCGAACACGATTTCTGACCAAAGGATTCTACGGACAGGGGGGTGTCGGTGCGTGCATGCGTGTGTCTCCCTGTATTTCTAGGAAGGTTGAAATAGTGTACCGAAACTAAGGTCAGTCACCTCTCTTGTAGCCATGTGACTCACCCTCTCACAAGTGTCGCGCTTATTGTGGAAAATTATTTGTCTTCCCTAGGTCACAGGCGATGATGGATGTTTGAACGCATGACGCAGAGGAATATGCGTACGTATACGTGTAGTGCGGTTTGCCTTAGTGGGGCAGGGGACGTGAAGCACGAACCGAAACGCCAACTAAAAGTAGGCGGCGTTCTCTTGCCGGCGAGTGCAAGCAAACGACATCGGACCATCCTTCGGCAGCACACGGTACTGTTTCTCCCCCCCTTTTTCGACGTTCAATCCTTTTTTTCTCGGCCAACAACGTCGGTTGTCGTGAAAAATCGATCAGGGTGGTGTCGATGTACGGCGCTATCGCGTCTCCTACGGAGCTGACCCTAGTGATGGAGTTTCTAGAGAGAGGCAGCATTCGAACGGTGAGTGCGCAGCGCGTGTTCCTTCCGTAGTAACTGTTGCATGGCTGGTGTTTGTCGCAACAATAAGCTTCCTACCGTTGTGCCGCCAAGGCGGCGGTTGAAACTCAAGGTGTGTGATAGAAGTACGGCCGGTGTAGTTTGTCTTGAGAGGGCTGCTGTGACAACCTCGCCACACGAAAACGCTTTTATGAGAAGCACCGGAAGAGCTGGGCGCGTGGCTCGCCTTCTTTTCTGACGGCTGCTGGTTGATTGACCCTCGTTCCTAGTCGAAATGCAACCGCCCGAAAAGGCATTCGCAATCTCACGAAATCACCAGCTTGGGGGGGGTGGTCGTCGTCAATGGTCAGCCCACGGAACCAATCAACAACTGGAGGACCCCCTCCCCCCCCCCACTGTCACATTGATTTTTCGTTCGCGCGCATGCTGCGGGGCGCCGGACCACATCTATACAGATCTTAGACGACGACAGGCAGCGGCAGAGCATGACGCGGGTGGTGCGGCACGGCCTGCTGCTAGACACGGCTGAGGGCATGACGTACCTGTACAACAACGGCGTCCAACACCGAGACCTCAAGAGCGCCAACTGCCTCGTCACCCACGACTGGCGGGTGAAGGTATGGCGTGTCTGCATGGGCCGAAACCCGTGGCTTTTCGACTCTTGTGCGCCCTGGCACGGAGAGAAAGCTTCCAAATAGGTATTACGTTTTCAGCATCATGCCAACCCCCTTACTACAAAGTTTCATGGAGGCCGTGTCCACTACATCCGAGAAGGTTGAAGGGGATTCTCTTTCTCCCAAGACCGAAAACAGATGGTATTCGTCTTTCCTTTATCCGCGGGCGGGTGTCCTTTGCTACTACAGAGGCAGGCCGGTAGGGGAGTGTCGGTCTTGAGGGCTCAGACGCACTTTTAAAAGTTGATTGAAGCATACGTGAAGGCGAACGCGAACAATCCTCTTCCACGCTCACTCTCTGCGAATCCCCCCTGGCCAATTCCGCGATCGCTCATGAAGATCTCTGACTTCGGACTTTCGAAGACCATCGACGCCATCTCGACGGGCTCTAGCAGTACCATGTCTGGCAGCTTCAGGGGGGGGACGATGACATACATGGTGAGCGGGTGTGAGCTCGCTCTGGAGTGGGGGGGCTCCGCTGACTGAACTTGCTGTTCGAAACCAAAGCCAAACGTGAAACCGAAACGTTCATTGCGATGGTTCGTCGACCAATCTGATGGGGTTTGGAAGGAGTCCGAGGTACGCCTTCGTAGTGTAAAGTTGCCTTGTAAGCGGGTATCACAAACTTATAACCCATGGTATTATAGCGTATGTTGTAATTTGGTCGGAACAAGATTCTGTGGTTTTGCGATATTTTTTGTCAGTTTATCACCAGCCAGCACCCTGGGAAACTTACGGTGCCGTTGATGAACGTTGTCAGCGCGTCTGTCGGGGCGGGTGCACGAGCGAGCTTCGTCCTCCAAAGCACCTCCGAACACATTATTTCCCTTGCCCTTGCCAAGCAATGAGTAACGATTGATCATCCTGTGTACCCTCCCCGAACCTTCGGTGGTGATGTTGATCGTCCGTGCCTCCTTTTTTTTTCCGACGATAGGCACCGGAGCTGTTGCCTGGAGGAGCGGGCGGAGACGTCCCAGCGGAGCTAAGCGATGCCTACAGGTACCGTGAACGATGGTAGACACATTGTCAGTCGCCGGGAGATCTACAAGCACCCGATCCAACGATACGCGCCGCACTTTGCCTCCTTTTTTGTTAGCGGCATCCAGCCTTGCCTACTGAGACGGCCCGAAGTCCTCCCTGTTCTTGGGGGAGAAACTGAGAAGTTCGTGTATTCGGTTTCAAAGAGAGACGGGGGAGAGGACTGCCCTCGTTCTCCACTGCTAGCTATCCACAGTTCAAGTGGAAGAGGCTGTGGTGAAACATTTACAGTGAGTGTCAGAAAAACCAGCTATTGTAGCTGTTCAGTGCACACGCTTCATTCAGTCCAAAACCGTCCGTTGAAGCAAGCCGCCGGTTTCGCCCTGCTCTCGACATGGACCCCAATGTGCTCCACTCTTCTCGCGATGTGGTACAACAATAATTTCCTCGTAACGTTCCTCGATTGTCCACTTGCGTGCCCCCCCCCCCCCCCCCCGGCTCACCAACTTTCGGGGAATCCTGGGGGAAATCCTCTGCGGGGAAAGAAGAAACCCCGGGGCCGGGGTGGGAAATTTTGAACCGCCCCCCCTGTTAAAGAAAGGGGAACGTCTCCACATCCCCGGAAAATGGGGCCCCTTTTACAGGGGGGGGCAACAAAAACCTCACCAACTGATTTTTTAAAAAAATGGGCCTCCGGGAACATGTTTTCGGGGTTAAGAACCCCCTATGCCCTTTTGGAAGGGGGAAAGGGGCCCCCGCTCCAGGTAAAAACTGCTGCGTGTGAAAAACAAAAATAATGCACCCCCCTGGGCCAATAAATTTCTAATTTTATCCGCGCTTCTGCAACGACCGCACGTGACTCCCCTAATGGCGGGGCAACCAAACACACCGCCCCCCCCCTCCACGCACTCCCTGGTCCCAACCTGCATCCGTATGCCTCCTTGCACCAAATTTGCCTCCCAAAACCTTGGTGCATCAAGCCCGCTGTGGGCTTATCCTCTCCCT
>FN649736.1:1104170-1138947 GCA_000310025.1 Ectocarpus siliculosus
CCCCAAAGTCCCCCCTTTTTTTGGGGGAAAAAATGAAAATTTTGGTTTTTTGGTTTTAAAAAGGGAGGGGGGGGGGGGCGGCCCTTTTTTTCCCTTGGTAGTTTTCCCCATTTAAAGGGGAAGGGGGGGGGGGGAAACTTTTCCGGGGGGGTTCAAAAAACCCCGTTTTTGTAGGTTTTCGGGGCCCCCGTTTCTTTCAGTCCAAAACCCTCCGTTAAACCAACCCCCCGGTTTCCCCCCCCTTTCAACAGGGCCCCCAATGGGCCCCCCTTTTTCCGGGATGGGGTACAACAAAAATTTCCTTGAAACTTTCCCGGATTTTCCCCTTGGGGGCCCCCCCCCCCCCCCCCGGTCTCACCAGCTTCGGGGTAGTCGTGTGGGACATCGTCTGCGGTGAAGGACGAACCCCGTGGGCAGGCGTGCGAATTTATGACCTGCCCCCGCTGTTAAGGAAGGGGGAGCGTCTCGACATCCCGGTAGAGTGCGGCCGCTTCTACAGGTGGGGCGCAGCAAAATCATCACGACGTGATTCTTGAAAAGAGTGGTCGTCGGGGAGCATGTTTCGGGGTTGATGACCGCCGTATGCGCTTTGGTAGGGTGGAAGGTGTCCTCGGCTCGAGGTAACAGCTGCTGCGTGTGAAGACGACGAGTAGTGCACCGCCATGGCCAAGTAAGTTCGTAGTTGTATCGGCGCTTCTGCAACGACCGCACGTGACTCGCCTACTGGCGGGGCAGCGAACCACACCGCCGCCGCCCTCCACGCACTCCCTGGTCCCACCCTGCATCCGTATGCCTCCTTGCACGAAATTGGCCTCGCAAACCCTTGGTGCATCAAGCCGGCTGTGGCCTTATCCTCTCCCTACCCAACCCCCAAACACCAGGAGGTTGATGGTGAGCTGTTGGAACCAAGACCCCCACCGCCGCCCCACCTTCGACAGCATCCTCAAGGACACGAGGAAGGAAGCAGACCGGCCGTTCTCCGCCGCACTCGCACCGTCCCTGCCTGCGGATGCCCCCGCCGCCACCGGCATCATGCCGGCGTGGGGCCAACGCCGCCCCCGGGCCGGCGTTATCGCACCGGTGCAGCGGGCTTGGAGCCAGCCGGTGACGTCACTGCCGGCTCCCGACGGTGCGCCAGGAGGCGATGGTACCACCGCACCCAAGACGTCGAGGCAAGCAGCGACGGGGAGCGGAGTTGGGTCTGTCTCCGTGGGATCTGCCGTTCCAGGCTCTCGGGTTCGGAAGAGTACACACGGGCGGGGAGGGGGAAAGGCACGGGCAGGAACATCCCAGGCGTCGGGGCGAAGAGCACGCAGGGGGGGGGGTGTCGTAGCGCTGCAAGAGCCAAGGCGTGTGCAGGTTGTTCATGGATTTAGGCTGGCAGGGGGGGACGGGGAAGCTTGAGTGAGTGGTGCGGGCCTTTTCTATCAGTGTTGTGGCGGGCGGGGAAAGGGAAAAGCGCTCAATGCGATTTCGGAAGTACGCACTGGTAGTTTGGGCGTTGCTGTATGTTTGGTTGCCATCATCTGCCGTGAGGTTCGCAAATTTTTGTGTGTTTGTTGTTCGGTTTCGACGAATGCGGTGCTGGTGCACATTTTGGTAACGAATGCACCAGCGCTTACGGCGAAGCTGTCGGTGTGTGGCTGTTTGGTTGTGCGTCGTCCGCTCACTCGCGGATTTGTAAATTAAATTGGTTGCTGACTGCGCGGACAGACAAGGTTGGAGCTTGTGTTGGTTTGTGGTCTGAATCGCAGCTGAGGCAAGAAAGACAGAGAACACCATGCATCGTGTACGAAGTATATGTTTTCAGCTTGGCATGGGATTGGATTGGATTGTTGTGATGGTATGTACGATGTATGTGCGTTTGCTTCAGTTTGGTACGAGCATGAGACTCTGCTGTAATGTAGCAAAGAAATCTGAGATGGATTCAGATTATTTTTTGCGGACCATCTATCCAGCTCTGCTCATTTTCAGCACTGTCTGAATTGTACCCGGATCCGTCGGTGCTGAACGGCTGTCATGTCGTGTTTTGTGGTGTCATTTACGTCTGAGGCTGGGCCGCGCCTCGTTCATTTCGGCCGGCTCATTTGTATTGCTGTCTGTGTTTTATAGAGCGTAACCGTTGGTATTGCAATTACGATATCAAGGCTGCACTTGTTTTGACTGACTGCCCTCACATTCGTTATGCGACACCCTTTTCGCGCCTCGATGGCATGGGGGGCGGTAGGCCTTGTGTGCGAAAACCAACACCGATACCGGACGCTCCACGGCTTCATGGAGGGTGGGTTGGATAGCTTCTTCGGGTTTACTTGATTGTGGCGTTTAAGTGGTGCTCGCCTTGTATTGGTTTCGTGACTCAGTGTTGATGGTATTTGGAGGTAGTCGTGTGTGGTATATATAGCGCGGTCAAACGCGGTGTTACCACGGCGTGATGAGATGCAAGGGTTCTTCCGTCGTCATGTTTTGCCCCATGTGGTCACTTGAACAGTGCAATTGAGCTGGTCTGGCGTGTGCTGGACTCAAGGCCGGACGGTGTGCATGTAAGGTTAGACAAGATAGCTTAAACAAGAGAGAGCGAGGAAAGCATGAACATCCTGCTCCGTGGTCGGACTACAGTAGTTCCACACGGCCCCACACGGGAGGCGATGGAAGAGAAGAAATTTCTCAGCCATCAGCTTTTGGGGGAGACAACGGGCACTATGATTTCCTGTTCTTGTTGGTTTTGCTTTCCTTTTCCCTGCTGTTCGTTGTCTGCAACACTGTAGACTTTGTAGTCTATTCGAGGAGCGTTTGATGTCTTTTGGTCTTCTTGTTGTGTTTGTTTTTTTATGTGATTGTTCGCAAATAAATTATTGGTGATGGTAGGTTGTACCACGTTGTAGCATTATAAAGGAAGCGTTCACATGGTTTGTGATAAGCCCGACAGAGAACTCCCGGTATTGTAGAGACGAGCGGAGATGTACCGCTCAAGGAAGAAGCGTTTTACGCTTTTGTTGTGTCACATGATGTGCGTAGTTGGTATTGTTTGCTTCTCTCTCCTTTCAAATGTGCGCTTATCGTTCCCCAAACAATGCGTAAAATCGAGTCAATTGGTTGTGGTTGGAGAAAAACAAATCGCGTTGCATCACGCTCCCCGGCTTCGTAGGGGTGCCAGGTTAACCTCTTCAGTTTTACAGAAATCTTTAATGGTACTCCCACGGCATTTGGTAAGTAAGTGTGTTAATCAAGTCGGCTTCCTAGTGACTGTATCGATGAGCTGTATCAGCGCGGAGAACTAGCCCTCGCGCGATTCGAATGTGGTCTCTTGTGCACAAGAAAACGGGAAGATTGGGGACCCTGACCCGTGACCCGAAAAACGGGGCATGCTTGTGTGGGAAGGGGGTGCGCAACCAACGTTTTATGAAGCACTACAGCCAGAGCCTCCCTCCCTGTCGTGTTCGCCGCGACTGTCGCGCGGGAAGGCGTGGGTGGGTGTCTCTATGGCGGTGGTAGATCGTATCAGTCGTGGAGAACGATGGCGGGATAAACGGGTAAGCAAAGCAGAGTGCGTATTTCCTGAAACAAACGCGATCATTTTCAAAGGCCCATATTCCGCACGATCCAAACACTCGATGATTTAGACTAAATAGCCAACCACCCGCCCACCCTGCCCCCGTGCGAAGCATGTTAGTCTCAGCAGCATTCGCGTGTGGCGCGTGCGTGTGTTTTTTGGACACTTGCACTATAATACAACAAACACCAAATGAACGGTTGTGTATCCATCCGTGTAAACGGCAAACACCCCTCCATTCGCGTGTGTTTTTACTATTAGCATCGGCCGCGCTAACCGGCTGACCAATGGAAAGACGTCAGTGTGTGTGTTTTTATTATTAGCATCGACCGCGCTAACCGGCTGACCAATGAAAAGACGTCAGTCTTAGTGCGGTTGAAAACACAAAACACTTCTATCTGCCATGAACTGGGACCCCGTGAGGGGGCAGCATGGAGGAGGCTAAACTATCCTTCGGATCAAAGACAGAAGCGGTGGCAACAGAAGAAAACTGGACGCGTCTACCAAGGCTATTACCTTGTACTCTAGTTCGTCTAGGAGTACTTTCACCATTATCGTCCTTGTTTTCGCCACCATCATTCTGATCCTCATTTTGACAAGAATCTCTGGGCAGTTCTTCCCTAGCCCTACGTTCTTTGTTTTGGGGAAGGTCATCTGGCTCAAACCCTTTGCTCTCTTCCACTCCTCCATGTTTTCCGCCTCTATCGTCGTCTTCGTCCTCCTTTCTTCCCTTATTCCTTTCCTTCGTCTCCGTCACTCCTTAAAGAATTACCCTCACTACTATCGTTGTCGCAGAGATCCCAACCGATTGGCCCTGGTGGAAGTTGGTCGATCAGTAGCCCATGACGTTTGAACACATCGCGAGTTCGCATCGACAGAAAACGAGCTAGCTCAGAGGTAAACCGTCTCCGAATCCTGTTATTTAGTATGAAAAGCTTTCAGGCGAACTAAGGCTCTTTCATCGTCAAAATTCCTCCTGCAAAAGGCTTCGTGCGCCAAGTGGTTGGCGATAGCAACGATGAGTCGATTGGTGCCTTTGCCAAGACCACCAGTCGTTGAAACAGCAGCACTATGGAGGGTAGATCTAGACGGGTTGAAAATTCCCGCATAGTGATTTGCCTTACTTGCAGCTCGATCTTCTAGGGCGGATCCTGACTTTTGGATCGACTTGTCGATGCTTCGACCTGCGGATGGGTTGACGATTGTTACGTCTATAAGAATGGACGTGGTGCAGAGTTCCTCTTCCTTCTCTCCTGCGTGTAATCCCGGGGCGATTACCAAATCCATCTTGTATAACTCGGCGGGTTTCTCGCGTTGGTCGGCCAGGTGCGCGTTGTGTGGATCTCGGCGGGTGACGAGCATGTCGGGCTTGAGACGTCCAGGCTAGAAGACGCTGATATAATGTACCAGGCGATATGTATCCTTATAGACAGGTGCCACGCATGAGCCCCCAAAGGCCTCCGGGGCGCGCATTCAAGTGAAATCCTGCGCGGTCGAGGCGACGCTGCTGGACACCACCGCCGTGCTATTTGTGTGTGAATAAGAGCACGGCAGGGAAGTGGGTACGAGGCATGAGTGTATGCACGGGCGGACATACGTGACCGGCGACGCCTTCCGCGGCCTCAAGTGCCTTAGTGTTAGCTCGATGCGTCACTTGTTTTTTGAAAGGGTCGTGCTCGAGGTCAAGCGTGGCCTTGGCTCGGATGTCGTGCAAACCGTAACACCGTGCCGCAGCGTGCCAACAGTCGACACGCCACGCCACATACAATCGCACGCGCCGGTGCCCTTCACGGCTTGATGGCATGTCATCGTGCGCTTGCAAGAAAGTGGATAGTAGTGCAAGCGGCCTTTTGTAGGTAGGTTGATGTGTTGAGTTTTTCGTACATTGTCTTGTAACACGAAGGACGCTAGATCATGCTGGAGCTGGCTCAGTAAGCCTAAACCGCAAGGAAGGGCATGTGATGCAGCTTGTCCCATAATAACCTCGACTTTGTCAGAGAGGCACGTGGCCAAAGCGTAGAGCCCTCGTTCCTTCGTGGTATGGATATTCTCGCTCAACTCCTGGGCCCACTCACGTCGGTCTACCCCTGCATTTTTCGTCTGCGCTCTCAAGTGTGTAGTTTGTTTCCTGTTGGAAGGCTTTTGACATTCATTCAGCCTTGGGCTCATGTTGTTGGCGATGGAAGAGAAGAAATATCTCAATATGTTTGCTTCCGAGGGAGGTGGGCGTAACGACCTGCTTGAAAGATAGTCTATGTAGCTAGGCTAGAGAAAACCCCATCCGATCACTCCCTTGCAGGGTTTCAAGCACAACGCTGGGAAGATAGGCAAGCCGGGTTTCTACAATTTTCTGTGCTGCTCTGCTGTAGGACAAGCTAGACATAGATTTCATTTTTATCAAGGTGTGGGGAATGGCATGGGCCAATGCAACCTCATCGGTGACCCCCCGACCTAGTGGGCATGTATGGATAGAATCATACGGTTAAACGTTTTTTCTTGATTGGTGATCTTGGGTTCAAGTCATTCGTTTTGCTTTGTATGCGGTTGGCATCGCGTGCCGAGCGGGAGCGATACGCTCTGAAATGTTCTCGTTGTCCGATACGTCGCCGGTGGCGACGTCTGACTGCTGTTTGGGTCCGTTTCTGTAGTTCTATTATCGCATTTCGGGTCGCTTTTTTGTTCGGGACCCTCTCTTCTCTTGGATTTGTTCTAGGTGTGCGCCCCTTTCGGGGTAGTTGGCACATGTATACGACCACGGAAGGCATCCGTGTCGGGCGGGCCGGTGCGAGTGTCAGAAGGTACTCGGCGGAGACCTGAACTTTTTTTCGATGTGAAGACAACGGGAACGACAACACACCCTCTAACAAAAATGGCGGATGCCATGAAACAACGGAGAGGCATCTCCTCGCATGCCCGTACTTGCGCACCTTATCGACGGGTAAAAAAACAACAGGCCCAGAGTTTCTCACGCTACATACACCGGACAGTCCCATGTACATCGCGCCAATACAGAAGAGCGTCTACAGGAGAATTAGAAGCAATTACATACCGCCACACTACATACACATGACATGATGATGATCCCTTACTTGCGGTTGAACGTCACCCCCGAACAACGTTGAATACATACATAAATACCCGCCCTACCTATTTTGGCCGCCCTCGTCGGACATGAGCTACTGCACTCGGTGGACACGGGGTACCACTATCGATCGACACCATACAAAGTCCAGGAAACTTAGAGGGATCGGTCATCTACATGCACCATTCATTGCGCAAGACAAATAGCCAAAGTATACGCACTCGGCGGTGAGAAAACACCAACAAGAGCACGCCTAGCAAGGCTTCCCAACACGCTATTAATACAAGGTTGCCGGAACAGGGGGGAGCGTCGCGCTCAAGTGCTTGAAGCTATAGCCCATGGGCCCAACATACATTTAAAAACGACAAAGTTGTGAATGCCGACTAAAGTACTCAACACGAAGTTGTGAATGCCGACAAAAATACGTAACACAAAGTTATAGATGCCGACTAAAATACTGAACACAATGGTGGTGCTGCTGTGTGAAACCTCAAACAGCGATCCACCACCAACTTCGATATACAGACTACAATCAAGACCTCGAGTCCAGCACAAGCTGTCCCAAGGACAACCACGCACGGCCCGCGGCAATCACTCCCGGTGGCACGTCGGTGCACCCACATCAACATATTTTAAATACATACATCACAACCACAAAACAGGTGTCTCATAACCGCGCTCGTTCGCAAAAAACGGTTGTCGGTCATGTGACTCAGATTCCGGCCGCCAAGAGCGCAGCAAGAATTCTCGTTTGCTCCAGGTACTTGTCGATGAAACTGTCGATTGACATCGGGGTCGCATCGGTACAAGACGAGTAGGCTTGGAGCATGTTTTTCACGAAAGACCGTCGCTCGCCTTCCTCTAGTTCCAAAAGCCGGTGCACGTCGAACGATACTGGGAGATGTTCCTCGCTCTCTACCTGTGGAGCAATGCAGAGTGTGGGTGTGGGGTGTTGCCGGGTGTAAGATTGTTACCCACCAGCTCGCGATACCAGCACAAGTTCTACCTAGTTCGTGGGTTGGAACTCCCTTCTTCGTATCCTTCGTGCGACCCCGTCGTATTCGTTACTCGAAGTTGAGCTAGTTGCCACTCCCCCACGTTTGCAAAGTCTACTGGGAAACCCTTGGTTGGTAAGCGGCATGACCGACGATGTCGCAGAAGGGCCAACGCGACAGGTGCTGTTGTTGTCTTCATGTTAAAACCGTTCCGATCTCTACCTTCCTCCGTCCGTCCTGATGTAACACTTGACGTAGACGATTCCCTTCCGTGGTCACAGGCTAACTTACTCTAAAAAAAATATCAAATAAAATTGATGGCGACGATGTAAGACCCATGTTTATGGTCGCCAAATCTATGCGAAAATGTCAAAATTTTCAAAGATTTGCGGAACAAGATTTTGATTCACTTGTATATGGGAGAAAATCTTTGGCAAAATCTTCCCAAAGATTTTCAAATGGGGCAAAAGTCGCTCGTTCGACAAAATGTTCGACAAACATTTTGAAATGGGGCAGGTCGCGAAAATCTTTTCCAAGAGCGGCGAGATTAGTAGCCGACTGCCCCTTCCGTCCTTAACACCAACCACTGCGCAGCGCACACTCAACGTAGCAAGCTCATAGAGGGATCCGGACAACCCTAGAGTCACCGTGTCAACGTTTTGCCGGCTGATACATGGCGGGAGCTCGTCAAGCGCGCACAAAAAAACAAACAGACAGGGGTGGTTTGGAGGGCACTGAGAAAACGTGGTTTGTGTCCCAGAACGGCAAAAAGTCGGCTGCTTGAGAGGAGACGTGAGTACAAAACTATCCAGCTCTCGCCCGGTAGACCATCGATTCATGTTTTGTCTTCTTGGGTGTCTTCTCCATCAATGGCTCTCATCCGGGTGTGCGTGGTTCAGCAGTGGACGTACTCAACAGGCAGGGAGGCTCGTCGCTGTGAACTCGATGTGTTGAAAAAATCTTTTTTGGGACGGGGGAACAAGTCCACAACTTTGCGCGCACAACGATGTGCCTCCCTGCCGACTGAGCACGGCCACTACCAACCCACGCGCAACAGGAAGAGAGTCGTTGATGGAGAAGATACCCAAGAAGACAAAAGATGAATCGATGGTCTACCGGGCGAGAGCTGGATAGTTTTGTACTCACGTCTCCTCTCAAGCGGCCGACTTTTTGCCGTTGGGAAGCGCTGACGCATGTTTTGGTCTCTTTTTGACACCGAGAACATTTTCTCTCGCACGCCCGGAGCGCTATCGCCACATATTGGCAGGCACAGCATCAGCTCAGTGCATCAAGGGTTGTCGGGAGCCCTTTGCGAGCTCGTTACATTCAGTTTCCATGACGCATTTGGTTTGTCTGTCACAAATCGTTTGGTAGCAGTAGACCACGATTCCCGCCGCACTTCTGATGCATTCCGAGAAAACCACACGATAAGATATTTTTGCGCATAAAAGCGATACTCAAATGTTCCTCTGGCAGATATTCGCGTGCAAATGTTTGTTAACATTTGAAGATAAATTTCCACGATTTTGAGACCATAAACATGGGTCTAACGAACGATCTATGCATACAGGCAGCAACTCAAAGCAAGAGAGGGCGAAACACAAAAACAGAACGTCTTGTAGAATAGTACCTACCTTGAATATCGCGACGAGGTCCTTCAAGGCCGCCTCTTCGGTCCTGGCAAGCGCTCCCCGTGTATCCATGTCGTGCTCGCCGGATTCCGTTCTGCATAAGCCCTCTCCCTTTAGTCCAGACGTACCATTTCAACCAACAACCGCATAAAAATATTCATGGTTAGAGCTCGCCAGCGCCCGCCAAATGTGAGTGTCACTTGTACTTGTGCGAAACACACGCGCAAGAAGGGTACTCTTGCTGGAACGTCCTATGCATACATGAAAATAAAGCAATTCCACATGTAGAAAGAGACAGGTTGACAGGCAACTGGCTGATTTTCCACGACGCCGCTGCTGTCCACCGCAAAAACACCAGCAGTGCCGGCCCGCTCTCTCAGCTAGAGCCACAAGAAATCGAGGACCACATTCAAGGAAAAAAAAGGAAAACGGCATCAGAAACAATCAAGGGTTTACTCGGTAATTTTTACGCCGATAAAAATTACCGCCGATAAAATTACCGCTGGTGTCGCTTGAAATTGTGGCCATACGCAATGACAATCATTACCGCCGTGAAACTACCGCCGTGGTGGGCGGTCCCAGTAATCCGCCGTTTCACCGCCATTGTTTGTTTTACTGCCTCAGCCAAACTCGTTACCGCCAAAATACGCGATGCCGCCAAATACGCGATAACGCCAAAAAAACGCGATACCACCTATCGCCAAGACAATTACCGCCGTATGGCAATACCGCCGAAAAATTACCGCCGAAAAATGGTTGTACTACCTCCGCCAAAGTCGTTACCGCCAAAAAACGCATTACCGCCTATCGCCAAAACAATTACGGCCAAATGGCATTACCGCCGAAAACCTGTCCACCTAAAAAACCGTTACCGAGTAAACCCTTGGAAATAATGAAATAATGGGCTCAGCCGCCGGCACCACACACAACCGTTTTCATGTACAGTATTGTCAGAAATCTACTGTAATGCGCTGTAATCATACAGACTGTTCGTTAATCGTTTAGAAGAGCCTGTGCTCGATCGTTTGGACCCTGAAAGGCCTTTGCTGAAAATAGGTGTTGACGACCGAGCCGGCCCGGTAGATCCAAAATTGACGCATTTTAAACTCACCCGCAGGATGCACCGCCGGTTCCCCAAGCTGCGCCGTCGCCCGCTCGGTGGCCTGCCGGCCGGCATCCAGTCTTCTTCTCGCGCCCTTTGGTGCATCACGTCCATTTCAGTAGGTATTTGGTACAGCGAGCAAGCGTGGTGGTGTTCCCCTCAGGTCCCGAGCAAGAGGGAAACCTGCGGTGGCACGTGGCACGGAGCAGCAGTTACAAGAGACAGCGTCTATGGGAAATGGAGAAAAACGAGAACGGATGCTATGTTGTCTATGTACGTGTACACCTGCTGTTGCATGCTACAAAATAAGTAGCTTGGCATCACGAGTAGTCTAGACTAGAGGCTCGACTTCTCTTGGGCATCGAGTCGGCCGTTCCGCCCCACACTGCATAGGCGCTCACACTGCATAGGCGTAGTGTTCGTGGCGCGTGAGGGGCGAGCCACTACATATGCTCCTAGCTAACGAGACTTTTGCGAGTGCGGGTCTTTGGCGGCCACCGCACGGTTTCGTTGTTTCGTTCGTCAGTTACGCACGGTGGCGACCGTCAATTCGTACGCCCTAAATGAAGGCCCGAGGACCGAGGACAGCGGCGGGAAACGCCGCAGCACAACCTGCAACCGACCGCGTTTGTACCAAACCAAGTTTTCTGCTAGCACATTCGATGGCGAAGTGAATGAGCCTTGGCCAAGAGGGCGAGGACAGAGGTTGTCAAATGTGCAGTGCTACAGCTGCACAACAGCAGCCCTCTTCCACCACGGACAGAGGGTGTGCGGTTCAGTTTCGTATTTGTACCATCTGGTGTACATTTGATTGGGTGAGCTCTTGCCCACCGCATCCATCTGCAACAGCCATGTGTACGTCACACACATGCGTACGGTCCAATGCAACACAGCAGTAGCACTCACCGAGCGGTACCGAGATTGAGCTGGAGGTGGTTGCGAAGCCAAAGCGCCGATAGTGGGAGTGTGGTGCATGCATACTTGTATTGTAGGCAGTGAGAGAGATCCGTTTTTTGGGAAAGAGAGAAATACGAAAACGAAAAAAAGAGAATTTTTTTCAGTTCGGAAATTTCTTGGTCGCGGAGCGCGCCTATAGGACGGGTTTTTACAGTCCCGGCGCTTGGGAAGAGAACCACACCGCAAACCCCAAAACCCAAAACCCACCTACCGTTCGCGTGTTCGCGTTCACGTCTACACGTCTCTTTCTGCGTCTCTCCTCCAAATAATGTCGACTACGGGCACGCTCTCATCGTACTTCACAAAGCGGCGGGAGGTTAAGAGCAGTCGCGCGGGCCCTGAAGAACTACACGTAGACAGCAGTTCATCATCCGGCTCGGTGAGCAAAACGCACACCAATGAGCAAAACGCACACCAATCGGCGGCCTCTGTATGTAGTCTATTGTAGTACAACAGCAGTAGGCTGCACCAACAGTTTTACATAGTACTGCTGTGCGCAAACTATGGGATAAAGTATAGACTCAGCTAACTTGGGGGATTGGGTTAGGGGTCTGCAGGAAGTCCAAATGCTCAAGTGGGAATGTCTTAAATGGCAAAATGCCTGTTTTGTACACCGCTCTTGATGTGCACACTATTATACAAACTTGTGTAGCGCTCTTCTGTGTTGGGGGTTGGGGGCCTGTCTCGTCCAGACGCATCTTCTGTAGGGAGCTGAGATGGCTGTGTGGCATTGTCTCCCAGCTGAGTCTTGGCCGTTGACTATTTGTTTGGTGTTTCGTACGGCAGCTGTAGGTTGTACCCTTCAAGTAGTAGTTGTGCATGGTGATGTGTTTCGGGTTGAGCACCTTTTAGACGTTTCATGTGATTCGTCTATTTCTTGAAAAGTACATTCCATGGTTGGTTATGATGATCTGACTGGTGAGATGAGAAACAGCGCCGTGTCACTCGCTCCCAAGCAGTATTTACATCAGTGTACTTGTATATCCAGTAGTAGTGCTGTAGTCGATGTGTGGCTCTCATAAGACCGGGAACTACCGTAAGGGTGCGAGAGAACACGGTTCGGCGATATCGCACGCCGGTGATTACGCACCCCCGTGCAAGAAAAAAGCAACAACCAAGTGATGTAGTTCGATTGTCGCACGGGGTTTGGTGATATCGCACGGGGGTGTGACATCAACAATACCGAGCCCCGAGTGGCTCCGGGGCACTCGCTGCGCAGGAGGTACTTCACGGTATCGTGAACGGTGTTGTGATGTACGTATGGCGGCATTGCGTGCCACATATTGAAACACTGCAATATTTGACAAAAGCATCCTTACGGTGTGCGTCGAAAGCACCCACGGGACTACGGTACTGCTGCTGTAGGATTTATTGTTTACTCAGTATCGCACGTACCGGCGATATCGCACCCCCCGTGCGATGAAAACCAAGAGCCAAGTCATTAAATTTGATTTGTATCGCACGGGGACCCGTGATATCACACGTAACGATATCGCACGGGGGTGCGATAAAAAGTCAAGAACCAATTCATTTTAAAATCGATCGCACCCCCGTGCGTTCTCTCGCATCCTAACGGTAGTGACTGGAAGAGAAAGAAGAGACAGAGGTATGCATCGGACACTTCTGCAACAAGTGGTGCCCCAAACAAGGAAGTGACCCGACTGCGCGGCAGTGGGTGTGATGGGTGTGCCTGAATTTGATTCCAACCGTCCCTGTGTCGCAGGTTAGTTTTCCCGCAGTCAAGAATCGTGTTATTGAAAGACTGCTTGAAATTCACAGCCACACTTTGCCCAGGGAAGCATTCTTTCGTTCTTGCCCGAGAACTTGAATCTCTTCGGCATCCCCCCGTTTTTTGTCGACAACGGGTGTAAGTTGTGCTGAAGAATCACCCGGATGGAGAGTGCGAGCAAACAAGGGCAATTTGAATCAAATGGTATTACCAGATAACGTGTATGAGAAAGAGAGGCTACGAGACCCGCGGATACATCACTCACAGCACCAAGTTTGAATCCCCTCATGTTTTTGTCTGGAGCCCAGCATTTGAACCTCGGCTGCATACGCACCTCTCTACATCTACCGCGCACAACAAGTGAAAACCCCTTTGGTGTCATGCAGGCTGGGTTTGTTGACTTTTTGTTGCCTCCCTCCTCTTCAGTTGTGAGCCCCACAGCCATTGTCCTCTCTGCCCCCCCCTCGCTGGTTGCTCAATGGGCATACCATATAGCTCATCTCTCGCTACTGCCGGTGTTGTCTGTTTTTCTCGTGACAAGGTACGAGCACGGTTGGAGAAGAAACTGCAGGTGAAGCAGAAAACTGGATTCGCCTTCAACTTTGCGGTAGACAGCGACGCAGATGAACAGCGGCAAGGAGGTGGGCAGGAGGGGGGAGACGCTGGCGAACGAGGATCATTCTGCTTTAATTTCAACCCAGCAGACGCCAGCGCTCCTACATGTGTACCGGAGAGTAACGGAGCAAAAAGAAGAAGCGGCGATGCCTCTAGCCTACGTGCAGCGCAGGACTTTCTCACCGTGGTCGAAAAGAGTGGAGCGCAACCTAGCGGGAAAAAGAAAAGGACGGGAGCAGGGAAGAAGAAGAAGAAGAAGAAGAAAAAGGGTGGCAAGGGGGAAGCGCAGCAGTCTCGAGAACAGAAATCTCAAGATCCTGTCGGGGAAGGACCTGAGCAAGACAATGTCGTTGATTGCCCGACCTTCTCCGGTCACTGCACCGTGGGCGACGGCGGAGGGGAAGCAACGAGCAGCGCCGTCGCCTCTCTTCCCGCCGCCGCTGCGAGTGACTCGAGCCCCAAGCGCGAGCACAGGCAACGCCCCCCCGGGCTGCGGCCACCGCCCGGCTTCACGCTGGAAAGCTGGAAGGATCCTGCCATAACCGGCGAGGAGCGGCGACGAAGGAGGTTCGGCAGCGGGGTACGGAACATGGTCGCTATTCAGCGCAGTTGTGACGCAAGGCGAGGCTTGATTCCGGATGGAGAAGTGGGGGAAGAAAAGTTGCCCGAGAGGCAGGGGGGAGGGCTGGGCAGGCCTGGTTGCGACAGAGCACGAGGGATGGTTGGCGCCGGGGCTCCAGGCAGTACCACCGGCGGTGGATCATCGGTTTTTGCTTTCGGCTTTGACATCGGTATATCGTTCGATGGTGGCAGCTGAGCGTTTGTACATGCGCTGTTGTGTGCGTTATCTGTGGTTTTAGATAATACTCTTGTACCCCCACCTCCGGTGCGCCGATAGTAGGTCTTGCGTTTCGGACGATCATTGGATGAATGCAATGAGTGGTTGGCGTCACAATTGGGCGTCCAACCACCATGCACATGGTCCTGATGATACGGGTACGTGGTGTGCGTGATGCACGCAAGCCGTTACTTGGTTCTGACGCGGACACCCGAAATGTAGGACGAGCTGCAAGGCGCCCTGCTGGGCGACTTGATCAAGTGCGAAATCTTGGTCAAGTGATGAGAGAATGTAATTTATCAGGCTTCGACCAGAGGAGTTGTCGGGAGTAAAGAGTTTTTCCTTTTGTGTGTCCGTCCCATCTGTTCTGGGGGTAGTCTCCACCTTTCGGTATAGTCTATGTATCTGTCAGCCGGGGTATATAGCACAGCAAGAGAAATTCCCGTTTTTAGAAAATATTGGCCGATACAGTCGCTTGCCTTGTTATTTTTACCGCGCCCACCGCCCCACCCCCTGGCGGTGCTTGCCTTCGATTCGCAGCGGAAAGGGACCAGCAAAGTCGCTCCCCGCTTGTGTATGTCCACGATTTACACGTCAAGTGATCGCTTCCCACCGCAGATGCAAGTTGTTCACTCCCGAACGAGATTCCAAGGCGCAACCTGCTTCTAGTAGTTTTTTCAACAGGTTATTTATTATTTGGGCAACCTGGGGCGGCTAAATGTCTAGAATTCTCTGTTTTTCCTTACGTGCATCATGTCTGGTTGCTGCTGGGAAACACCCCAACTCTCCAAAGAAATTGAGTGGTGGTGGGTAATGTTTTGGAAGGCACAAAACAAACAACACGTTGCTATTTATCGTTGGGCCGTGTCGGAGGCCTGCTACAATGGTATTCGTTTCGTGCACATTTATTTCAGCCTGGCCAACCAATGTAACAAGGAGGATTGCCCGCGTGTGGTTTGCACCCAAACATCAAAATAAATGTTGGTACCATATCGCCACTGCACACCGCGTTCGACATATAATTTCAAAGCTCAGTAAAATTACGAGGAGAACGAAGAAAAAGCAATCGATGTACTCTGTGTACGTACAGTCAGCAGTACGGCGACGAAGAGATCGCGCCACAAGATACTCATAGTACAGCAGTACGGAGAGTGTACGGAGAGAGTACAGAATCGATATTTCTTTGTCTATGGTGTCTGCTCACGAACAAGCGTTCCTACCACCATAACAAACACGACAGGTTGAAATGCGAGAAGTGCACATCTCCGAGAATCGATCTCCCATCGTTTAGCAAGCGCCACCCCCTGACGAGTCGTACATCACGCACTCCGCAACAAACCAACCAGGAGAGGTAGGGTGGTATACAACGTACTATCCCACACCCCCACTTACGAAAAATGAACCACTGCGCCCCCAGCCACAGCAGTTGACCGCTGGGGACACCATGCCCATCGTATGTGCTGGGCACACCAACACTGCGAGCGATAGGCACGGCGCACATCAATCATGGGGAAGCGTGGCCGACACGGGAGTCCATCATCCTCTTCCTCGGAGGAGAGGGGCCGTCGGAAGTCTTCCAAGTCTAGCAAACAGAAGCAGGTGTGTTCGGCAGATACCCTGCTGTCGCGGATGCCTCTAGGCTAAGATCTGTACGTGCGCGTTGTTGCTGGGTGCCCCACATCGCACCAAGACGGCGTTGTCTGAACTGGCCGTGCTTGGCTTCGAGGTATCCCGTTGTACGATGAAGAGTCAGTTCGATCGTTGTTTCTTATTTATTTTCTCATGGAGAGAGGGGTGCACAGAAGCAGCGCCTGGCGACAGCCCATGTGCTGGTGTTGCGCCAGGTGAGACAGTGGTGCATCGGTGCTATGGCCACGAGTACTAGCGGGAGTGCAACGTAAAAAAATCTTCCATCCTTAGCTAGAGCGGACGATGGTAGTTGACCTCTGCTGGTTGCCAACCCTGACGGCCCTCTCAGCACTGCTGTCCTGGCTACGACAGAGCGGGGAACTGCTGTCCTATGTATGCATATGTACTGTTGTACATGTTGGCTTGCTTGTCGGGCGTTGGGCCTGTATCCCTGATCTACCAGGACGCACCGATCATCGAAGATTGTATTCCAAAGTCGACCATGCCCTTGGTGTTGGCAGGACAAGGACAAGAGAAAGAAGCAATCCAAGAAACCATCTCGCTCGGAATCGAGGTCGCGTTCACCACCTCAGAGCAAGAGCAGTCGCCGCAAGCGGGACGATCGCAGCCGAAGCCCGAGTGTCGATGAAGAGGAACGGAGGAGGGCTAAGGAGGCCAGGTATAGACTACACATCGTTGCCTCAGAACTCGAGACTACGGCAATGCACAGCACGGCACCGAAAAACTTGCCTTCTTCAATCTTCCGGAGCGCGGCGTTTCGGCTGCTGTGTCAATGGAGTTCCAGTAGTACAGCAGTACACAGCACCAACATTCTCTGCGCTTCCAAGAGATACCTTTTCACGCACTTTCTGTGCGAACCGCTGCAGATCCTTGTTGATTTCTCCGCAGAAGTTTGTAGATGGAGGAACACAGGCTGTGTTGATCAATGGGGGGCGGCGCCTGACGATGTGAGTCCCTGCCCAGAGGTGGGCCTGCATGAGCCAACCCTACCGCTGTTGCGAAACGAAGGACACAACCGCCAGCGCCCCCGCCGTGCTAGCTTGGCTTTTTGTTTGACCAAATTTCGAAACGTTGCGTGGTCCAGGCGGGAGCAGAAGTACCGGGAGAAGTTGGCGCTGAAGAAAGCTCAGCGGCGCGCGGCAGAATCGGAGCACGAAAAGGCGGAGAGGAAGCGAAAAGCCAAAATGGACGGCACGGCGGCTCACTTCGGGTAAGGATTCGCTGACACATGCCGACCCGTCCGCTCTCATGTTTTACGGTAATTCTTCGGCGGCGGTACATTTAGGGTCAGTCCTCGCGAAGCGCGCCGTGTGTTCTCCACGCGGACGATTCCCAAAGTCTGGTAGCCGCCTTTGGCGACCTTTCCCTATGCTCCAGGTTGAAAAGTATGATCTTTGCCGTCACGTCGACTGCTGTTGTTCCACCTGTTTCGAGAGATTTGCTGATTTGGTCGTGATGTTTTCATTCTTGCCAGGTACACAAACGATATCAACCCGTTCGGCGATTCCAACCTGACGGAGCAGTTTGTTTGGGGCAAGAAGAAGGAGAAGGAGGGAACTGCCGACAAGCTGCTCACCAAGCGAGACATGCGCGATATGCAGAAAAAGAACATCGATGAGATCGAAAAGGTAAAAGCTTTTTGTGAGGCTCATAAGTAGGCATCGCAGCTCCATTTAGCGAAAAATGGGTTGTTCTACGGATGATGTTGGCGAGGTCGGCCATCACTGTTGATGAACGCTTCCGAGCAGTGAAGCCCAGCTAACTTGATGGCATCGCGGTGTTTTTTTTAGCCCAACTGTTTATAGCTGCGAAGGAAATTGCAATTGAGAGATTGATTTGTCGGGGTGTCTGTTTTCGTGAAAAGGTGCGAAAGAGGCGAGACGATGCCGAGGCGGAGCGCGAGGAAATGGATCGCCTCAAGGCGGAAGAGTCGAGGCTACGCGAGCAGCAGCAGTACGGCGACTGGCAGAAGAAGGAGGAGCAATTCCACCTGCAGCAGGCCTCGCAGAGGTCCAAGGTTGGTCCAGAATGTCGTTTTCCCGTTTTCCACTGGTAAGGTATAGCCGAAGTGCACCACGGCAGCGATGCCGTGCTACAGAGCACCTCGGGCTCTCTCTTGCGACTGGGGTGCACTCTGCCCAGCCAAATGTCGCAATTTCCGCCCGCCTTAACGTGTTGCTGCTGCTGCTGCTGCTGTTTGTTTTCTTTTGTGGACAGATTCGCCTGGTGGAAGGGCGGGACCGCCCAATCGACCGCCTGGCGAAGAACGTGATTCTTTTCGGGGAGCAAGATCAAGGGGCAGGGGAAGTAAGTGAGAGAGTGTGAAAGTGTCAATAGACGTCGAGCTTGGGGTCGTTCGTGAGATGCGTCAAAGTAGTTTTAATGGTAACTGCTGCTGTCCAGATCTACACCTGTTCCTGGCGTTGTGTTGTGCTATGTTGGAGCACGTTGATCGAACCACTTTTTTCATGAAAGGGCACTTTGGATTGTGCGAGTGCCACCGTTCATTGTGTTACATCTTCGCTAAACCCGACCTCTCTCCACCCTATGCATGGCGACGTCGGTCTGTACAGGTGGGCATCAAGTACGGCGGGAAGGGAGACGTGGACGTTACCGGCTTGGAGATGGAGCTCAGAGAGCCATACAAGGTATGTTTTGTGGATCAGCGCTGCCACCGTTGCAAGTAGATAGACGGAAGAACCACAAAGTCGATAAGTGGAACATCATGCTTGAGCTGCTTCGTTTGCGAGAGTGACCGCGGTGAATGTCGTACGAAAATGGCGACGTACTTTCCAGTCCCGTCTAGTCGGTGTGTGCGCTGCGTTGATCGCGTCTGTCTCACAGTTGTTGCTATCGTGTTTCCTGCTCGTGTTCTGGTGCGCACTATCTTGTGGTTCCTCTGCAGTTGTTCGATGGCTTGACCTTGGAGGAGCTCGAGCAGCTACAGACGGAGATCCTGCAGTACCAAGAGCTCGTCGGGGAGAACGGGTGGGTGGGTGGATGGATGGATGGATGGAGAACACTACATCGCAGTACGGCACCAAGCCTCCATCCTCTCGCGCATCGCGTCATGTCTCGACTCCCGTTGCTGGTGCCCGTCTTGTTGGTGTTTCAATACATATCCTCCCGTGCTGTCGGGGCTAGGAATTCGCACAGGACACACACTGCCACGAACGCTCGACGTACATTGTGTACAGAACTCGCCACCACTTGAGAACTTGCAGCAGTTAAGAACTTGCGCCGAAAAATGTCCGCAATCTAAAAACTTGGCCGAAAGAACAGGTGCTCAGCGAAGAAACCTACTCTTGAACCTCTCCAGTCGCCGTGGGGGTAGGTACCCCGTCGACGAAATTCGAAACGGGCTTCGGCCAAAATATGAGGTTATGGAGAGGTGGCGCTTTCTGCATACAGCTGTGCGCAATTTTCGATTAGACTTACCTCTTCGTACTTCGTTGTCTGTTTGCCCGGAGTGCCGTTCAGTATGGTGCTTGTAGAGCAACGCTGGCTGTACCACCGTTACGGAATCTTGACAACCCTTGCATTGTCGCATTGTTTTGGCAGACCGAATCGAGACTTCTGGCTTTCTCTAGGGGTTGTTTGCGACGACAAGGTGGCGAAGGCCAAGGAGCTTCTCGGGGAAACCGAGGAGGGCGTCGCGACTGGGGGGCTGCATAAGGTGGGCCACTACTACGAGCGTGTGTGGTGGATTCGTAAATTTTTTCACATCGTGCCTGTGAGCACGTCGCTTGCAGGACATCAACACTGGCGTCCTGTGTCGGCTGCTGAACGGTTACGGGTTGTTGGGCCCACAGCCGTTGGTTGTGGGTGCTCCGCTGTACTTCTAAACCCAACCAGTACCTGCGTGAGTTTCTCTCTGTCAGGCTGATTTTCGTTGCTGCTGCGTTGGTCCGTTCGCTGATCAGACGGTCATCGACGACGTCACGGCCAAGTTCGAGAACCAGACCGTGGAAGAGTTGGCTGAACAGAAGACCAAGATCCAGGACAAGCTGGACTCCGGCGAGGCTTCGGTGGATACAGAGTTCTGGGAGGCCGTGCTGAAAGAGCTACACGTTTTCCAGGTGCAGGGGTTCTCTTGACTTGACCCTCTCAGGCGCTTGGTGTTGCGCAACGGGTCAATGGTGCAAGGCTGGTCACTCGTGGGAGAGCCTGGCCTTGAGACCGACGGGTTTTTTACGGAGCGTGTTTTTCGAGGCGTGTTATTTTCTTCTTTTTCTCGTAGACGTTGGTGGTTCGTGTCGGATGGTCTCAAGCGGAGAACGGCCCCTTTCCTTCCTGCTTGTCTTCCTGATGCGGCAGGCGATGGCCAAGCTTCGCGACGTACACCAAGTCATGCTGGAGGCTCAGCTGGAGAAGCTGGAAGGTATGCAAAGGCGTGAACAGCAGTTGGGGTGACAATGGCAGAGCGGGGCGATGGCACATGATTACAACTGGAGAGTCTAATTTCGAAAATACAGCAAACGTTTGTGAGAAAAAATCGGCGAACGTCGTAGGCGTGAAGATCAGCAAGGACTAGACTATCTCCCTCTACTCTCCCGCTACTTGGCATGAGGTTGATTTTTGTTTTCTCAGTGGTCAACACTGGCCTCTCTATAATATCGCTAATAGCACTAGGCGCACCAAACTATTCGGGTTTTCCAGAGCTACATTTGGCTGAACTGCTGTTGCCATCAAGGTGGAAGGTCGTTGGCTTTCGCGATTTGTGCTGAGTAACTAATGGTTGAGTGGCGATGATGCTGCTTTGTGCGTTGCAGTCTCCTTTCCAAGTTTTAGTTTCTGCGAAGTGTTTGATGGCGTGTGATTCATGATCGCGAGCCATTTGAGGGCACGGGCATGCCGTCCCCATCTAACCGGTGGTATTTGTTTTTTGATTCAATCCAATCCCATTTTATCTTTCAGAAATGCGGGACAACATGAAGAGCAAGCGCGCCAGCAGAGCGGAGGGAGACGAAGAGGAGGAAGAGGCAGAGGAAGAAGGAAAGGGACCGGCGATTGCGACAACCGCAGCAGACTCATCCGCTCTGGCCATGGTAAGTTGTCCGATTACTTTCTTGAGACAAGGGGGGGAGGAGGGCAGGGGGGTTGAGAGTCTAGTCTTGTGGCGTGGTCTTGGCGCCATCTTGATTTTTGAGGACCTCGCCATGGTAAATAGTGGGACGTCGAGAGAGATGGCTTCTCCTCGTTGGTGCAGACGATGGCGAGTTATTCGGAAAAGCTTTCAAGACGGAGAGGTTATTGGTTGTGTTATTTAACAAACAGCACGGGAACGCTCTTCTCCTGAGGGATTGAGTTGAACCTCTGACGACAAAACAACCAATATGATGCGCTTCCTACTGTGGACGCTGGCACCCACCGACATACCGACATGCCAGCGACGGGAGATGGTATCGACACGCTTATTACGTCTTGCTCTGAGGTTTCTGTTGCCTTGGAGGCATCTCTGCAAGTAAAATAGTTGCATTGCTGTGTGCCCAGCAGGGTGCATGTGCGATACGTCTCTGCTATGTTTGTTGGTGATGCGTGTGAGGCCATGTCTTGACGCGTGTATCTGCCGTGCGTTGTTCTATTTTCCGGACTGTGAAGGGCATGCTGGCCAACGAGAAGAGCAAGGGAATGGGAGACCAAGAAGAAGGCATGGACTTGGCCGACGAGGTCGACATGGGCGGGAAGGTGAGGACTTTACAGACCACCTCGCTGCCTCGTTTTGTGCACTGGTTTCCGTTGCTATTTGAAAACGGCCTTGATGCACGGGGCAGGCCGTGTATTGGTCGCCTTTTGCGCAAGGCGCAACACTGTACAAAAAACAGCCTCGCATTTTCATGCTTGCTAGTGACCCGTTCGGTTGTCTTGTAGACCTGACGTGGCCATCGATGTATGCACTGCTTGTTTCGTTTTTCGCCAGACGTACTGGTGGCACGACAAGTTCCGCCCCCGGAAGCCGCGCTACTTCAACCGGGTCAAGACGGGTTACGACTGGAACAAGTACAACCAAACGCACTACGACCACGACAACCCTCCACCCAAGACCGTGCAGGTGAGACGGACTGCGGGCCGCTGCATGTGTCTCTCGCACCCTGCGGAACCTGCACCGCTCGAGTTGATGGTCTGAGTTTTGTTTATTCGCTCTCTATCGCACCGCCGGCACTGCGTTGCGCGTGCATGGCCATGGAACGATGGTTGGTCGATGCAGAAGACCGTTGGTGGAGTTCCTCGGGTGTGTTTGGGTCCGATGCACGGCGAGCCGCTCTAGCCCTCTACAGCAGTGTACCACGTGGTTCCCGTGTTGGCTACTTTCGTGCTGTAGCTGCCACGGTGCACGCTGAATGCTGTAGGTAGGTACTGTAGGGCGGATGATGCCGTATGGACATATTTGGACCTACACAACGGGCACCACAGGCCTGGCGCGTGCTTTTTTGTGCCGCCGCTTGTTGTTCACCCGCACCAGCTCGCTCTCTCGCTCTCGGGTCTGATCTTAACAAAATACTTCTATATTCCAACCTCGTGGCGGCTAAGCTGTACAATATCCTTGCGCGCGTTTTACCCTTTCAACAATTTTCGCCGCAGGGCTACAAGTTCAACGTGTTCTACCCAGACCTGATCGATCGCGAGGATACCCCCAAGTATTTCTTGGAGAAGGCGGATCACCCCGGCTTTGCCATCCTCCGATTCCACGCCGGGCCTCCGTACGAAGACATCGCTTTCAAGGTACATAAGTTGGACTATCTAGACTATTCCTCAAGCCCACGCGCGTTTTTTCATGTACAGTGTAGATGTCCTTGTTGGCTCTTCGTCGGTTGTTTCGATGAACGTGGAAGTCATTTTTCTTTTTTGGGTCCCACGCCCGTCCGTGGGGCTGGGCGTTCCTCTGGGATACCTCCTTGTAGCGATTTATTAGTCGATAGCGAAAGGAAGTGTACCACAATACAGGCCTTCCAACACGACTAGACTCGTGGGTGTTGTTGTGCAGCCCCATAGACATCGTGACAACGCGTACTCTATTTTCCCTCCCCTCACGTATGCTGCTGCCAACGTCAGATCATCAACCGAGAGTGGGAGTTTGGACGCAAGCGAGGTTACCGCTGTGTGTTCGAGCGCGGTGTGCTCTCTCTCTACTTCAACTTCAAAAGCCTTTGGTATCGCAAGTAGTATGCATACATGTACGTATGGGGTACACGCACTCTTCGCCTGCTGGCGTATCTCGGGAATCTGTCGCGGTCTTTCCTACTACTGCTGTAGTCCGACGAGTTTGTGTATCGCAAGGTGCGGCAAGTTGTGGTGTTGAGCGTGTCAAGTAGTCTTACAAGGTGCGCGGCCCTTTGGTGGCTCGTGGCGCGCCGGTTGTCCGAATTGCGAAAGGCCTGCCATGAGCGTTTTCTGGATTTTCTGTCTCGAACCATCGTTTTGGCTCTTGTTTATGTTGTGCGCTATGTAGAGGCCGCATGGCAGTACAGGAGCATCGTAAGCGCATGAACTGAGGATGGGCACGCAACCGGCGTCGTATTGGTCACTCTTTGGCGGAAACGATGCCTACCTTGTTGAACCCTCGAGACACTTCGATGGAGCAGAATTTTTAAAGCAACCTACCGGTGAAGCTGTAGATGTAGTCTAAGCAGCCCGCTAGCATTGATAGATGCACAACGCGTGTTGTTGTGGATCCCACCCTACCGGGTCCCGAATCCCGATCAGATGGACATGAAGGTTGACTGAGAATTTCGGAGTACGTGTTGTGGGATCGCGTTGTGGGAGGGAGGTATGTAGCCTTGGCTTGCGTGACCGTATTTAGTTGTCTACGTTGCTTCCTTTCGTCCATCCAAACCGCTACGTGCCTGACGCTGGTCCCCGAAACTCTACGAAGATTAAGATTGGCGCGTTACGTGCGTCCGTACAGCAGCCGCTGTTTATCATGCCTGCTCACGATGACAATGTATGCGTGCTGTTGTTCACGAAGAAAAGGACAAAAGGGACGTAAGGCAAAGGCACAAAGACTACAACAGCGTAGAAACATCAACTAGAACGATGCAGCAGTACAAGTAGCAGTGAGAGGCACGCGTACAAGTCAGAGAACGCCGAAAACCACCCGTAGAAACGCCCAATGAAAGGTTCCATCCGAGGCTTTGTTCCTCCTCGGTACATTTGCATCCCGCCGCGGTTCTACGACAACTCCAGTACACCACAACAACCACCACCACCTCGCACTCCCGCACGAAAAACGTAGAAGCTGATGAATCCGTGACGAGGCGAAGAAAAGATGAAAAAACGTTGCTTTCACAGGATCCACGAACGGCCCACAGATGAAATCGAGGTGAGCAAGTAGTAGCAGCTTCCACAACTGCTGCCGTGGACGTCGACCAGAGATCGGACGGGAGGCAGCTGCTGTTCGATTGTATGACGCAAAAAAGGCAGGGTTCGTGGTTGTTGGTGATCATCTGAACAATAATGGGCTGGCTGATGAAACCAAAACACGACTGTCTGTACATACTCCACCACAGCGACCGAAACACTTCTGTCACCCCTGTCAAACACAGCAGCGGTGATTGGTCCAACACGACTTTCCGGTGATAGCTTTTGGCGCTGGGCGCTGGGTCTCTCTGGAACATTTTCGTCTCCGCATACATAGACTATGCATGAACGCAGGAACTTATGGGCTCTTTTTGATGGCTTGGACAGATGGAGCTGTTGTTGTATTGTGGAGACCTTTGGTCTGGTACTACACCACCAGAGGGAACAAAGCCGAGCAGAGAGCAGAAGTATTGTTGTGTACACAAGGGAGTCCAATCCCCCAGGCTGCATGGGGAGATGAGAGCAGAGTGGCGTTGGGTTTTGGTCGTTGCCCGAATTGTTCCGATTTTTCCGCGCGAAATGGGTAGGTCGTGCGTGCGGAGGAAACGTGCCCAACAGCTTGCTCCATCCCACCTGGCAACCTACTCGCGGTATGGTGTATGGTACCACACGGTTACCAGGTGATGGTTGACCAACCAAGAAAGTTATTCCGCGTGTGCCAGGTTTTGTTGTCATGCATACCACGAAGCAGAACCATGTGGGTAGCATGTAGCCAGTACCCAGTAGCCAGCTATTTAACAAGAGCTGCAACACCACGGAGAGAACCAAAAAATGAGATAGATTACACGTCCGGAAATTTCAAAAATGAGAGAGGAAAAAATGAAAAAATCCAACCTTGCCACACCGCGGAAACAAGTGAGAGAGCCAGCACGTGTTACTACTGCTGTGTCTACATTGGCCACGATCAAACACGAGATTGGCCCGCAATGCAGCATGACTGATAGGAGCAGTCGAGAGTCAGGACGACCGAGTGGAAACGAGGGCCAATGCGTCGCATGGAGCTGTTCCTTTCCCTATCCCACTGCTGTGATCGTTGCATCAATCGTCGAATTTTAATTTTGTGTTCAATTCAAACCCAAGCGCGCGGCCCAAAGCATCAACCTACAGCAGTAGTACATATCATGGCAAGAGTGCGTTTCTTTCGCAGGTTGCAGCCAGCGCAATACGATCACCCAATCACTCACCACTCTTAACGGGGTTGGTTTCGGTGGGAGCTGCTGTGCTGTGAGCACCCGCCCGTGTCCCGGCCGGCATCCTCCCTGCTGCTCGCAAATCCACGATCCAGGGTGAGCTCTAGCCACAGTGAAGTGTGGGTCTGCAAAAGCCGAATGGTATGGCGGCAAGCATGCGACACATGTTGCACTCTGGATTGCTCAGCACACCCAGCAGCGTCTCTCTCTCGTCTCCCTCTCTCTAGTGGATGGAGGTGAACGTGGGATTCTATATCCGCGGGAGAGAAGCAGAGAGACAAGCGTTGGAGTAAAAAAAGCAGCTGATCCAGGGGCCGCGTGCCTATATAGAGGGAGGGTATAGGCTTCTATATCTGTGTCCTTTGCGCCGCCCCCCCGGAGTGTTCATGGTTGATGGTTGATCCGAGCAACGCGCGCTCCTTCCCTTCCCCCACCCACCACACTTCTACTCGTCCCCTCTGTTCTCAGCAGCGCCAACCCCAGCGTCAACACCAGCAGGTAAGCGAGCGGCCTTTTTTCGCCCCCACCTGCATAGTAAAGATATCCTACCTTCCCAGCAGCAGTAGCAGCAGCAGCAGCAGCCCAGACTCACCTCGCTTCACCGCCGCCATCTATCTTTGTTGTCCACAAAAAAGAGACAGAGGAGGTAAGACATCCAGGTTGGGCAGGACTGGTGAAAGAGAGGTACGGTCTAGGCAATCTGGAAGGAAGTAAGGTCAACCGCAGCAGCAGTCTACATGCGCGGCAGCGACAACATTCTCTTCGGATATCTTTGTTCTCTCATGCCGGCTTGATGGTCCGTGTTTGAATGCATGGCCATGTACAGTATCGCCCTTGGGTGCAACGGCGGTTGCCCTTTATTGTGAACAGCAATGCATCGGACCAGACACGATCGTTGGGTGGGGACTTCCTTGGTGTTGTGCTTGGCCGTGGTGTTGCTCGAGTTCACCCGGTTTGCACAGCATGTCGTGGGTGGTTAATGCATGCTTTAGCCGGTCCAGCTAGCTGTGTGGTTTCGGCTGCAAGCGCTGGTGTCTTGGTGTGTGAAGCGGCTGGCAGCCACCCAATCTTGATTTCTTCAATGCCTGGCGCGCCCATTTGTTTTCTGCTGAGATAGAGACGCCAGGCATGTCCGGCGATCTTTTCATCACAAAGATACTGTAGAGATGTCAAGGAGCTTCCACGCAAAGCTCCCCGTATCCAAGACCATGTGCCTGACCGCCGACCCCTTGCATGCCCCCCCCGGTTCCGTTGTCCAATGCGGTCTACACTTGAAGGAGAAATGGCGAGTAGCGCAGTCGGACGAGCTTCTGCCGGAGATTCGCCCGGGGCTTCATCCATGGCCGCGGCGTTCAGGCGAGATAGACTATGTAACGTCGAGTTAAAACAGTTTAGAGTTTGGCCGTACTGTATTCGTGATGATGCCCGTGTGCGGCATTGGGTGTTTTGATTGAGCGCATCTAGCGCTCCCATTGTCCCTTTTTTTTTCCGTGAAGAGGTTTTGTATCGAAGCTGCTTGCGACGCCACGTTTTTGTTTTGGGCGACATTGCGATGCCTTGCTGTTTCCTCTTCTCCAAAAATACTCCTTATCCGAAGGGTGGGAGCCAGAGTGTGCCCGCTGTCTCTCCTTGGGGAGGAGGTCCAATTGAACCTCACCTTTCAACCCCTCAAAAGATTGAAAGCAGGTATTGGTATGGTGTATATTTAGCGCATTTGGGTTTACGTTTTCCCTTTTCCCTCTCAGGAGAGACGCTCCACCTTGATCACCCCTTGCTGTAGGTTTGGCGTCTTGCACGGTGTTTGACGTATAGTCTATTCTCGAAATTGAAATGCTTCCAGGAGTCGCTGCTGCCGTCATTTCTTTGAACCTGGTCAGCTGCCTCCCCCGCGATATATATATATTTTCCTTTTTTTTTTCGTGCGTTGTTGTTCTCCGCACTGCCGTCATGTCTATCTCAAGTCATAGAGGAAAGACGCCCGCGTTACGGTATTCTGACTCCATGCAGCTCATGCGCAAGCCTAACAACCCACCTCTTTCAATCAAGCCAACAACCTGCTGCCTTTTAAAGAGGTGGATTGGTTGTTTTCCATAGGAGTTGTTTTCGATATGAATTCGCCTGTGCCATGGGGGACAAGATTGCCTCTGGCGCAGTAAGCGAGAGGAATGGATGTGTAGTTCGAGTTCTCGAGCTCTGTTGTCAACCAATACCGGGCACAGTCCTCCGCCCTCCGTTGAGAAGAAGTGTCTCAGCACTGCAATTCCGGGAGCTCTCTGGATCTCTCACAGAGAAGTATTCTCGTTTCGCTGTACACGTCCATGCTCCATGTGTCTCTGCCTCCCGTCTTCAACCTGCGTCCCTCTCGCCCTCTCAGCGGAAACCGGACCACCCGGTCACGGGACACCGGCAGTTGTACAGTAGCTCGAACCATCCGGATGTCGCTCAGGTCCCATACGTTGGAACGGGATGCTCGAAATTGCTTTTTGCTGATATGACTATATATGAATTATTGAAATTTTGGTCGTAAGTTCCCGTGCGTGAAGGCAGAGAGACGGAAAAACAAACTATCGATAATGGACGTGTATGTCCCACAGCCCGAGCCCACTGGTGGTGCGCGTTCGACGGACCAGAAAATAACAAACGCAGAGAGGTTACTGCACAGCAACCAATAACGCTGCTGTTTTTCTCTTTCTCTCTGTCTCTCTCTCCCTCCCTCTCCCTTTTCTCTCTCCTTTATCTCTCTCTCTCTTTCTGTATCTGTCCATCTGTTCCTCTGGTGTGTGTTGTGTGCGTGTTTCGATCGGTCAAAAGCGAAAGAATCAGTGGGTCTTTTCTGGTATTGTTGACTCATCTAGAACGATTAGAATACCGGATGAATAAGAGTTATCTAGTGTAATGTTTGCGCGACTCATTATGGCATACGGAAGTGGTGTGAGTCACGCCTGCCCGTGCTATTTCACCCACATAAAAGAAATGCCGCGGGAGCGCCATCACCCGTGGAATCAATTAGAAACCTTCCATTTTGCGTCCCCAAAACCAAGAACTCAAGAACACCCAATGCCCAAAACAAAACACTCGTCAATTTTTGTTGACCATATGGACCTTTGTCTTGTTATTCCTGGCCTTTTCATAATTGGGCAAACTACAAAAACCCCTAGACTTGAGACAACCAGATGTGCTGGCCTGGACGATGGCAGCGTCCATGTTCTATAGAACCTTGACTACATCGTCCACGCGTGCCAGCCATTTTCCACGCTTGGTGGGACGTTGCGAGGAAACAGAGCTCGGCGGTCGTTTTTCATGTGGGAAAACGGTCCAACGTCTCTGTGATTCGCAACGTCGTTCAAGGTTGATTGGATGTTTAGGTGTGTTTTTACATGGTAGCGAAACGGCAAACACATCTTGCGTCTGTGCGTGGCATACCTCGGAGTATTTAACTCGTCGAGTACGTATGGCGTAATCTCAGCTCCAGCGAGATGAAGTTGTCGGCTACTGTTTGCTGGTTTCTGGAAAGCAAGATCACAGGACTTCCTCCTCCGATAAATTTGTCAGCAGTTGACTGTACAGTATTCAACTTCTTGCGTTTTGCGAAAAATATGCACGACGGTAAAAGGCATTATTCGCTGTTGCGTTCGGCGGTTTCATTGTGACGTGTGTTTGGCAGTCTGTAGGGCTAGACTCACTACTGTCTACACGCGATGCCTTTGGTCTCCGACTCTTACCATATGTACTTTCCCTGCTAGTCTTGCCTCGTCGTCCACGCCCATGTACGTGTTGCGAAATTTGGCCACGTTCTATCTACGTGGCATGTGGCTCCTCTGTGCTCATCTCTCCCTGCCTCGCTCTCATTTTCGTGTCTCGATCGAAACAGTACACCTGCCGATCACCCCACCACCAACGCTTCTACTCTGGTTGCCTACCATTCGTTTTTCGAGGGGTGGTCTCAGCAGTGTTGTATTCTGCTGAACAACGATTACGGTTAGCAAGATGTCCCGCTTTCATCGGCAGTCGCGCGAAGCGACGAACACCTGAAAGCTATTCTTGAGACACGACGTACCGTCACGATGTTCTTGTCTACCCTATCTTGTCCTTCGATGATGGTGCGTACTCAAACACATCGTTTGGTGTAATGTCAGACACACAAGGCATTTTCGCAAGCGTTCTATTTCCGATCTGCACCAATACACTCTAGGGCAAATGACCTGTGAATCACCCGCGGCAGCATTTTCGCGAAGAGCGAAAAAAACGAAGCAAGTATTTTCTTCCAGAAACAACTTTTTATTAGATACAACGCTCCCCCGCAAAAATTTCGTGATTCAGTCTAGCTAATTTCGTAGACAACTCGTCTTTCAATGGTGTACGTATATGTACTGATGTAGAGTCAGACAATATTCTTAAAGAATAGGCCTACCGCTTGACATACCTCTCTGTCATTTACATCATTTACATGAAGTATGTTTTGTCAGCGTGTTTTTTGTCTATCGGCTGCCCGGTGTGCACTCTATATTGACTATATTGACCTTTGTCTTGAAACCCCCTCAATTTGGGCGGTGTGGCCCCAAGCGCCAAAAACCTCGTACATAACTCCATATTTTACCAGGACTACTCAAAATCGAGCAAACTAGACCCGCCTAGACTTCGCAACCAGACGTGCTGGCCTGAATGATGGCAGTGTCCATGTTCTATAAAACCTTGACTACATCATTCACGCGCATCAGCAATGTCCTATGCTTGGTGGGACGTTGCGAGGAAACAGAGTTCGGCGGTCGTTCTTCATGTTGGAAAACGGTCCGTGTCTTTGTGAATCGTAACGTTACTCAATCTGGACTGGTTGTTCGGCGTGTTTCTGTATCGTAGCGGAACGGCATTACATCTCGCGGTTGTGCATGGCATACCTCGGAGTTTATACAAGACTCGTCGAGCACGTATGCTAGGAATTTCAACTCCGGGGAGATGAAGTGGTCGGCTACAGTTTGCCTTGAAAAGAGTATTGGTCGTGCAGGCCGAGGTGGTCGTTCACCACATGTATTTGTAGGTCTCAATTCTCTATTCCCTCACAGTCATCCTTGCATTCGCGTTGCAACTTGGGTTCCATTGTCGGCGATTCTCACGTATTTTGTTCTTGCTGTTTATCATTTTTTTTGTACTTTTTTCTCTGCGGTCTTGAATTCTCCTGTCTTTCCCCCCCCCCCCGGCTTTTCCTATTCTACTCTCCGCCCCTCTCTCGAGCCCTGATAGCGCAGCATTGCTTTCCTAACCCTTGCTTGTCGGAGTTTCCGATTTGTCTCGAAGAGTCGCCGCGCTTCTCTCTGTCTTCCTGTCTCCGTCTCTTTCTGCCCCTATCGCCTATTCATCGATGGACGTGGGCAGACCCTCTTCCCAAGTTGGTCGGTTGCTGTTTGCTGGCAGGAAGGATCGATCGCAAGACTCCCTCTGAGTAATATGTCATTCACAACAACAGCAGTAGACCTTGTTCACCTTGTGTGTTGCCGTAAAATGTGCACCACGGTACCAAAGGCGCTATTCGCCATTTGTAGGCGGCGGTTTCATCGGTAGCAGCTGTAACAAGCATTCGCTCACAACTCCCAAAATGTTGAGTTGTGACCACTCGCCTCTACCCGCCCCCCTCGCCTCTGCTCTCCTCTGCTACCTCTTCCTTTTGCAGGGGGGAAGTCGTGTGCGAGTGCGAAGTTCCCGAATGCAGCCCGTGCCCGATCGGATCCTCGGGTCACGGAAAGAGGCACTGGCACGTCTTTGATCGCATCGCCAGGAAACCGATCGTGGAAGTATCCACCTGGAGGTACGTTGTGGATGGCCGGCCTCTCGTGGCCGCTATCGGGGACCGGTGGTCTGTTTCTCCGAGCCCATTTCACCCTTTTCCGTGCCACGCCGATGTTGATGACATTCACGAACCTGTTGGCCATGTGTATTGTAACCCCAACGATCGAACACTTCAGTCCCTATGTCTGAACATTAACATTGTACTCGCTTGCCCACGCTTCACCCCGCTCCACGCTCAGCCGGAGGACGGCCGAAACGATAGCGGCCACCATGGCGGCACGACCCAGGAATTCGCCCGCAAGCGGGAAGGGAACGGCCACCGGCATGGCCAGGAGGATGGCACAAATGACGGTGAGCAAACGGGAAATATCACACAAGAAAGGAGGCTTTTCGTGCAGAGCCAAAGTTGAAACGACAAAGAAAAATAATGTTGCAAGAGGTGATGTAAGCGTAGCGGTGTCGATTGTTGGATTGGGTAACCTCCTGGTTTTGTTCGTCCTTGTCAATAGACATGAGCGTTCGATGTCAGTATCGAGCAGGAGTATATCTATCATCGATGGTGCTGCCTCCCCAACTTGAAGTTGGCGGGCTAACTGACCCAAACGAACTTAACGGCACCTGGTTCATGTCAATGCTGTCATGCCCGCGAAGATTTCGGAGGAGGTCGAGGGAAACGCCAAGGCCAAGGGCAAGGGGACGGAGGAGGCCGAGGGAAACGCCAAGACCAAGGGCAAGGGGACGGGCAAGCGGAAGGTGCCCAGGGCGGCGGCCGAGGCGGTAAGTAATGTCGCACATGAATTGAGACTTTTTGTGAAATGGCAAACGTGAAATGACAAGGAAAAAAATAGCTTGCAAGACATGATGGCGGTGTTGGTTGGTGTAGCTGGGGTACTTGTCCTGGTTTGTTCGTCCGCACTATGGACGGGAGCATTCAATGTCAGTACATTGTAGCAAACGGGAGTAAGTCCATCATCGATTGTGCTGCCTCCCCAACTTCACGTTGGCTGGCTGAACGGCCCAAACGACCTAACGGCACCTGGCTCTCACTGTTGTCATGCTTCGAGCAGTCGTAGAACAGGACACATATTCTACCTCTGGTGCAGTTACTTCCGTCGTCCTCTAGTCCTTGCTCTTGCTCTTGTTCTTGCTGCTGTCGTCATTTTTATGTGGTGCTGGTGCGCTGTCCGGAGGTTAGTGAGGTCAGGTGATGCACGTGCATCGCCACTTCCATTTGATATCCCTGGCCGATCTCGTTTTTTGTCCGTTTTCCTTCCCGCCCGGTCCGTGCCTTCTGCTGTGGACCCCTGACGGCGTCGATGGAACCTCTTCCGCTACCGCCTGCACTACCGTCGCCTCCTGCGGGAAGGAGTCGCAGTTCCCCAAGAAGAGCCCGCGGATCGGAACGGAGTTCCAGGTGAGGGGTAGAGGTACAGCCTAGAAACGAACACGACTGCTCGAAGGTTTGATGTGGGAGGAGGTGGAGATTGTAGCGGCAAGGCTACCTCTTGCTGTGCGTGCCTTGATGTAGATGAAGTAAAATGAGGTTTGTTGACACTCTCGTCGCATTGCGGAAATCGAATCACCACACACACGTGTTTCGCTTCACGACAAGAACAAGAAGGCCACGTCCGTGTTCGTGTGCTTGATTGCATATCTCGCGTTGTGGAGCAAACGGTCAGCGTTTACGGAGCGGTGCTCTATGGTGCGATTGTTGTAAATGCGTTTGGCGTCCTCTCACTGCTGTCCTCGGCATGAATGTTTTGGAAGCCGTATTGACGTTGGTCTGTTGGGTATTTTTCCGTGACGACCGACGATCTGCTATGCTACAGTGGTACTGCAGACTCCTGTCGGTGGGTGCCGGGTGGCACACTTGGTATCTTCTACCATCTGTGAAGTTGGACATGTGGGGGGCGTGGGGATTGCTAGAACAAGACTCGAGCCAGAACCAATACCTGGAGGCGGCTTGCGAGTCACTGCTGCTATTCCGCACCTCTCTCTTGCTCGTGGCAGGCGGTGCTGCCCCCGTTGCCCCCGCTCGGGCCACGGCCTGGCTGGAGCGAGGACAAGTGCCGCAAGGCGTGGGGTGCCCCGGCGGACGCTATGTCCGAGGAGGACAAGGTACATACGGAGAAAGTCGTGTGGCTGGAGCGAGTGGCAAGGGAGGAAAAAACACGGACTGATTTTTCGTTCTTCCCTGAGGTTCCGTCGAAACAGGATGAACGGTAGTTCTCTCGGTTGTATTCCGTTCTCCAAGTAAGGATGTACCGGCATTGCGAGCAGAAAATTATGACGTTTGTCAAGCGGTCTAGGCTCAAGATGGCAGAAGCAGACTACGGTACAGGAGAGGTCGTAGCTGTAGGTGGTGCATGTATCGCGTGCGCGTCCAAGTAGAATCCTAGGCGGCATGGCAGTGTTTCCTCGCATAATTGTTGCTTAGATCCCCGTTTTTTGGTAAGTCCGCCACCGGACGATCGGCTCCCTCTCCGTCCTTTACAGCACAGCACAAGGCGTGTTGCTTTGATAATACCATCATGGCGACGCCACCAATCACAACACAAGAGCAAGGTACAAGCCCAACAAATGAAGTTGTTTGTCGTGCGCGGTTCCCTCTTCCCTGCGGCAGTCCATGGACCTCTTTAAGGCCCAACTCTTGACGGAGTTCCGGGCGGACATCCCGGAGGACGAGGTATGAGAAACGCGGGCAAGAAAGGATATGGTAGTGCATAGGGGGGAGGGGGTGCTCATGATTGGAGTATGCAGCAGGTGTTGTTGTGTACACGGTGTCTCCAGCGTGTACCAGTTCAGTATTTCCAGAGAGTAGGTGTCGCCTGGCAAACAGGGAGGGAGGCTCCGCCTTGTTTCATGTACTCTCAGTACGCGTCCAAACTTCAAAGTCAGGCGGTCGACAGCGACCAACCCTGTTTGATTGTGGCTTATGCGATAAGCGTCCCGTTCGTGTAGAAGTCGTTTTTCGTTTGATTTACAGCACTGGAATCGGAGTAGAAGGCTCCCGAAGCCTACATCCAATATCGGGCTCTTTTCTGCTGGTGGTTAATCTGTCGGTCTTATCATCCCCGCACTCAAGACGATCCGATCATTGTGGCGTGTCTTCGTCCCCCCTGTCCCCTCCCTCCACTAGATCCTGGAGACCCTCCGCGCCACGGAGGAACTGGGGATCGGTTACCCGTGGTTCGCATCGGTCCGCGCTACTCTGGCGCAAAAGGTGGCCGCCAAGGCCCAAGCCACCGCCGCCACCGCCGCCGCCGCCGCCTCTGCCGGAAACGTCAACAGCCTGTGGA
>FN649736.1:1139047-1233918 GCA_000310025.1 Ectocarpus siliculosus
ATGCGGTGGTGGCGGCGGCGGCGGTGGCGGCGGTGGCTTGGGCCTTGATGGCCACCTTTTGCGCCAGAGTAGCGCGGACCGATGTGAACCGCGGGTAACCGGTTCCCACTTCCTCCGTGGCGCGGAGGGTCTCCAGGATCTAGTGGAGGGAGGGGAGTGCCGCCGCCGCCTCTAAGGAGGCGTTTAACGCCTTATCCTCTGGAGGGGGCGCGGTCTCCGCTGGTGCCCCCTCCGCCGCCGTCCCCTCTGCGGAGGCCATGGCCGCCTCTTCCTCGGGTGCCTCGCCCTCTAGCGAGGCTGCTGATTCTTCTTCGGCGTGATGCCTCATCTGGGGAGGGCCCGCACGCTTGCGGCAGTACTATAGTCCATCTCTCTTCTTGTACAGTAATTAGCCGACTGAAGATGAGCGTGGGGGGTTGTACTGATATCGGTGTCGGTGTTGTGGTGTTGGTGGGTGCGGTACTAGTGGATGAAACTCGTCGCGAAACCAATTTACAACATTAGACTACTTAATTGAGTGTGTGACCCGTTTGTTGACCGTACTACGGTACCCATTTGAAAGGTGTAGGGAAAAGTTTACCGCGTTTATTTATTTATTTTCCGTCCGTCCATCTTGTGGTGATACACGGCTTTGCATCCTTCAGACTGTCTTGTGTTTCTGTTTTTTAATGGATCGCGTATCCCGTCTACAGCCATGATAGAAAACGAACAGACGCTTCCCTGGAATATGTACTGCTGTATATTAGATGGACTTCCTTGTTGTTGGAGGGGGTTTCAATTCAAGGGTAGGTGTTGGGCCCGGTCTCCGCATGGCAGAACCTCGTGTGTTTGTTGCAACGTGCACCCCGTGGTAAACCCGTGGCATGTATAATATCGTGGAGTGATGACTGAGATTTAGTGCGGTGATGGTGTAGAATATTTATTTAATCTGGTGGTGGTGTGGGATCTGTTTTGACGACGACAGGGGAGCGCCGCGTGGTAATGGTGGAGGGTGGCTTGGATTCTTGGTTGTCAAAGAAAATCAAACAGGCAAGCTATCCTTCCTGCTGTGTCGACGCTGTGGTGTGGCGTTCCAGCCGCAAAGAGTGATCGTTTCCTAGAGCACGCCGCCTGTCGTTGAATTGTTGTTTGGGGGAGGGGGGAGAACACAAGAGATTAGGATTGATTGTACAGTACCTGGTACGGGAGGATGTGGGTTGTGTCTATCTACGCTGTGGTGTTCCGACCGGGAAGAGTGAGCAGATTGATTCCTAGAGCATGCCGCTACATATCATTGTACATACCTGGTAATTTAATTGAGGATGTGGGTGTGGGTTACTCTTGCAAAGTTTGAGCTTGTAACGTTGTGTGATGCACGTCGTCGATTGTCGGCATGGAGGGAGCAAGTTTGCCGAGCACTTCGGCGTGATGAATGCAACCATTTTCCAAATAAAGGCGCAACGTGATGCGGTGAGTGCGATGTGCTGACGTGGTGGCGTTGACGTGTCGTGGTTCCTACAGCAGTACGTGTTGGCGGCTCGAGAGATGGCAGCGTGTAATGCAATAAGTACAGCTTTTGGCGATCCAGGGACATGACATTTTTTGCTGAAGGTCTTTTTGTAGGAATGAATGGATTGTACTCTGTAGGATGCATGGACTCTACGCAACGGAGCCAAAGAAACCGATCGCAACTTTTGGTGGGGCAGTTGGCTTGTGAACACGGAAGGCGCCCGCGTCATTTGGACCAGTACCAGAGTACGGACATTAGAAGGTGCTGAGTGTTAGACCGGAACGTTTTTTAATGTGAAGACAACAACAACAAGAACAACCACGCAGCGATAGAACCATGGTGTTTTCTGGCCGTGTGAATACCATTCGCCCGCGCGGGGCGATATTCTTAGATTGCCGTGGGCCACGGCTGCATCTATCTCCCGTTGGGTTCGACGAGGCGAGCCGGGAGAAGACTAAAACTTACTCGGTGCCCTTTGTGTCCGGATGATGATGGATGGTCAGGCCCGGTCACCGTCAAGAGGCCGCGGCCTGGTATTTCGCGAGGAATTTTTGCTGTCACAAGAATCTGGTACGTACCCGTTTTCTCAGCCGGGATGTTGTAGAAACCCAAACTTTCGGTTGGGGAACATTTTTTCCGTCCTCCCTTGTGCCTCCAAGGTCACGTTGGTTGACGTATGCATGCATGGACGCCACGCTTGTGTGACAATGAGAACCGAAATCGTTGGTCGCAACTATGTACTGTAACTAACTACAGTCCGTGTAACACTCTGCTTCCGCTCAAGTAGCAACGCGCGTCTGCAGCAGCACTCACTCCCCTGTTGCCTACAACGACACCCGTTTATTAAACGCGAAATATCGATCGCAACCATCTCGTCGACCAATCGATAAAATATCTACTCCCACACTGCATATAAATGTCGACCCTGTCAGATACCACGAGAAATGATGTCGGTTTCGTACACAGCTCTATTAAAAACTACGTTGTTGCGGCTCGCCAAGCAGGCATTTGCCTTCAAGAACTCACAAAATGACGGTACACAGATGGACAAACCAGTGGCAAACAAAAAATACCAAAATAACCCCCGACCGAGCGGTTCCTCGTGCGCTCCTACCACACAACAAATGCGCAAGACAACCGGAAGATGCAAAGTGCCGCTTCAAGATCACGATAGAGATAATCCCAACTTTTATGGAAGTCTATTTTTTTTCATATAATATGCATACAGCAAAGGAAACGCACGTCTGTGCCGCTCCTAACGACACCCCCAACCTGCAGAATCGCTCGCATTTTTCTCGAACAGCCTACAACCACAACTTCACTCGAAAAGTCTACAACAAATCACCAGCCCCGAAACACCAAATAAACCAAAACGTGTCAACAGCAAGACCAAGAACAATTTTCTATTTTAGAGGAGAGCTGGCGACTCTAAACCCCAATGACATCAAGCATTCAATGTACGACCTTCATGAGAACACGTCTAACATGGACCAACCCCTTGGAGACTCTCGACAGCAGAGGCTACATTGCGTGGAACACGCCGCAAAAGCCTGCACCACGTTTCATCAAGTCATTTCCTTGTGTTTTCCGTACGACCCAAACCACCCCACCGGGGCCGCCGCCGGTACATCGTTATCGTTGTTGCGAAGGGTACCCTCTTCTCCCGCGAACGCGGGGTCTCCCCCGTATACACCACCCGGCACAGTGCTCTCCTGCACCATTGACATGCGGAAGGACGACTCCGGGTCTGATTCCTCCGTCACGCCCACCATTTCGTCCAACACGGACGAGGGGAAATCGTCCTCGTTAACTTCTTCCGTTTCTTGCAGCTGAAACGGTTCCTCCGCGCCTTCTTCCGCATCCGTTGCTTCTGCGTCCATGAGCGTGTCGTTGCCCTTGCCCCCCCCCATGCCCACTAGCTCCGATATTTGCTCGCTTTGAGCAACCAGGCACGCCAACAGAATTACGCCCGCTCCAACAAGGGCATTCGGCCCCATGGTCTCTTTCAAGAACAGTACCGACACCAGCGTGGCCCACAGAGGCTCCGTGCTAAATATAACGCTGGATGAGAAGCATTGGGATGTCGTCGCAGGGGAAACGGGAGGAGCATGTGGGGTCCGGTTGACTTGTTAGATTGAACATTCGAAACAACGAAAAAACGCCACCAAGGCGGTCTTGTTCAACAATTTCTGAAACGCTTTCTCGCAAAGATGGTGCGGAAGGCGTCCGTCCGTTAACTCGAGCGAAAACATGTCCTTCGGCCATTTGATCAAAGTCTTCGGCTACAGTCAGGACAAAGCAAAACAGGGCTTCACCTCATTTCAGCCGCAGGTACTTTCTCCAGGCAAACAGTCTCCAGCCAAATAGCGAGCGAGGTGGTCACCAGCCCGGTGTAGCTCAAAGCAGCCAAAATTTGAGGATCTTTGACGAAGCTGAGCGGAAAACAAACACAGAAGGAGAAGCGATCATTGAGGCACAGCTTCATAGGTTGTGGGATATCTCTCTCTGGGTGTAGAGAAAGTAGCATGTTTGTAACGACTCGTTAGAAAATCACTTCAAGCGAGAGGTCTTCACTACCTTCCTGATCTTTTCCTCTCGAGGGTGAGATAACTTTACGTACGTGTATCGCGGATGGCTCACCTGAAATCCGGAAGATGGCCGCCGGCTGAAAACGTACACCAGATTCCTGTCAGTGCGGCGACGGAAATCAGCTGCCCGATGGACAGCTGTAAGCTTTTCCCCGGGAACTTTTCCATGTAGTGCTGAACGGACACACAACAATACGATCGCGTGCAGAGCGTTAGGGCATGAGTTTGCTTGGAGTAGAGTCATGTGTCGGCGATAGGCCGGTCAGCTAAATACCGAAGGATGCAAAGAAGAAAACTATTGCTACTTCTACACAGTACTTCTATTCACGGAGTAAAGAACGACAACTCGTGTACCTCTATGAAACGTTGTACGCTACTCTGTAGGCCTCCACACGGGCAACGACAAACAGCGAGAGGGAGACAGCAGCGGTACATGGCGTCCACGAAAACAAAAAAAACGGTACCAACCTCAATCCGTGTGAAAGCCACGCCGAACCCGACGGCCTGAGCCACACACCACAGATCGTTCCAAGACGCGTGGGCGTCTCCCAACTCAAGAAACCCGGTGCCGACGAGGGCAAGCAAGGACGCCGCCACCGTCACGCGCTTGATGCCCTTGCCAGTCACAGCATCCAGCAATGGGACGACCACCTGCCGCACAACAGCCATACGGAATGGAGACCAGCACCATTGGCAAAGAGGGGAAGAATGATTTAACGTCGGGTTGTGGGAGAGGAAAAACACAGCTCACAGCCCAGGTTTAACCGTTAGACCGAGTACACCCCACTCACGGCATGCATGCAGGGATACGAGTTCAACAATTACCGGATCCGCACTACATTATTATCCCAAGTGCATAGAAAGTTTAAATCTACCATGTTACCATTTTCTTTTATCTTGTGTTGCCGTCTGGCGTGTGCTCTCCGCTATTTGCTAGCGCGGTGTTGGCGGCAGCACGGCAGTTATGCGGCATTCCCGCGGAGGGCATGTCCTCGTCTAGTTCTTGGGTCAGCTTCATCACAGCAAACAGAAAAGGACCACGGCCTGTTGAACCCCTGCTCTCACCACTGTCAAGCTGCAGAGAAAGGCGCAGACGGAGGCATCCGAAGTTTCCAAGCCGATGGCCTGAGTGAAGTACCCGAGAGCAACCCACACCCCTACCTCCATGCCTGGTTTTCGTGCGAGAGGAAAGGCGATTGCGGTGTCGAGAAAAGTGTGGCATAAACAAGACAACGCGTGAACTATGTAGCCAGAACCACCGCGTAGTACTGTAGCATGATGCGTGTGCGGCTGTAGCACTATACTACGGTCGGTCGGTAGTGCCATCTTATCTGGTACAGGCATGGACGAAACCGAGAGTGTGTCTCCATGAGTGAGTGCAACCGCCAAGAGTCAATAGTCTTGTAACTTACGGGCGGCAACGAGGTCGATGAGACAGAGCCCCCATCAAATGGACATCGCGGCAGAAATTGGAGTTACCAATGGTGCACCTCTCAGTGGGTTCGTGGTCAAGGTGCCCACAGCATGCAAAAACCACCAGCTGACGCAAAGTGTCAGAGCTGTTCAAAAAGGTACTACCTGTAATTTGTTTGCACCCTTTCCCTCCGTGGGTCTCTTTTTTCGCGGTCGCGTCATGAATCTTCAATGTGTATAATAGGAAGGTACGGACATCCAAATCATCCCGTTGAGCATTGAGCCCGTTCCACAATGATACGTCGGCCGAGAACAAAAAAAAACAGAATTGGCGACAAACAAAAAAATATGCTTGACAATCACTCGGTCGTCGTGAACTCGACACATATGCAGAGGTACAACTTCGGACGTATGCACAAGACTACTGAAAACCAAAAACTACCGTGTACGACACAAGATAACACACCCCCTGGACCGATTGTCAAAGCTCGATTATCAACAGCAGAAAGAGCGGGGGTGCCCAAAACGGTGGCGTTGAAGCCGCCTGGTGAAGAGCTCTCCGAACACGCATCCTTTCGTTAGTGCATCCTCTCCGTCGTGGAGTAATCGAGCTTTTGAAAATCGGTCCAGGGGGCGCGTGATCTTGTGTCGTATCCGGTACGGTACATCCCGGAGGCGGGGAGCGGCATGTTTTGGTTTTTCCCCGCGCCCTTCCCGAGGCACTTGTCGTGGACAGATTTTCATCACCAGTCATTATTCGTATTTTCAACAAAGCATGAATGTTACAAGTACACCAGTAACAGTACTACTCCGAGTAATGGTTTTGTCAGAACACCGGGATCAGTGTTGGATATTGGGTATCGAATATCGATACAAAACTGATATATATCGCCGATACGAATCGGTATTTATATCGGTATTCGATACTCGATATTTTGGCCCCCTTTTTCCGGGGGGGGGTCAGTTTCCCAGCTGTCTACCCCCTTTTTTCGCTCCCCGGAGGCGCCTGCTATGCGCCTACTCCTGTCGCCCCCCACTGCCATCACAACCACACAACACACACACACCAGCCCCTGCCAGCCACACACCACACCAACAGCGCCTGTGTCTCAGCTCCTGAGAACCACATCGGTGTGCAACATGAGCCTTCAAGAATTCGGCTTTGTCGCCGGCGATAGCGCTGCCTCTGCCGAATGAGTAGTAGCAGTCATCCCCGTTAATTTTAGAGTCAGCTTGCCTCCTTACGTAGATTTGGCGTTTCCCGCAGTTTCAGCAGTAGAACTGCTACATTAGTGCGAACAGAGGCCGTACCTCCTGCGGACAATTTATGCTGTGTGAACTTGGTTTTGGGACTTGTAATACGTAATGGCAAGGTGTGCTTGATTTCATGTCCGACCACTTGGGCGTGTGATGAATAGAGGTAGGTGATGTCGTCGTGTTCGAGTTTGGCAAGCGTTTGATTTTCGCACATAATGTTTTCGCCATGTTTTTTCTTTTGTTTCCTTTTGGCTGTTGGTTTTTCTAGAGTTGATACTCGCTCGAGGTGCATTGCTGATTGTTGGGCACCCACAACTGGTGGGTGGAATTTTGCATGCATAACTTTGAAGGTAGTAAGAAAATATAAAACCAAGTGTTCGAGTTTTTTTCGCTTTTTTTTGTCGTGAAATCCTGCTCGCAGCCGAGCTTGCACTGATTCGATCGCAACCGTACGGCGGTGTTGTAGTGTGTACGTGTATACACACATGCACACTGACTGTAAAATGTAAAATATATCTGGTGGACATAGCTACACAACCAACTCCTGCCTCTTGCACGATGCAGTTTTTTTTTTTTTGTATGCGCAACATCACGTCACAACGTGTGCCCGCTGTTGTTGTGCCCGTGATGTTCAACTAACTAACTGCACACACCTGGCACCTGGCAAACACCACTACTTGCATGCCGCCGGACCATGCGCGCACGTCTTGCGCACTGCTGTATACTTCAGATAAGGGTTCGGGTGTGCCAGGGTACGTGTAGTTGCGTAACGCTCGCTCTTCTAGTAACCTGAGGCCTTCAAAACAGCCGTATCGATATCGAGTATCTCGATACTCGATACGTATCGAGCCATTTTCGGGATATCGAACAAAATATCGGTATTTGTGTTTTTTTCTCGATACGATTGGCGTATTGTATCGAACCCTTCTGCCCGACCAATATCCAACACTGACCGGGATAAACAAATGGCGGGCTCGACAATCGTTTGTCGTCGTGCAACGTATCTGGGATCTCTGACCCTTCACCTGCGATTAAAACCTCTTTTTGGCGGAAGTCAGCGAAGGGTAAAGATGCCCCCGCAGCAATCGCGAACCGCACGAACGCCGCTGTAGCGTTGGACACCTCGCCATGCTGCTCGACGAATTTGACCTATTCATAGATATGTGGGGCGGGCAGAGGGGGTCCCAACAAGCGTTTACTTTTCAGACACACAAGAGGAGGTCGCACGAAAAAAGGTTGTACACAGGCATATGCATACAGCAGTACAAAAGGCATGCGGCCGATACTTCAAAACACACACAAGCCAGCCGTACAGGTCTGGTCGAGCCTAGGGTCAATCATATGTCAGAGTGTGAAGATATTCGTATGTACTATCCATATACCGTGCCTATAAGGTGTACTTGCAAGTTCCACGTCTTCAACAGTCAAACGGCGGACGAACGCGGAATGACCAAGGTACAATCGACGATGGTTTACACGATGACCCAGGCACTTGCTTCAACCACGCATGCGTGGCGCAGGAATTCGGCGAAACTAATTTTGATCTGCTGAATGTTTGTTCAGTACATGCACAATAGATGAGCAAGATATGTTTTCGATTTTTCGCTCAACTGTTGTAGGCAGCTCTCTGCCCTGCGACAGCTGCCAACCCCGAAGAACGCCGACCACGTACCGCAGGGAAGTTGGTGCCCCAGAGCAGAGCAACCCCGAGCAAGAGGGCTCGATACTTCCAGTAATCCCACCCCTTGGCCACCTCCGTGGGCTGCCGCTGCTGCTGCTGCTGCTGCTGCTGTCCCCCCTCCGTCACCGCCGCCCCTTTCTGTACCTCTTCCAGTCCACTTATGCCAATCTTGATCGCGTTCAGCGCGCCCTTCTTGGGTGCTCCTCCTCGTCCTCTTGGTGCCCTTGCTCCCGGGGCAACTCCTCTCTTCGTCGCGCGGAGCGCACCCGCCGCCGCGGCTCTCCGGCCTCCTCCGCCTGCTGCAACTTGCGGTTGTAACAGTCTTCTCCGCCTGCTGGGTGAGTTGCTGCTGTCCGAGCCGGACAAGCAGAGTGGATCGAAGTCACTGGTGGCATCTTCGCGAGCCCCTGACATGGAGCTCGTACATCGGCTCCGGCCGTAGCTGGCTGCTGGGGCTCCCAAGGAATCACCCACAGGACGCGTGCGCGTCAGCTGTGGAAGGCTGGTGAAAGCCGACACCGCGGCTGCGCAGTACAGCACGATCGCAGCTGTGCTTGGTGACATCATGGTAGCAATATTGCAATGCCGCATTGCGACCATAAAAGATGGTTCGTACTACGGTGTGGGGAAATTGATCAAAAAGTGTCTGACCCAGATGTGTGCTGACCCAGATGCACGCTGTCATGTGAGCTGTTTCCACAGCCATCTTGCAGCTGTTTCAAAAAAGAAAGAACTAGGGGCTTCACAGCAGAAATGGCGAGACGGGGCAGGGGAGGGTCGTATGTAAAATCCTCTGCTGCGTGTGCCCTCTCGTCCTTCTCAAACCAAACGTCAAACTGCTGTGTGCTGTGCTGAACCGATCAACGGCGAGCGGAGGTCGGGCGACTCACGCCACTCGACGGTAAGGCTGAAGGAGGAGAGTCTTGTAGACGTTCGTTGGCTCGTAACACATTACAACCTTGTAGCAATGTTCGTCAACAATTGTGTTGCGTTTGGGTGCGCAATGTAGTCCCTATCTGTCTATCCAGCACGCCAACTGCTGTCGGAGGATCGTATCCGACGTTGAATTACTGATTACTGCTGTGTGTACCTCCAAGAGTTTGAGCCCTCCTTTATTGTCCTTCTCTGGAGGAGAATGCTTTGTGCGCTCGTTCTGCCTTTCGCACTCTCCCCTGGCCCTGCCCCGCCCCCTCCCTCCCTTTTGTCTCGAGCAACATCAAGCTCCTATTGTCTCTAATGACTCTTTACCCACTACACTCGTGTGCAGAGTTACCCCCATTGACATACGCCCAACTCCAACCTTTCTAGGTTTATCCCCCCCAAGAGGGACCCTTATTTTCACCACATGCAGTTCACTGATGTGGGAGCGTGTGTCGATATGGAGAGTGCGGCTTCTAGTCTTCGTCGTAAAGTAGTATCCAAATCGGCTGCTTGTTGTTCTCAAAGCCAGCAGCCGTTACGGTCTTTTTACTGTTTTTTCTTTTTCTCTGGTGTGCATGCGTTGTGCTGCTCGTTTCTCTTTCTCTCGCAGCGGGCATCGCGCCCCTCCACTGCTGTATCAAAATAGCGCAGCACGGTCGAACGGTCGAACACGGCCGTGACTACGCAAGAGATGAATCACGAAACGCTGGGTGAAGCACCTGCGGATGCCTTGACTGCTGTAGACGATGCTGCGGATTCTGTCGTAGAGTCAGGCATCAGCAGTGGCAAGGGGGGCGGAGAGAAGACAAGGAGTATGTCCGAGGGCGTTGAGGCTGCGACTGCCATTTCTTCCCAGGTGAAGGGAATAAATATACGACATGTAGCTGAAACAATGCTGGGGAGTGACCGTTGCGCATTGTAGGCTACGGCACACCGTCATTACGGCACACCGTTTTGTGCTATCGCCAGTTTCGTGTGCCTGCTGCAAAAGCGATGCGGGAAGAACCGATGCGGGGTAGAACCCCGCCCATCATGACGACTCTTCGGGTCCGATTGCTATGAGCTGTCAGGAAGATGCCCTGTTTCAATTGTGTGTGAACATGTTCGGTATCACCACCACCCGTTGCAACATCTAGTGGGTATAATCGTCGGGAAAAGCGGGTGTTATCTTGAAACACCGAACATGTGTCGAGGTGACAATGGTCTACGCGGATGGTACCAGCGCCCATGCTAAACGTGTGTATGTCCAATTCTCTTGATCTAATCACACCGCAGGTGTGCGATTTGCTTTTTTAGGATGGAGTCGGAACGATTTATGAGGCACATGCATTGAGTGTATTCTGTACGGTATTTCAGGCATGGGAGATTTCATTGTCGCCGACGGTTGATTTCGTCGTTGCTCGCAATGCCCGGGCTCCGTACGCAGCAGGCTTGTACTGTACTGCGATCATGCCCATGAATGGTAAGCTGGCGTCGGCCCTGTTCTCTCTGTCTCTGTCTCTGTCTCTCTCTCTCTCTGGAGCATCGGAAACATTGCCTAATCCCTCTTCGGCTTGACGCTGCACGGGTCTGGTGGCCACCAGAAAGGGCGCGATAATTCAGATCGTCGAACGTGCTGTTATAGCAACCCACATGATCCTACGAACGTTTTCGTGTGCACCGGCCGAATCCGCTTGCAAAGGAGGAAGAAACGTCCAACCTGGACAACGATCCAGCGCCACCCAAGCTGAAGCAAGCCTCAGACCCTGCCGTTGGGGGCGGGGAAATGTCGAGCTTGCCTTCGAGACTGCAAATTTCGCATTCTGAAAGGTTTTCGCCGTCTTCTAGTAGAAACTCTTCACCTCAGAGAGGTCGGAGAGGAAGGAGGGCGTCGAGTGGAAGTCCAAGCCGCAGCTTGTCGGCATCGCTTAACAACTCGCTGGGAGAACGACCTGGCGTTGCCAGGGGCAGGCGGACTGTTGGCGGTGGCTCTTCAGGGTGAGTCTCGACGTAGTCGGCCATGTCAATTTACGCCATTGCACACCGGCCATACGTGCGAGGAAGCGGTTCTCTTTGGCACAGTCTGGTGTTCGACCAATGTTGAACATTTGTCAAAAATGAATGGTTTTATGCGACGCGGGCTTGACCAATCGATTTTGGATCCGAAGCATGCGCCCGCACTAACACACACACACCACACATGGGCAACAGGATGCCATCGTCAGGCACGAGAGGACTTGGAAACGAGGCTCGCTCTTCGCTCTCGAATAGGACTTCCCCCCGTACGAGCCACAGCCCCGACACGAAACGTACCAGCATGTCGTTCGGGGATTTTGTCGCCGCCAGGTATGTCGAGTGTCGAGGATTTGCGGGTTGCGGGGGATGCTGTTTGGACCATGCTATGCGACTGTCAAGAAAAGAAGAACCACACTCCTGCTGCGGAGGAAATGTTCTGTTGATCTATTCTTGCAACAAGCATACACGTATGTAGTCGTCCAAGAGATCCTTTAGGGGAGCCATTCTGATCTTTTCCGGGCTTTGATTCTGCCTCCCCCCACAACGAGCCTCCGTTGCTACTCTGTGTTCGTTCGCTGTGTGCCTCTCTTGTACACGCCGCTCTTCCGTACTCGTCAGCAACACCGAACTGTCGCTTCTGGAATCATCGCGCCTTTCTGCAAATGGCAAGAGGCCACGCGACCGCAACGCGCTGAGGGTAGCAGTGAGAATACGGCCACTGATAGAGCGGGAGAAAGGGTCGAGGGCGGTCACGTGTGACGGAGGAGATGGGCGAATGGTTGTGGTCAACCCGATAAAGTTCAAAGCTAGTGCCGATGCGGTGAGCTCTCCCGCTTATACTATGATAGGTTCCCGCAGGTGGGGGGGGAGTGGTCCTGCCATCTCTCGCATGTCGTTCACATTGCTGCCTTCACGGAACAGGGTGTTTTGGACTGAGTAAATGCTTTTCACGATATGCACAGCAGTTGCAACTGCCATTGCCAACCTCGTCGGGCCCGTACACCCTCCCTCCCGGCGGCACCTCAACAGGTCCTTGCTACCGCGTCTGCCGTGAGCCGCGCCAACATGGCCACGTCCGACTGGCTCCGTCCTTTCGACTTTGACCGAGTGTTCTGGTCTCCTCCCAACCAACTCAACGGCGGGGGTGAAAAAAACAGTACTTGGACAAGCGAGCGCGCGACCCAGCAAACGATTTACGAAGTGCTGGGCGAGAGGATTGTGGAGGACGTCCTGAATGTTAGTCCTCCTTGGCGATCGACAGAGACTTGCCTGTGTTTGCCCCCACTGTTGTTGCGCACTCTGGAGGTTAAACCCCCCCCTCTGGCCCAGGTGTCGTGTGTTCAGTTGGCCGCAGCGCATGGAAACGTTGGTAACAATGGTCGCTGTTGATGTCACTCACGGCACGCTAGCCGATCTCCCCCGGCCTAATTTTTTACTGGAACACTGCTCATGTCGTGGTGCACATTTCGGTCCAATGCAGGGCTTCAACTGCTCTTGCTTTGCCTACGGTCACACCGGGAGTGGGAAAACGTACAGCATGTTCGGCTGCAGCGACACCGCTAACTTGCCTGACAACGACGAAGCCCTCGCCGCACCGCCGCAGGGGGAGTGTTTTGGTCTGGTGCCCCGCGTCTGCTTTTCTCTTCTAAACCGTCTGGAGGAAGCTAACACAGGTACAAGTTCGAGGAGGGGGGGTCATTCTGCGTCCTCCAGTTTGACTCGTGAAGTTGTATTGGTGATCGCGATCTCGGCAAGCCAGAACCCGCGAAACAAATCACCGCGCTATGCCAAAAGTTCCATGTGCGGTGCTTAGCACGCGTAACGGCAACGCCCCAGAATCCGGCACGAGTGCTGGGTGTATGGGTGCGCTACCACTGATGCCTCTTCAGCTGATGGTGTCACCATGTCGGATGCCGTTTCAGTGCTCGCGCCCTGCCCTCTACTCCCTACGTCGCATGCCACACGCCCGTACAGATATACTAAAACAAGAGCCGGGGACGTCGAGCGTTGGTGTGTCTGTGCAGTTCATCGAGATCTACAATGACAGAATCCGAGACCTCTTGCACGCGGGGGCTGACTCCAGCGCGTTGCGAGTACGCGAGCATCCGCAGACGGGCCCCTACGTTGATAACCTCGTCCCTGTGAAGGTGCAAGCGTAGCAGGACGCAACTAGTAACCATCGAGCTACGTCAATGCAACAGCTCAAGTGCTTGCCATGTGTCACGTTGGTACCGGTCCCGAATGTTGGATTTTTCGCAAGTCGCTTACTTGATGGGGTGGCCTTTGTGTGGCGATTCAGCCACGACGTCTGCTTTGAAGTACTGACCAGTGCCACCGCTTTCACCGCGTGTGTGATTTTTAGGTTGAGTCATGGAGTCAACTTCGGCAGCTGTTGGCGCTGGGTACTTCTGCCCGGTCAGAAGCGGACACTCCTGAGAATATCAAGAGTAGCCGCGGCCATGCTATCCTCACCATGGAGGTTGGTCGTGTTAATTTGATTGGAGGAGGAAGGACTGGACAAAGGAATCTGCATGTGATGGAATCGTAGTTTAAGGGTTAATTGAACCATTGACACTCAAGTTGATATCTGTATTTTGCTGTCACTCGAGCTACGTCCATCGGGTGGGTCTATCTTCAAGCTATACAGGCTGGTGCTTGCATCGAAATCGAATCATGACAGCCCATACACAAGCGCAAGTTGCTGCGGCATCTCTGAACGAGTGTTGTGAAGGGTAGTCCAACCCTCGGAGCATTGCTGAAGACTCGTGGGCCCTTCGATTTGACGCAACCCGTTTTTTTTGCTATCGGTTCACAGGTCAACACGCCGACGGGACCCAGCCGCGTCCAGATGGTGGATCTTGCGGGCTCGGAGCGTGAAGTTGTGGCCAATAGCCGATCTTCCGATGGTCGAACAGGCCGCGAGCGGGGAGCGGGGGGGAGCGGAGGGAGCGTCGATGGGCGGACCGTATCGCAACGGCTGACGTTATCCCAACGCCTTCGCGAGACGGCCCAGATCAAAAAGGCTTTGAGCAATCTAGGCATAATCATCAAGGGCCTTTCGAGGGGAGACACCCCGGTTGGACTTCCCTTCAGGGATTCCATTCTCACTTGGCTGCTGAAGGTTGGTTGGATCAATCCCTGTTCCAGTTGTGTAGCTCTGCAAGATGGTCTCTTCGATGACGACGTTACATGTTGAGTCGCAGGAATTGCGGTGTTTTTCACGTGTTTGAGAAGACTCTGAAATTCTTTTGTGCCAGCGAGCCCGTGGCAGGGTCAGCGAGCTACTCTCCTCACGAGACACTTCCACAACGCAGAGGCGGAACTATGTACGCGCTGTAGTGTACCAGGTTGGTACACTGCTTCACCATTTTCTTGCGGCGAAAATATCGCCTAGTAGGTAGACTCGACAACTCTGGTTCGACGAAGCAATAGTGAAAGACTTTGACACCACGTTACGCCCCCGGGCACCCGTTTTTTTGTAACGATGCAGGAGGCCCTCTCCGGCCGGGCACACACTACCATGCTGGCGACGGTGAGCCCGTCGTCCAACAGCTACGTCGAGACCATGAGTACGCTCAAGTACGCGGAGAGGTTAAAAAAGGCAAACGCACACCTCAACAAGGATTCGGGAGGGGCAAGGGTCACCACGGTAAGAATATCGGGCGGCAGATTTTGACAGTCACTGCCCATGCCCTGAGAGGTTTTGCAGAGTTAGTATTCGTTTCAGGCGTAGGGCGAGATTGAATGGCGAGCGAGAAGCTCACGTGGTTGCTGTAAGCATGCAGCCATGTGGTGACGGAGAGCGAGGGAGCTAGAGAGTAATGTGTTTACTTAGCAGCAGTATTAGTGCGTTGCTCCTGAAGGCGTTGCGAACAACCCCGGGGTAGGGACTGTTTGAAGAATTCCGGATTTCTTGTCTTGTAGGGTCCTGATGTCGCTAAGTCAAATGGTGGCGGCCTGGTTGTCGACGTCGACGACTATCTATTGTTAGAGGGGCGTGGTTTCGGCAGGTCCGACCTCGCTTTGTCTTCACGCTATTTTCTGTCGTGTTTGCCGGTTCATCTCGCTGCTTCTCGTATAATGCATTGATTGTTCACACCCGCTGCGTTTTTTGGTGCACGCATAATCGAGACCTGTTTTGCCTGAGCGAATGTCTTGGCCACTCACTAGAGGCCTGGGTCACCTTTTTGTTGTTTGACCCGTGCAGCCCTCGGATGGAATGAAGAAGGAAATGGCGAGCTTGGTGGAGAAGCTGGGGGCTGACGGCATTGAGGCCAAGAGACAGGTACTTGTAGGCTTGATATCAAATTGGTATCTACTGCTTGCGATTCGCAGGTAGGTGATCATTTACCGTATGTAGTTGTCTGTTCACGAGCTTGCACTCCCGTCCCCGTCCTAACTTGTAGGTTTTCCGCGCATTTTTGACCAGGTGCTGTACCAAACAGTATCTGACCCTCAGCAGCGCATCGCCAAGCTCACGGCCAAGGACCCAAGGCGTCGGAGGACCAGCAGCGGCGGTTCCGCTGCGCCGATTGGCGACCGTCGCTCTGGCGATGAAGACGTCGTCGCACCGCGCCGCACGAGCTTTCCCGGCTCTTTGTCCTCGCAGCGCTTCGGATGGAAGGCCACCACGCCATCTCGGGCTTCCGGTAGGACTAGGAGCCCTTCCGGTGCCGGCGGCACCGGGGCGTGGGGTTCGCCGATCAACACGCCAGACGATGCATCTTTGGAGGGCAACGTGCTTGACGAAGGACCGGAGCAAGACAAGCACGGCGCGGGTATAAGGGTTGGGACGATGGGTGACGATGGAAGAGATAAGGAAAACTCCACAGGCGAGGGTGCGGGCGCTGGGATTACCGATGGGGGCAGTGCTCCTTTAGGTGTGACCAGTCCCGAGCCTGAAGCTCCTTCGTTCAAGGCGGGCCTGCTTGAAGGGGGTTATTTTGGCCGTAACCCTGATTTACCGCTCTACAGCGAGAGCGACAGTGAGAGCGCGGGGGGCGGGAATGCAGAGGGTGCAACAGGCGAAAATACTGACGGCATCCCTGGAAGCGTCACTGGTGATGAAGGTGGTGGTGGCGGTGGCGGTGGAGACGGTGTCCCTGGAAGTGTCACTGGTGATAGAGGTGGTGGCGGGGGTGGGCATGATGGCGGCGGTGGTGGGAGTATTATCAACGCGAACGGTCACGAGGAGAGCGTGGCGGTGATGCAACTTGATGGCAGTGCTGATGGCGGCCGAGACAACTCGGTAGGCGAGCAACGCCCACAGGCCTGGCTGCCGTCACCGGGGAGTGGCGCATCCCCCACTTGGGCTGGAACGAGTTCGTCGGAAGACGCAGAGCCACACAACCGCTCAAGGACAGATGCGAATTCGGAGGGAGCCACCGCAGGCATGTCTACGGTTGCAGCCGAAGGCGGCGACGCAGCCACAATACCCACCTGCCCACCAGTGTCAGACCGGGGCGATGCGCCACCGAGACCGGAGACAACTGGCACTCACGTTACGGGGTCTTCAGACACGTATGTAGGAGGGTCGACGGATACTTTCTTTGGGGAGCCGTCGGATCCCCACGAGACAGGATCAACGGGGATGATGACAGGACGGGTGCCGAACTGGGGAGAAACGTCCGGGAACGATATCGCAGGACCGACGGTAGAGCCGACAGCTGAGGGCCCCGACTCGAGGAGGGCGTCTGGGACCCAAGTCGCAGGATCAACGTCAGTACCCACAGGAGGACCTGCTGGGGGACGGGAGCCAAGCGGGAAAGCTACGGAATCAACTACCGTACGGATGGGAGAGGTGGCGGATTCTCCTGTTCTGACCGGACGAGTCCCTGACACCGCCACGAGCAGTGCTCCTCCGTCTAGGCGAATCACGTGGAGTGTGGATGAAGTAGAATCTACGGGAAACGGGAGACATCATCCCGCCGGCCGCACAGGGGACCAGAGGCGCCATGAAGCTCAAGCACAAGGTCCTCCGGTTGACTCTGGCCGCCGCAACCAACAACACGCGGAAGAACGTGACGACCCGCCTTTGCCGTTGCCTGAGACCTTGGCATTGAACTCGTCCGTAGAGTCTGGAGGAGGAGCGGCTGCTCTTGCAGCAAGCGGAGTGTTTGATGTCACCGGCACCTCGGCTGAGGGCGAAGGGGACAGTGTTAGTGTTGGCGATGTCGACAGTTTAGACGGAAGCGGAGTGCGAGCGGAGGCTTGGGCACGGCCACCACACCCCGCGCACGACCATCAAGAAGGCCGGCAAGGGGTGGCTGGCGGTTCTGGTGGAGTTGCGTCCACTGATACACGCGGGCTGATTGAAGAGCTAATGCAGCAGGTGACACAGCCGCTGTCGTCGCCAGCTTGTTCTGGAAATGATGTGCAGTGGTGACGAAGATATTATTTGTCTTGGGTGTACGTTCACGTACCTGGTGGTCACTGAAGCCCTAGGCTACTGGCTCAACGATTAATCTCACCCTTCTTGGAACACGGTACCTCCTTCCTCGTTCTGCGTTACGTGCGTTGAAACCAGATTGAACAGCTGAAAGCTTCGAATGCCTCTCTGACGGAAGAAGCACGGCGGCTTCAGGACGAACTGAGAAGGAGCAAGGTCAGATATAAACAAATATCAAAAACACGGTGCTTCACCTGACGTATGGTTGTATGGCAGTGCACGTATCCCAGGCCTGAGACGTTTGCTTTACACCGTTGTGGGAGACTGGATTTCTCTGCCGAACATTTTTCAGTATAAATTCTTACCGTATGTTTCACGTGGCGCAAAAGTAACATATTTTGCCATGTAGTTTTGCGGAAAGCGGTGTTGGCCCGTGCACCAGTAGTATATGGTGCCACGCGATCTTTAAACCACCTTGTAGGAGAGCGGGTGTGACACAGCACGCACCCACGAATCGTGAACTATATACCCTCGCCTGTGTGCGGTATTTTTTGACCATTTCCTTCAGGAGTCGGAAGAGGAAGCCTGGGCTATTGGCGATGATACCGCCAAAGAGTTCCAGACCCGCCTGGCCTCCATGCAGAGGGATCTAGAGGAGCAGGCTAGCCGTGCCCGTGAGGCTGAGAGGAAGGCGCGAGACGCAGACGCGTCAAGTCAGTTGCTGGACGACGTCCAAAGGCGGATGAGAGAGGCTGAGCGACGAGCCGACGGAGCGGAGGCAAGGGAGGAAGACCTGGTCGCTCGTGAAAATGATGCCCGCGCACGACTTGCTGCTTCCGAGGCCGCCTTGGAAGAGCAACTAACTGCAGCAGGGGAGGCTCAAAGGCTGCTCGACGAGTCCAGAAGTCAGGCAAAGGAGGCTGAGCAACGCGCCGCCGCTGCAGCGGCGAGGGCGGAGGAGTTAGAAGCGCGAGCCAACGATAACCGTGCCCAGCTTGAACGGTCGAAGGCAGCCGCGCGGGAGCGAGAAGCTTTGGAAGGGGACGCCCAGAGACTTGTGGATGACTCCCGATGCCGAGCGGAGGAGGCCGACCAACGCGCAGCTGAAGCCGAGGCGAGGGAAGCAAGACTCAAAGCTCATGCTAGTGATGCTCGCACGCGGCTAGAGAGTGTGCAAGCCGCCCTGGAGGGGCAGGAAGCTACAGCAGAGGAGGCCCAGCGCCTGCTGGACGAGTCTCGAAGGAGGGCGGAAGAGGCCGAGCGACGGGCCGCTGGGGCCGCGGCGAGGGAAGCAGAGCTCGACGCCATGGTCAAAGACGCCCGCGCCCAAATGAGCGATTCGCAGGCACAACGCGCGGAGGAGGCCGAGCGGTTGGTTGGCGAGTCCCGCAGGAGGGCAGAGGAAGCAGAGCGCCGCACCGCTGGGGCGGAGGCGAGGGCAGCAGAACTTGAAGGTCGGGCAAAAGACGCCCTCGCCGAAACGAGCGGGTTGCAGGCAGAATTGGTAGAGGCCGACCAGCGGGTCGAGGAGTCCCGAAGGAGGGTGGAGGAGGCCGAGCAACGGGCCGCTGGGGCCGAGGCAAGAGAACAAGAAGTTGAGTCCTGTGCCAGTGATACCCGCACCCGACTGAAAGACTCACAGGCGGCGTTGAAAGACCAAAAGGCGGTGACGCAGGAGATTGAACAGCTGCTAGACGCGTCTCGAAGGCAGGCTACGGAAGCTGAACAACGCGCTGCGGGCGCAGAGGCAAGGGGAGACCAGCTCGAAGCCCGCGCCAACGACGCCCGTGCTCAACTTGAAGCTTCAAAGGCCGCATTGAAAGACCAGACGACGATGACGGAGGAGGCCGAAAGGAAGGTTCGGCAGATCCAGGCGGCCCTAGAAGCGACCGGAAGTGGTGTGGGTACCGCCGTAGCCGCCTCGCAGCGGAGCGCGGGGCAGGAAAGGGAGAGGGCGGCCGAAGCGGAAGTCAGGGCAAACCGGGCGGTGACTAAGGCGAACGAGTTGACGTGTCTCGTCGACGAGCACGAAAACCGCCTAAGAAAAGCCAGAGCAAGCCTGGAGGCGGAGGGGAGTAGGGCCGACGGGGCGGAGGTGCGCGAGCGGCGGACGGCGGCACTGGCTGAAGAGCTAGCGGGCGTAGTGAAAGAGAAGGACACGCGGTTGGCACGCCTGCAGCAAGCACTCGAGGGGGAGGGAGCCAGGGCTGACGAGATGGAAGCGAGCAAGAGGGCCGCTGAGAGTCGAGTAAGGGAGCTCGAGAGAGAGACGGAGCGGCGGCTGAGGGACCTGGAAAGAGTGGAGAGGGAGGTAAAATGTTCGAAATTTACCGACATTTTGTTGGGGGGGGGGAGCGTGGTACGGTTTTCAACTCTTGTGGTGAAGATCCGGTGGAGGTGTGTTACCGTGCGGTTCGAGAGAGGGGCTCGCATCACATGCATTTACTCCATGCCGTGTATAGATCGTGGTGCAAGAGTACGGCGCCACCAGGAAAGGAATACCGCGTGCGTTACATGTTGTCCGCGTTCGAATGGCGTTTTTGCTCACGCGTAGTGGCGTCTTTTGACGATGCCCTGATGTGACCACCAAACGATTTCGTTCTTGGCGGATGATTTCTTGCCCCATGGTTCAGGCCAAAGCTTCACTTGACGCAGTGAGAGCAGCTGCTGAGACCGACATGGACCACGCTGCTCAGCGAACAGACGCCATCGTGGAAGAGCGGGACAGATGCCTGGAACAGGTGAGCAAGCTCCCGAAATCATTCTACGACGTTTTTACCACAGTAAAGACTGTCTGGCTCTCCCACCACGTGCTAATACTGTTACACCGGCACGCGATTACATCAGTGCGGTTATGCACGAAGATGTTGCGAGCCAACCCGGCTTTGTGTTTGAGGGTCGGCCGAACTATCGAGAAGCCTCTCCTGGATCGGCTGAACGACTTGAAGGAATGATGCTTCGCCAATCTCGAAATCCGCGCTGTTGCCTCCAGCGGTATTGTAAGCATATCTCGATTTTTGTGTGGCGCAAACTCAGGTCGAGGCCGAGCGCACGGAGGTTTTGAGATTGGCGGGGGAGTTGAACGACCTGCGCGCGGCGGCAGAGCAGGAAGCTACCGCGGGGAGGGAGAAGGAGGCGGCGCTCAAAGCGATGCTGGCCAGCGAGACCGAGGTATGTAGTCTAGCGACTTGCGCTCCAGCCGCAGGTCAACGGTTCGTGCGTTGCTATGGATCAAGATTGTGAAGCAGCCCGCACACAAAGGCCGGCGTGGCCTTGGTGTTTTGTCCTGAACCGTAGGCACGTGAAGGCATGGGTCGTGTGGTGTCCGGCTCCTGCGTGAATCTGTAGGTGCACCCTCCTCTCTGGCCGGTCCTACTCCTTCCTCGCTTGTTTTGTGGCTACCCACGCGGCGTGCCGCCCTACATTCCTATCTCGACTGCCCCCACTGCGATCTCCACTGCTGCTTAGCACCGGTGTCGAAACGCCGTGGCGTTCGGGTTCATTCAACCCCGTGCTTGAAAGGAGATAGGCATCCCCATCTCGCGGCCATGGCACCTCCTATCTACCAAACTCAGGACCCCTTCAGTGCACGGCTGGGACTCGTGTTACCGTCGTTGTTGGGTGGCCTTTGCGTGCTCGAACTCCTCTGCGGGACCTCGACCCACCCCAGCAGGGGGGGTGCATGCTAGAGGGGGAGTTATTGTCGTGACGTGCTTTAGAGGTGATGTTCAGCGTTTTTTCTCTCCGTGCTCCCGCGATTGATATGCATACCGCCAACGTCGCAGGCGTCTCGGGCTGAGCAGGTTGAAGTGGAAGACCTGCTGTCGTTGATCTCGTCCGCCCAAGACCCGGAGAGCGGGGGGCGTACCGCTGATGACGTGAGACAGCCCAAACCGAGTTCCAAGCAACAGTTATTGTTGTTGTTGTTGTCTTCACATTAAAAACAGTAGTTTTTTCTTTTGTTGGAATATATTTTTTTGTGTAGGGGGCTTGCGGTTTGTTAGGGGTTCAATATGTTTCCTGGTTGGGGTCCCTTCTCGTATCTGGAGCGTTGTCCACTCGGAAAAACAAAAAGGTAGGATCGCGAACTGCATGCACTCAAGACCTCCACACGTGAAGCATGTGAGCTCGAAAATCACACTACTGAGCCCGAGGCCGTTTCCCTTTTGCGTAGGTTCTATTGTTCTTGGGTCGATGGGAATATAAATTGAATAGAGTGAAGGGACCGGGACGCTGGGAACCAACAAAATCTGGTATTGTAAGGCATGCTCCTGGGGAACTTTGGTTTTGGTCGCCATGGCCAATATCAACGTGACGTTCCTTCTTCGATGTGTCTCGTTTTCGCTGTTAAAAGCAGGCGGCGGCTTCAATTCCCGGTGCGCGCGCCGCCATCGAGGCTCAATGGGCGAAGCACGAGGCAAGTCGGCGACGCGTACAGGCCCTGGAGGACGACAATCGCGCCCTCAAGCAACGCGAGGCAGAAGCACAGGTGCGGTGTGATCCATGCTCTAGAGGCGTTGTTGGGGTGGAAAGCGAGAGGGCAATTATGTCGTGCCAGGCTTGCTCTGCCTGTCCATCGGGATTTAGTGTGGTTTCGATACCCAGGGGCCCCGTGGTCATTGATGGGGGGTGGTGGTCTTGGGTAGAAGGGCACCTCACGAGGTAGTGTACGGAGTTTAGTCCAAGAGACGTCCGAAGACATGCATTCATTAATTCGGGGGGGTTGTACAACCGAGGTGGGTGTCCTGTTTGACCCCCTCCCCCATGTGATGTGGGTGTTTGTTTGGGCAGGCGAACTTGGACCGGCTTGGGTTGCTGGAAGAGGAGAGGGACTTCCTTTTGCGCGAAAAGGACACCTTGGTAGGCCGACTGGGAAATCTAGAGGCGCGTCAGGCGTCCCTCCAAGAGCGAGAGAGACAAGCCGAGAATCGAGGTGTGTATGATACAATGTATGGTACAATTTTTTGCACCCGCGTGGTATCGGCCGAGTACATTGGGAAAATTTCAACATGCCGGTCGCCACGGTGACCTAGGGTAGTGGTAGCCGCGCAAACTATGTATATACGTAGCGCCGGGGAGTTCCAATCCCATCGACATGTGGTTTTCTTCCGCCATTCTTGCGGGTCGCAGTCGTGAAACGCGTTTGTTTGTTGATATAGTTGGGGGAAGGCCAGGTGAGAAGCCTTCTCGCGTCAAAAATTGAAGGCATTTCGTTGATACCCCTAAAGAGATTTCCTGTACAGTGTATGACCCCGGGTTGGGGCTCTAGGCTGTGGGAGGCAAGGCGGTAGCGTCAACAAATGGGATCAAAACAACATAAAATCAAGGCCAATGTTCGATGCTAGTGCGTGGTACCTACCTAAACCTGCCTGTTACCGATGCCCTTTCCACACGCGCGGTATGTGTTCTTTATTGGTGGGAAACTGTGTTGCTTGTGTTCTGCTCCCCTTACCTGTCTCTATCTTATCCTGCCTTGGGATCATTCGTTGTCAGCAAAAAAAAAACTCCGACCCTACCATCTGTTTTGGGCTATCTGTTGCGTGTGACGCAGAGGGCGAGGCTGCCTTGGCGAGAGATGGCCTCGAGGACCAAGTACGGGGCTTGAAGGAGCGCCTGGCTCGTGAAACTGACCTGCGGGCGAAGGAGGCGAAGGAGTTCGCCGATCGCCTCAAGGAGGTACGTTTGGACTTGGACTGCGCACCATGTTGTATCCAGGTGGTTGATTGTTGACTTTATGAGGCATCGCTGCATTTTGTAGAGCTCACATCTTCGTGGCGCGCGTATCATCGACCGGGTCATGGCAGTCCTAGTTGCGGACAACCGCTGTATTGAGGTTTCTGTTGAGAGCACCGCGCACGCTAGAATGCGCTGTTGCTGTCTGGTTTGGGAGTGTTTGGTGGTAGTTCGTACGCAATGCTGAAAGTCTGTCCAATGTGGAGTGACCCTGTTCTGCGACGTCGGCACCGTGATCGAAAAACTCATTTATTCGGCTACCCCCCAAGTGTACGTGTGCAGCCGAGGAACCCGTTTGGTCCTTGTGCTCTAGGAAAGTCAGCATGGTAGTACTGCTTCAGTGCTGCTTCGCTCCCAGTCTTACTTGGCGTCGCCCATCCTGCCCCATCTTTGTAGAAGGAAGATCAGGCTGAGGAGCAGCTTGGAGACACGTTGAAGCAGGTGATGGAAGGAGTCAAGTCTCAAGCTGGGCACATTCGAGGCACGGTGACGCAGCTCGAAGAAGAGAGGGATAGGGCCATCAGCGGAAAGCAGGCAGCTGTCAAGGAGCTCGAGGTCGGTCGGCACACAAAGGGTTGGGCAGGAACACGCACTACGTACCTAGTCATTTCCTCGTTTTAGCGCTCGTTTGCCTTTGCTGAAGAGAGCGTTCGTTTCGTTTTGGAAGGCACTCGACGTACGAAGTTTGCACGGCCGTGAGCGCGCCCTCTTTGGTTCTCCAGATTCCGAGTTGCCATATCACAGTTTCTGCGCCGTATGCATGTATCGCCACTACGTGTCCATTGCGCTGGGTGCCTTGCGAGTTTTGACAAGGACCATGATCGTTGTTCGGACCCGTCGGAGGTACTGACTGTTGGTAGCCGCTTCTTGTGGGAGTTTGGTGAGGACGCGTTAGAGAGAAGTACTACTTGGGCTCTCGCCGGTGCCGGCATGCAACGCGCACAAACTCACAGTTCCTTGAATCCTACGGTTATGGCGACACGTTGTCAGGATATCAAGTGCGAGCTTGAAGCCGTCAAGAAGGAAAAGAGTGAGGCGAGGAGCGACTTCGACGAACAGATGAAGGTAAGCATAGGGTAACTGCACATGCGGCGGTTTGCTTGAGTGGCGTCGAGAGTGTCCCGCCTATACTACTCGTCATCGAAAATGAGTGTATTTTTTTTCTGTCGACTTGTGTGCGACTTATCTCGTCTTCCTGACATACAGCAGTAGTGAGAAGAAGACACGAAGTAGATGGCGAGACGACCGCGTAAAGGAAGAACAACCAAGCTGTGGGAGGGTCCGCCCGGAATATTCGTACCGCTGTACCACCCACCTCTCCTGAACGTTGCACGTTTTGCTCGTCCCGATCTGCCATGCATTGCTGCACTACAGCAATCAGCAAGGGAGCGCGCGGCGCTGTGGTTGGCGGTGAACAAGCTTGATGTCCTTGAGGCCGCCAAAGACTCTGCCATCAAGGAGTTACAGGTCTGTTCGTTGTGCTCTGTACCACTCACTCAGTCACTCGAGTCAGTGTGAGCTTTGAGAAAATGAAAAATCAACTCCCCGAATCGCGGGCTTGACGCCATCAAAACTATGTAGTACAGTAGTAGTTATCTAAGAGACGACCTCTTCGAAGACCACTCCGTTGTGCTTGCCATCGGACGAACTCGATACTCTCGTTACATCTTTTGTCATCCGTTGCATTAAAATACCCGCCTGTACATGTGTGCCGACTTTCGCATTGAGCAGAAGGAGGGAGAGGACAAGGCGCGCGCTCTCAAGGTGCTGCAGGCGCATAACGCCGGGTTGACGAGGGAGCTTGGGCAGGTTGACATGTCCCTCATGCAAGCCTTGGAAGACAACGGGTTGACTCTGGACAGCGTCCGGTTGCAGAACACGCCCATGTCAAGGAGGCTCGGCCGCCGCAGGTGCAACGATCACAACCCAAACAGTGTACTCGTCAAATGCGCTGACGTAGTCCTGCATCAACGGATTCAACCAAGTGACTCGGGAGAACCTCATCAACGCCCGCCCGACTGTTGACACTGAATTCCGACCAACGGGTGCAGCTGACGTCACGAACTGAAGGCATTCAGGGATCCCATGAACACGAAAATGTAAATGTTGACCGAATTCGAAAGCTCGCAGTCGTTCACACCCATCGGTTACTACTGTCGTATATCACACGATTCCTCAGGCCGTCAAGCCACGACCCTGTCGGCATCACCAACGGCCGTGCGGCGGGCAGCCCGCCACCGGAACCCGAGGAAATAGACTATGGTAACATGTACCCTGTGGCCGGGAGGGGCGACGGGACACCGTGGCAACAAAGTCCTACGAGGTTAGACATGGAGGGAGGGCGAGAGCGGCCTCCTCGGAGCCATTCCCGGGCGGTGGGCAGGCCTGGGCGCCGTGAAGAAGACTCCAGAACCCGAAAGCACATGACCCGAACCCGCAGTGCAGGCCCCGAAGGGTATTATGCTGGGGATGGGGGGAGAATGCACTCCGGATCGGGAGCTTCGTCGCAAACGGATCGCTGGGACCCCGCGGTGAGTCTGTTTGAAGGGCTTGCGATTGCTTTGACAATGTTGAGCGGCAAAACGAGCGGGGTGAGCTCATGCATGCAACGTGCCAAATGACTGGAACGCACGCGCAAAGCAGCACACCGACGGGAGATTTTTTGTGTCCCATGTTCCTGTTGGTTCATCTGCTGCTCATTGTTTTGCCCTTGCTTTCGTGGCACTCACGCGTCTGCAGATCAACACGATTGAACGCGAGATTGAGCAGCTGTCGGAGCGGCTGGACACGGGCCGGGTGCGCCGAGTGAGCTCCCAAGCAGATCTGCCCGGTGAAGATCCGTCGCGAGGGGGGAAACGCCTCCGTTTAAGAACCGAGGTACGCACAAGCGTTAAATTCTCTCGAGAAGAGTGCTACTGTACCGAATAGTCATTAGTATGATCACGCCCTCAAACAACAAAGGGTTATATACGTAGGGCGAAGGTTAGAATCGTTCATGAGCAAGCCCAATAATAATAATAACATAATAACCGTGTGCACCGGTGTGTACTTTTTCGCCTTGTTTGGCCGCCCTGCCTGGTCTTCAGCCCATGTTGTCCGTGTGCATCCGTGCACAACAGCGAAAGTCTCAGCACCCCAGGACTTTTCACCTCCCGGCGTGTTTTCTCGTTCTTCGCCCCCCCCCCCCCCACACTTGAGGAATCCAAAGGCATTCTCTTCACATCGCACACTATATTTTGCGTATACTACGATGTAGCCGGTCGCCCCGGTAGTCTAGTGGGCTTCCTCGACCTCCTACTGCTGTAGTGTCAGGGTCAGGGGTTCGAATCCCGGCGTAGGCGAGCTTTTCTCTCGCTTCCGTTCCTGGCCTGGGTGGGAAACAGCGCTAGTACGTATGTACACAGAGGCAAGAGAGTGCTGCACTCTTCTCGCATAAAAAAAACGAAGGCAAAGCACCGCAGCAGTGGTGGGTAGGAGGCCTCAGGGAGAGGAACCCTTGTGTGTGACCACGGGTTGGAGTAAACCGCACAAGTGCTGTGAGCGCTGATTTGAAGTCACGACAAAAAAAAAAAAAACACTACGGAACTTTCTCGAAGGATGCGCTGTAAGGCATTTACATTCGTTCTAGGGTTGTCAGGTCGTTTCAGCAGTATCCCTTCACTTTCAACTGGCTTCATTTGCACTGCACCAAAACGAGCTCAGCTCAGGGAGGCGCTCTCAGACAAAAGCAGGTGATGACCGTCATGTATGCTGTAGTTTGCTTTGTTCACGTCCTTTCTCGTAAGGCTCGCCCAAGCCCAAAAGGTCCCTTCCATTAATTAAACGCCTCATCCGAGTGGGTCAAGCTCGGTTCCACGTGCTAACAAGGGCTTCGTGGATTGGCTCGCCTTCTCGTTTCTCGCTTCTCTCCTCGTCTTCCGGTTTGGTTTTCAGGTGTCACCCCCACGGACGCAGGAGGTCAAAAAGAGAGAACGGAGAGCTCAACCACAGGTTACATAGTGTTGGCTTCGTCTTGCGTTGTTGGGGGTGGGGAGAGCAAATTATGCGAGCACCCATAGCGCGGACGCAAGCCACTGCTGTAAGTATTTGGATGTGTGTCGTGGGGGATATTTGTAAGTGGTGACGTTTGTTTTTTCGGCGCGTTCGAAGTATAATAGTTTTTAGTTCAAATAAACAGAACACATCTATCTCTTGTTACCAAAGGCTACAACGCACTTACTATTGTACAGACGGCCGGGTGATACTCCGAACCCGCTTCCTGCGGGGTATACACACCATCACTCATTCTTTCTTTCACAACAACCCAAGGGTCACAGATCCCTGGTGTCCTAACTTGGTGTCAGACACCCTAGGGAACAAACAGTTCACGTTCGTTCACATAACGACGCAAGAAGAACAGCCGTTACCACTGCTCCTTCGCTCGTAGCTGTCCAAGTACGACAACTGCTTGCGGTTGATGGCCCCGCGGCGTCTGTCGCGAATATATTCTACCGCCTTGATTGGATCCTGGTCACAAACGGTAACGGTAGCGAACACACGATTGCGGTGGGGATTATCAGCATCGGCGCTTGGCCGCCAGAAGATCAAATGGGACATGAACAACTCGCAGATGATCCAACCGACAAACGATGATGCCGCCAATGCAAAAAGTAATACGACCACTTAAACGAAACACACAACCGAGCTGCAAGGCGGACTTCAAACCAGCACCATCCATCCTCATATGGACCGGTCTGCAGCGAACAAGGGTGCGCCAGCCCAGCTAACGAGGGTACACGAGCAGTCCTGGTACTTGATAGATAAAAGGTCAACAGCATCCCATGCCCCCAGATCTGTAGTATCGCAAACCCTCGACAAAAGCGTACCTTTCCATACTCGATGAGAGCGATGGCTACCAGCACCGGTGCGCGCCCCAGTCCCGCCACACAGTGAACGGCGATGGTCGGTCCTTCCGACCCGTTGGGCCCCGAGCTATCGGGAGCGTTGTGGAACGTGGTCTGCACCACATCAAGCCATTTGTTGATGATCTCAACAGGAGGGGCACCGCCATCGTCGTACTCCATTTCCAGCAGCTATACTCAACACCGCGGGGAGAGCGAGACAGGAGCAAGTCGCGCGCAAGTTAGCAGCAGCAGTGTTAACGGCTAACAAAAGGTGACCAACAGACGTAAACCATAAAATGTCGGGCACATGTGCGCACTGCCGTCTACAGTAGTAGCAGTGCTACGTGTCCACATCTGCAACCACAAGCAAAGAACGCGCTTACCTTAATGCCCGCGGCCTCGACCTCGGAGGCAGGGTAGGTCGGCTCGCAGACGCGCACAACGCACACCACATTCTGCTTCTTGAGCTCTCTAATATATAAGTGCAAGTTGTTCGCCTTTGGGGCGTCCATGATGACGAATCGCAGCTTCTTCCACTCAACCAACGACGGGTGGGCAGACATGGTGGCAGCAGCTTCGACCCGGCCTAGAGCAGTGTTGGTTGGCGCGGTCCTAGCAGGAGGGAAAGCATAAAACGATTTGGTCCATTAGATTGATTACATTGGGTCTGGCGTGGAGAACGTCCCCGTGTTCAAAACAACAAGACGTCTTGCTCTCCATGCTCCCATGTCGCGACAAGAGCAAAGATCCACACTACTGATACTGCAACACGGCTTTAGCCCGATCATGGATACAGTACGCATGGGTGTTACGTCACCATTGCTTCCAGGCAATGGGCATCATACGGACTCAAAAAGTACTGGCAACGCGTTGGCGGAAGTATCCAAGCCCCTCTAGGTGTCTGAAGGGGACTTCTCGGTACGGTAAAACACCACTTCTCTTGGCTCAGTGTCAGCCATGGCCGTTGCACAAAAACTGCTCGAGGCCATGGAGAACCGTCGACATTCTGAAAATACAACCACAGATAAAACCTTAGACGTCGCTTGGTGGCGGCTTCATCAAGACGCTTGCTCTTGCGGGGAATATTGACCGAAAAAGCGAACAGAGTGCGCGCGTTGTAGCTTTCGCCTTGCAGAGGACAACAGCAAATTACTGGCCCACACATCAAAATCTCTCAAGCCAAAAACGGAGACCACCGCGTGGGCGTTGATAGGTTCAGTCCATAGACAAACGTGAGTGTGCTGTGCTTTTGATCAGAAAAACTGAACGGCTGATTCAACATACTGCTGTACACACAATATCAGCAGCTTTTGTAGAGTTGGAGGAGCCGTGCTGGGCACAGCAGCATGCGCATTCAAAATGCATACGCTGAGCTGAGCGCGTGGCGCTACCCATTGCATATCAATCGCTCGTCACGTTAGTGGCGCCTCATTGCTCGTTCTCAACCACACGTGATAAGAGTGAATCCTCGACACCGCCAACTACAGCTTGCCAAGGTCCCAACACAACGGGAAGAGTATTCCAAGGCAGCCCACTACCGGCAGTGAAGACGTGAAGACTGATCACGACTGCGGGAGACGGGACCTCTGACGGAATGTCCGTCTGTACCCCGACATGTTCCAGTTTTCCGGAATACAAAAACAACTACCCACTACGGTCAAAATTACTTGTTCAAACTATAATTAGATTTCAAGATGGCGATCTGATTCGCGCCCTGCTCACAGCGAATGGGCACATCAGTCATGATCATCTGAAGCCCATTCATTGAAAGATGAGAACGCGAGCAGCGCAAGCCACGAAAAACTTGAAAGTACGCTTGTCCTGTCTCTGCTTTCAGACGACCACACTACAATCAGGAATGAGCAGGGCACCCATCGGAGTAAATCGGACCGGGGTGCGCAAAATACAGCAAGAACGGCACGATTGTACGATCTACTCCATTTACGGTTCAGTCTCGGTGCATCAAAGAAGACCCTTCGAGCATGAGATCAGCATCACACCTATCGGGGTCATCGTAGCGGCGTGCCTGCTACCACACCGTTCGTGTTCGAGCATCAGGAACGTCGCTGTGTTGTACTGGGCATCGCACCGGGGGTGTAATAAAAAAACTATGGGAACGAAACGATATACTTCTATTTGTACTTCGGACCAGTGCGGAGGTTTAGGTTTTCGCACCTACAAAGGGATTTTCGCAAACATCGTGGTGGTGGCAACGAGGTGCCACCGCCCATATGAACCACGACGATCCACTCCTGCTGTAAGTAGGTAAACTTCCGACTATAGACTCTCTGTACAACGCATACATCGCATGTGCATGTTGTGCGTTGTGCATACCAGTATGTTCAGGCCAAGCAAGGGTGGTGGGTTCACTCTGGCATCATGATCACGGTGACGAGCACTGGTTAGGTAATCACCACGAATTTCTGTATTTTCGTCAATACAAAAATTGAAGTACAACACCTTGTGTCCGTCTCCTGACGTCCTTGGTATTTGTCGAGGCTGCTTGCCATCTCTCTACTTTGACCTGTCTCACCTTGTGCTGGACCCGCCCCCTGGCCCCGAGCTGTCTGCCCCTCGGCTCACCATCCAACCGCAAGCTGCAGGAGATGAGGCAGCCCGCCCAACCCCTGCTGCTACTGTGGGAGAAGTGCGCCAGCTTCACGCTGTTTGCCACGAACACGCGATGAAGTTACCCCTTCGTAGTGAACAACCCGCGGTGGTGGTGTTGAGCTAAAGGCCAACCGCGTCTCAACTCGGTACACCCGCTCGCCGCTGGTGGCTGCAGTACTGCGGCTGCTGCAGCGGCCACGGCTCACTCTACAATCTCGTCTGCGGAACGTGCCTGTTCGCCGGCACGAGAGAGACATCAGGAGATGAAAGTTGGTATGCTGTTCAAGCGATGTGGCACTCTGCCATGATAACATACCTCGCAGTACTAGTGAGCTAGCCTGAGAGCCATGCCAGTACCCCAGTATACAACAGCAGCACAAAACATCGCCAGAGGAAACGACGCACGCTCTTCAACAAAAGAATTCCAATATTTTGATGGCGGTCACAACACTACACCAGAGCCTTTCCCTCACGCCAACACCCTTACTAACCCCCAACGTATTTTGTCGATGAATCTAATCGAAACTCACAAGGATCGAGCCCGAGGCAGGCTGCGGAAGACGTTGTTGTTGTCGTACAGCGGGGCGAGGGGAATGACGTACAGAGCAGTGGGATGCCACGAAGGTCTTCTGCACGTAAACTTCTAGCCCGGCTCGAGTTCTAGCCCTCCGAAGACGAAAGAGGATGGCGCTCCTAGCAGGGTAGTCTTTGCCGTGACTTGTCCCATGTATGAAGGGGTTGGACAGATGCGAAGGGGAAAGGAGTGGGGAGCGTGTTCGCGGTGTGTCGGTACAGAGAAGCAGGCGTGTCGGTGCTATGAATGGGAAAAGCTTGATCGCGAGGGGGCACGCAGAGCATAACTCAACAACAACCATCAGAACATCAGAACGGGCGGTGCAACCTGACGGGTTCTGGGGGCTGGCGGGTCCTCGCAGCGGCTGCTGGCTGGCCCGACAGATTCCAAAATTCGAAAATTCGATTGGCCAGACATGCAGAATTACGAGCACACTGCTCTCATTACTCCTTGCCTACGTCTGCCCTGCTGCCTTACCTCTCTAAACGAAATATCTCGAATCCGGCATCCCACAGCAAGGTCTCTCCTCTCTGCGATTTCAGCGCGAGAAGTATTGTGTATTGCGCTCTATGCAGTCTACCTAGGACTAAATTATTATTCGATGGGTTTCGAAACGACTCTGAAACCGACACAATCGACAGCAGCAGCGTAGGATATATAAAGGAATGGTAGTAAATACACACACAGAAAGACTACCCATTCGAGATATACCCACAGTCGAACGGGACATATACGAACGGGATATATAATATGCAGACCGCGCCACCATGCTCCTCTGCGGGGTAACCAACAGCGACAGGCTGCTGTGATACTACTGTAAGTACGCGTTTTGGGATTTTTCGTCGAGCAGCAGCAGGGGCAGCAGCAGTAGATAATGTTCTGAAATTTTGGAACCTCTATCGCACCACATTGATTGATAATCATTCTCTCGCGAATTGTAGGCAAGCCGTCCTCCGTACGTGGTGGATGATGGAAAAAAGCATCTTGTGCCTGTGTGACCCCGGCTGAAGCGTCCAGAAGGTTGTGCCGAAATACGTAAAGACCGACATAAATGATGGCATGAAAAGAAAGAAAAACAGAACACACACAAACAAACGCCGCCATCCATTTTTCAATATCGATCACCGCCGTCGATCGCCCGTGTAGACTACGTACTCTGGAGTGTAAGCCAAAATGTGAATAGATAGATAGATAGGTAGTCTAGACTAACTCGTAGTACTTCGTTACATTACGGAACAATATTCGCCCCTGTTCTCTTTACAATATGGACCAGACAGACCGCTACACACAAACACATAAGTGAGTGGCAGACTTGGCCATGTACAAGTATACACTGGTGGCCAGAGGGGCAGGTTGGGCACGAACTACAACCTGGGGGGGGGAGGTTGGGAGGACGAGTTCGACGTTGAACCCATTTTTTCTTCAGGCTTGCAGCCCGCCGTGTTGATTGCAATAACGCCACTATCCAAGATGCGGGATAACTTGCACGCTTTGGGCTGCAGCCTCCCTACAACCCCCCCCCCAGGTTGTAGTTGGTGCCCCAACCTACGCACAACCTGCCTCTGGCCACCCGTGTAGGCTTCACATGTAGTTCAAGACACCGCCCGCTATAGGACTCTGTCACCCACTAATCATCATGTGCATTAAATCTCGTATTTGTGCAGGACGGAGTCAGTCAACGCTACATTCATCTAAATAGGCATCATGCGGGGCATCGACATCGATTACGAAGTGTCGACTAAGTTGTTAGTGGACTTCATGAGGAGCAGCATGGCAATGTTCTCACATCGCCCCCCCCTCAACGCTGTATATCCCGTGATATTACATCACAAAGGAAATTAGTCTCTCTCGTGATCTGTGTGCATGCACCAGCAAGGAAGGCGCGGACACCGTCATTGCCCCCCACCCCCGTTTCTGCGTTTTGAGGCGCACTTTCGGAGCCAAAAATAAAATCTCTACACGTTGTGACCAGGTCTGCCTACACAATAAAATTAGTAGTGGCGTTTAGAAGTATTTTTACTTTGTACTTCGATTACATGTCCGCGTACAAGTTGTCGCCCCAATCGAACGGATCTTTTTGCTCAACCAATCTTTCCACTGACGCTCCTTCGTGCCTACAACGTGCTATGTATTATAATAGTATCGACTCCCCTTGGTGGTCGGAACCGGAATTTCACAGGATTCGTTGCTCAATGTCCATGGGCGTGCCGAGGACGACGTCCGCTTGCCGTGTAGAAACATACCGAACGAAGGACGGTTGCAGCGCCTCGTACCAATACTCTGCCCTTACAGCAGTACAACAACCTTTCACCGCCCGATATGCATTTCGCCGGGTGCTGCTCTCTGGTGCTCCCTCCTTAATTCGTTCGTAGCATAGTAGGGAGGCGATCAACGCCTCTCCAACACCAATCAAAGGCAGGCGACACCGCAACCCGACACCACCAAGTCTGGAAAAATGGCCACGTCGACAACGCACACTGCGGGTATTTACAACCTCGTACGATCGAGAAACGAAATGCAAGCGAAGGCACCTCAGTCTCGGGAAAGTCTTCGCCCATTTCGAAATCTACGACAAACACACGCATTTGGAAACTTTACAGATTCCAGCCTTGCAAGTCTTCCTCTCTGAGACCGCTGCCTAGTCCAAGAGATAATCTCTTAACAGCATTGCCAACACATTATACTAGTGTTGGTGGCGACAGACTCCTTGCCATTCAGCTCCTCAGAGATGTGTCAATATCACAAGAGGGGGCACCTGCCAGGACTAACCTAGACCCCCCGACCGGCGCGCATCGATAGATATTCTTGGCGATCCACCCAGGAAGAGCCGGAAATCTGCGGCAAACGTAAGCAGGGAAAAACCTGAGAGAGATGACACCAACATGCCAACCTCGTTGGATACGGAGTTTGTTTGATACGTTGGATCTTGTACGGGAGAGACACACTCTAAGACTGCGTGTATCTCCGGGCAACTAGCTCACTAGCTCACTCACCATCGATTCCGAGCTTTTCATCGATAGAAACCGTTGCTTGTCTGAAACACTGAGTAGCAAGCGCCGCTCCGAGCCGGTCTGGATTGGCAATACCTGATTGGCGAAGGGTCAAAGTTGGGCAACACGAACGTTCGATTTGCGAAAGAAAGTGAATACAAGGGTTTTGGAAGGCTTGGGCACCGGTTTCAAAAGGATCACTACCATACCGGTGCTAAATAATACTCGACGCCGAACACAGTCTCACAATGGGGATCCGTGGCATGCAAACCGCTACTTGTATCATATCAGACACCATGAGATCCTGCACAAACCCGCCAACCTTCTGGTGCTTCAAAAAAAAGTATGTGGTTACCTTTCACGTCCTGCCCGACAGCACAGACCACTCTCAACACGCTCGCGATACACGTGGTAAGTTCTTCGAAGGTTAACTGGCCGTCTCCGTCTGTATCGAACAATGTGAACGCCACCAGTATCTGCACACCGGGGGACGGTCGACGGGCGCAAAAATATCAGTGTGAGGAAGCCAAGAGTAACAATCACTAACCAACCAAAACAAAACGATGGGCAAGGACCTGAACCAACAGGGAGTACGTTGCACAGATGTTTCCGAACTTGCACCAACCTTGTCTTTCACGGACAACTGGCATAATGTCGATATGCCGCAAGTTAAGGCAGCAAACCCCACAATTCCGTCGTTGTCTTGGAAGGCGCGGTGAATGCGCTGTGTGAGGAAGAAGGCGTCGTCCCATTCGACCGTGCCCTCACTAGTCCCTCCCAGCTGCAAGAGGTAGCCGATACAGCGCCACATGTCGCCCAGAGCCAAAGTGCCCTGATACCGATAGATTGAAGACACAGGAAGATATGTCTGGGTGCAAAAAGAAGGCATATTGACGGCGTGCTTCGCGTACTGAGGACTACTTGAAAGTTTGCGCTCCCTCAACAAACCGTTGTCGGAGGTATGGGTGGGGCACATATGACGAGGCCCGCAAAATAGGGGGGGGGATCTTCACGACTCACCGTCACGGTCACTTCCGCCAATATTTCCATGAGTTCCATCACGTTGAAGCAGTCCAGGCAGAGTAACTTTCTCGCGCGCATTACAATATGCTGCTTCCGCGACAAGCCTGCACCGTCTGCGTGCCCTACTTCCCTATCACCGCGAAGTGCAACATCCTCATCCGGCCGCGCATCATCTTCGCCCGCCTTTTCAATGCCCGGTGGCTCCAGTGGCTCAGCATCACGCGCAAACCCTTCTGCACCGTGTGGATTACCATCATCGGACAGCCACCCACTGAAGTCCCTTGGAGATATTCGACCATCGCCATTCCGCAATGCTTCCTCCATCATATTCGATGCTGTCAAGATACCCAATGCCTCTGGAGCGATCCCCACCTGCTAGTACGACAAGCAGTGCAAGATTGAGAAAAAAGTGTCTGTTGCGGGATACTGTATGATCCACACAGAGATCTGACGCAATATTGCGGAAGTGCTAGCTCCAGCTGGAAATTTGAGTACGAGCCAGATCGGGCAGCTTCGCACCGGTAGTGTTTCGGAGTGGAAACAATTGTACTTGATCCCTTTGACGAAACTAACAACTCGTTCCCACCTCTCCCTCGAGGCTTGGCTGCAGCTTGTACATGGCGCGAAACGCGGACGTGGTATATGTTGCAATATCTCGTGCGGTAATCCCGCATTCTTCACCGCCCAGGAACAGATTGAAAATCGCTCGCATTTTCTCTTGTCGTGTATCTCCGCACAAAACCTGCCAGTTGAGATCGTCGTGGCGCTACAGAATGGTTGTCGCATGGTAGTAATATCACACCTATATCTGTTGCTTTCAACTTTTTTTATGTGTCCAACTACCAATGTGCCGGGTTTTCAAAACGAATTCAACGAACCCCAGGGGCACGTGGAGCAACTCACACATAAGCCAAAAGATTGAGCTACCTCACTTTGGTGTGAAGCATACAAACGCAGTATCTTCGGACGCTGCTTGCATCAGATATCATGAGCATCGACATAATCTAACAGCACGACTCAGGTTAAGCGTAGTCACCAAACTAAACCACTCTCAACAACCGTCGCGCTCGAGATGTTCAGAGCTAGGACTTTATAAATCAAGTAAAACACAGACGTACCGACAGAGCGCTTGCAAACTCGCAGAAATTGACGTCCCCCGCGTTGTGTACATCAACAGCATCGAACAGGCGATTGATGACATGGTGTGCTGCCGCTGAGCTGTAGCTTTGGTCGCGAGCATTTTCTTCGTACTCCCCGACCGTCTCCCTAACTCGACTCTCGTTTTCGATCGCCGTGCGCAGACGGCGAATGCATTGATGAACCGATTGTCTTGCTAAGCGTCCTCCGTCATTCACGAAGTCTTTCAAAACTACAACAACCTGCGCAACTGAGGTATTGCACAACCGCGTGACTCGCCGCGCTTGCTCCAAACTCTCCTACGGGAGAGATCCACGGGACAAAGGTAGGGCCGACGGCGTGTTGCAGCCCAACGAGAGGTAGAGGTAGAGAAAGCAGAGCAAAGCGAAACCCAACACAATCACTAGAAACACTAGAAACACATCGTGTGTCGTTGCGGAGCGATGCAGCGAGGTGCAAAGCCCATGCAAGCGAGGTACCCTTCGATTCCCACTGTCAAGTGTCTGTAGCGCCGTCGCCCCGTCAAGTGACCACGAGAGGTTGGGTGGCTCTCGTGAGAAAATTCTGCAGGAATACATATACTACTGCGCCATAAATTCACTACCGCAGATCGCATACATACACATACATACACATTACTTCACATAGAAATAGTGAATATAGAACCTCGAGCACATGGGTGCATGTTAGTTCGTAGCGTAGCACTTGGTATGCAACACATAATTCTGGTCCTGCAGCAGTACGATGATGCCAAGGAAAAGCACACCAAAACGTACTTGCTGGGTGTGATCCGTACGGGCAATGGGGGTTCGGAATCGCGCAACACCCACCGAAAGAGGGGATTCGACCTCATCGAGAGTTCCCTTGCACGGGCGACCTTCTCCCCCTGTGTCCTCCTTGGAGGACGAGCCATTGGCCGAGCGTTCAGCAAGTTTTTCCAGCTCACCCCGCAACTCATCCGGTTCCGTCCAGGAAGCCTCATTCGAGTTCGCCGCAGTGCTTGTGCTCGGATGCGCTTTCGAATGGAGCTGCAGCATATTAAAATATACAACAAGGTCGGAGTGCGCCAAAATTTGCACGGAAGCATGGGGAACACATACAAGATGGGCACCCAGGCTGGTATTTGGCACATGTCAACGACGCCGTAAACGTCTCTCACCACTAACCCGCTTACCCGTGCATGAAGGTCGACGTTCCGCTCTATTCTCTCATCATTCACGTCCAAGTCTCTCCTTTCCGTCGCTGCTGCTGTGCGAGATTCTTCCATGAGAGGTCGGGAACTCGCCAGGCCACAGCAGAAACGGAGGAAAGGTGTCAACGAAACCCTCACACAGCATGCAACTGCGCCCAAGTTGTGAAGTGATTCGGCCCAGTTCATGGAACGTATTTCCCTCACGCCCGAAGTTACTGGTGCCCGGACGAATCTGTTCGGCGCGTATAAAACATGGTATGACACAGCGGTGGGGACACACGGGCTCATAAACAGAAATCCAGGTATGTAGCGAGCGAAGAGAGCTCCAACGAGTGTGTCACCCACACGCACTTCTTTGTCATAGCCAAAACCTTTTTCCCAGAAATATCTTGCATTCTTCGATCGGCACAAAGAAGAAGATTTCGCTCATTTGCCTGCCCTTGTGTTGCTCTACCTTGAGTACCAGTGGTGGAATTTTTCGCTGCCCAGCGTCCCATCTGGGTTCAAAACCGCATCCTCAAACACATGAGCAGTGGCGGTTTCAGCTAAATATGCAGGATCCACGCGCTCTCCCCTTCCGCCATTCCCCGTAAGAACCCGTGCTCCCGGGTCCACGCGAAACAATACCTGAGAGAGTGCGAAACAAGGGCATCGACGATGACGCCGAGGTTGCTGAAACACCCCGGTCACATACGAGTGAATGACTCAATGTCTTATTTGAACACCTCTTGTGCGACAATCGGAGATCGAGTCGTGGCCGCACCTTGAAAACCGCCTGTAGAAACTTCCGCATACAGTCTCGTGTGATGGAGCCCGCCGCAGTCCCGTAGACTTCGAACATCGCCCGGATACTTGCATCGTTGATGTTTCCACAGAATAAACTGATACCGCTGCTTTTTTATGGCCGTCAATTGAGGGAATTTGGGTCAAAACTACCTCAAATCCAAGTGACAAGCTGCGAGGGCCAGTCCCAACGGGATAGATCCCTGGTGAAAAATTACAAACAAATCAGATTTCCGCCTGGACCTGAATGGGTAAGTGGAGGAAGCATCCCTTGCCACATTGCCCCCTTCGCGAGTAGTGAGACACGGGCAGCCTGGCCCATCTAGCGCTACCGTACGTGACAACGAAGGTTCTTTTCTCCATCGCTCACCTGGCCAGATCTCTGAACGCCACGGTCTCCATTCGATCGCCGTCTAAAACTTGGTACAGTCGCGTTAGACTTATCTGCCAACACCCCGGAAACGCCAGGCGCATGGACGACAGAAAAACAAACTAAGATATACCAGTCTTTACGTACCTAGTGCCCTCCATCCTGTCGTGGGGCGGGATGCAGGAGGCGACAGTGGCAAGATGCTCCCTACCGCGCTAAGATTGGCCATCTCGAAGTTGCGCATCACTTTTTCTTTTCATGAATATTTTTTCGCAATCCCATTTGTTGACCTTTGCTCGAAGTTTTCTGCCTAGGGTATGGTTTTGCTGCAAAATGAAGAGCTCCCACCCGGGGCCACACCGAGGAACTTCTCTGACGCTTCCCTCCTTTTTTCTTCGAGAACAGCTTCAGCAGTTCGTTGCTTCGAGTGTACTCACGAGCAAGCGCTCTTTCAGTACCAGGTACGAGCAGCAGGCAGAGCTCGCTTCGGTGGGATTCACTCCCTACGCTAGTTACTACATACAATAGACGGCTTGCCAGGTCACAACCACATTCCAATCTAACATATTCCAATCTAACAGGACACTCAGGATGCTCTTCTTGCATGTCGTGTTGACGATAGCCAAAGGGAGCTAAGAGGAAGTCATGTATCCCTACCTTGAGCTCCATCGTTTCCGCGGCGGAAAGGACGCAGCACCCGTCCTCCTGTACCAGTACACACCAGGCAGACACGCGCAGGACATATCCGGGTCACAAAGGGAATGAATTACACTGATATGAGAATTTGCTTTGCCCCTTATGAAGCTGTTTCGACTCGGCAACATGCGTCGACAGGGGGCTTTACGAAAAACGAGCTTACCTCGAACAAAGCTCGCATGCATCCAACAAAAGCCGGTCGAGAAATTCCGCCGCTCTGGTCCACGAACGCCGACAACAATCCGAGAACAACCGTGATGTCGTATTTCCGAAGACCTTGCAGTAAGTGTCCCCAACACCCGCCGCCTGCCGTTTCACTGCTCCTTTCGGTTTCCTCCAGGGCAGCAAAGGCCGACCTGAACCAAGCAGGGGAATGTTAGTAACCTTACTTCAACTGGTGGCGGGCGTTGGAATCATGGCTTGAAGTCTCGCATCGCATAGATTTCTTCTGTCTTCAGCTTGACACTACCAACAGATGCATGCAAGACCCGATACTTGAGATGCAAACACATTTCCTGTTGGATATCTAGGCAATCCGAGACATGCATAAGCATAACTTCGTGGATCTTCCACAACTTAGGGGGCTGCAAACACAGAGGAAGAAACAAACGAATGGTCGATTGTCAGGCGTCGAAAGGGCGGTGGGCTCTTACCAGTCGATCGTAACGCGTCCACTCAGTGGTAATCCCTTGCGAAGGAAGAAGTCCGATGAAACAACGGCGGAGACCTCGTGCGGTAGCATCCCTGGCCAAGGCCAGTCTGCGCGGCCAGAGGCGTGGAGAACCTACGGGAGAAAAATCCAGGTTTCTTCTATTAAAAGTGCTGGAAGTGCAGCAGGGATCAAACTTGTTCGTCTCCGCAATATCTTCGTTGCATGGTTGTGTTGAGCGGCACACGCCGCGTCAACCAGGAAATCCGAGTGCGATAGACTCGTACAACCGGTGGCAAGCGGATCGTGTACAGTTCGCGGTGTTGCTACCAGGCACATACCTTGAGAATCGAGAGGGTGAGTCCAAAAACGTCGTCGAACCCGGAATCACCATCAGGCCCTCTGTACAATCGGCAAGCGCACTGAACAAATTGTGCCATACTCGCATCGCACAGCACTGTCAGCCCTGCAGCCAAATCTTGGATGTGAAGGATTCCCCCTCGCCCGTCGTCGAACAAACCAAATATCGCGCGGGTCGTGGACAGGGCCTCAATGCCGAGATTTTTCGCCAAGTGCTTCAAGTCGGCATCGAACTCGGCTCTGAGGACGCCCGACAAGTGAGAGGGAAGGACTCAACGATTGTAAGATGGAGCTCCCTGGCATGACTAAAGGGATCGATTCTTTCCGTGGGCGGTTTCGTGTCCACGGAAAAATGAAAGAAATGCAGCAAGGTAAGCGTACGAGATTGCAACCCTTTCCGAAGAGGTGGGTTATCCCAGCAAGATCAGCACATCGAAAGTAAGAATTAAGTTGCGGATCAATCTCAGCGATCTGGCACAGACCTGGTCAGTTTCCCGTCACTTGCTGCAGTGGCACAGAGAGCATCCAAAACTTTGTCTGCGGGAAACGCGAAGAGTCTCAATCTCCTTCTTAGCACCGCCAAACCTGTGTCCACCTGCATTTCATGTTTCGAGTGTTACATGTATGCAGCTTGAACGCTTTGACTTGATTGATATATAAAATGATAGCTATCGCACGAGGGACGGCAGTAGAGGGAATCACCTTGCCATGTGCCATCCACGTATACATTCCGAGCAACGTACATTTCCGAGCACATCCAATTCTCACCGTGGTCCTGGGTGCATCGGGTACCACTTGTTGTACTGCGGCATGTGCCGAAAATAAATCTTGGAGAATATTTTCCAAGGTATCCTTGCAGCCTGACTCGCTTGCTTCTATTTTGTCTTTCCTCCCCGTCGCACGCCCCTGCTTTGCAGTACCTCCAAGCACAGGGACAATGCGGCATGGGGCCCGCTCCGAAAAATACTTTGGCGCTCTGGAAATGAAGCTGACTGGAAAATAAGTATCGAGAGACGGATCCACGAGCCCCGCCACCTTGATTGCACGCAGTACGAAGTGTTGCAAACGAAGTGAATAAAATATCAGCTGTGTACTGAGGAACAAACGCAAACAACGGCGATCAAAGTTCGGCGCAGCACCGCCACATATCGAAACTGGTCGACGTTGGTAGAGAGGCTGCCGATGAAAACATGCACATGTTAGCCTCCCGTCAGACATGACCGAATCTCAATATGCAGTGCGCGGCCCGACTGCCTTGTTAGTACATGTTTGCACAACCTTCAAATGTACAACTGTGTTCTTCACCTTGTCTGGGAGCGAAAACGCAGCTCTCAACGCCTGTTGAACGTCGCTGCCAGATATTCCCGGATACACAAGAAGAGCCTAACGAAACGCAGGCAGGCATTTGGGTGTTCATGGTGTGTCTGCGTTGCTGTACAGAATGCGTCTTGTACTACATGAAACGGCAGTTTGCAGGGTTAAACGCTTCCACAAATACTACAGAAGTAAATTCGAAGGGCATTGGGGGGCCTCGGCCCAGGAGAGATACCTTACAATTGGCGGGTGACAGCCGCTCGTTGGATAACAGTTCGCAGACCACCAGACTGGTATGAATACATCACTGCTGCGTAGAACCAGAGGACCATCGAGACGGCCAGGAATTCGGTGGGCTATGCATACATCTTTTGACCAAACGATGTATCACTTATATGCATATGACAGCTCGTGGAGCGAGCGAAGGGTCACGCGGGAAAAAGCGCAAGAAATAAAGGCGGCTAGTCTAGAGGATACGTGTACTATAGGAGTGCGTGCAATTACGGGGGCGTGCCTTCTGCAAGAATCAAGCAACAATACGGAGGATTGATGCATCAAAGGACCAGTTCCGACCCCTTGCCGCGCAGCTGTAAAATGCCCAACAGCAAAAACGCTACATGCAGCATACCGTAAACTACACAAGATAACACCCCTCCGGTGATACATTTTTGGCTTTAAAAATCTTATCACCGGGGGTGGTATCCTGTGGGGTGTGTGGTATCTTATGTAGCCCGGGTGATAAGTGCAGCTCGCAGGGGCACCTAAGGGGGTGTGATAAACCAGGGGGTGTGACAGCACGTCCGAACACCCACAGAGTGTGTTTGGGGGTGTGATAAATGAGGGGGTGTGATAAAAGGGGGGTGTGATAGCCAGTCAGTCTGAACACCCGCAAGGTGTGTTTGAGGGGGTGATAAATGAGGGGGTGTGATAAAAAGGGGGTGTGATAGCAACTCCGAACACCCACAGGGTGTGTGTTTGGGGGGGGGGGGGCGTACTCTTATGTTTTGCATGCCTTAGCGGTTAGACCATTGACCACGCGTCCTCGAGAGGACGGAGCATTATTCCCACAGGACCGATCACCGATGGCCAATCGTTCCTTCCTACTTTGCCAAAGGTGGCTCAAAAATGTCTTCCCTAGTTTGTCTATCCTACCGATGTCCCTTCCCGCCTTTTCAAACCACTTTCTACTCCCCAGTACCGCTACCGTCCTCTCCTCTCTATTCCGTGCCTCAAACATCTCCCTGTACGTCACTTGTATTCTTCCCAGCTCAGTCATGTACACTTCCCTCTCCTTTTCGTACCACGGACATTCCGCGACTACATGAACACTGTCTTCGCATTCGAAGCCGCAATCGCATTTGAACTTATCGTCTTCGTCGTCTACCGTCCTATGTCTTCGTCGACGTTCGCGAAGGCCTATGTCCCCGGTCCTGAATTTGACCTTAAGCTTTGTCCCTGCATCCATTGGTCCATGTAGGTAATCCTTGAACCCTATTCCTTCTTTCAACATTCCGTACACTTCTAGACCCTTGTTTGGGGGGGTGATAAAAAGGGGGGGTGATAACACTGCTTGTAGAGTCGAACCGCTGCTGCCGCACACTTGAAGGGGTGCCGCAAACTTGAAGTGTGGTTCTGCGGGGATGTGGTAAAACAAAGGGGCTCAACGGAGGTAGGTGACGAAACTCCTGAGCACGTGATCTCGGTGATGACTCAACCCCCTCAACACCGAAGAAAGTTTCAAACAAAATAACGTCAGCAACCATCGCTTGATGGAGCATGAAAAATGAAAATTTAATCGAAGGTACCTTGTCCGATATGATGCGAGGCCGTGGCCAGAGTGCGCCATCCTGCCCCATAACAAAAAAGTGGCTGCTGCATACATACCTACCTTGCTATCATCGGGTACGACCAAAACAAAATTACGCAAAGAAACCACCACCAAAAGTCGAAGACCACAAACCACTACCGTGTGACAGCAGTGTGCGATGCCCACGGGGCAGATGATGTATCACCCCGGTGATAGAAGGAGGGCCCCCGTGAATGTATGCGGCGTAACCACGGGGTGTGTTATCTTACGTAGCCCGGGTGATAAATCGATGGTTTGTCAGAAATGCCGAAAATTACCACCGGGGTGTCGTATTCTATGGGGGGTGTGGTTTCTTATGTGGGTGTGTTATCTTGTGTAGTTTACGGTTCTGTCGTGGTTGGAGGGTTGGTCTGCACCTCTACACACACACATTGCTGTAAAATGTTCAACAGCAAACAAGAATACCGCAATACTGTCGTGGTGTGCGGTTGGTCCGCACCTTTGGTTGCCTGCGCACACAGATCTGCAATTGTTCGAGGACCCACAACAAGTAACTGCTATGTCAGCAGTAGTAGTCTAGTCTTCACAAAACGTACGTAGACTAGATTTAGTCGTGTGACTACCTACTACCGTCGTCTTGCCGCGAAGGAACACTCTTTTAGTTCTCCTCAGAGGAGGTAGAAGCGTAATGGGAAACGTTGTAAGGAGGCGCCCTCTAATGTGGCAACGTGGTACAAAACACTTGGATCCAACACGAGAGGCGGGGTCGGCACCAAACTAACATACGTCCACTTGCGTGGATGTGCGTGTACATGAATCGTTCCACCTCGGAACAAATCCGAGCGAGTTGCATTTTTTGAAAAGTTGTGTTTTCTACGAAAGAGGTTTCGAGGGTTCATGGTTCATGGCCATGCCGCATGCCTCTTTCTTCTTTGTCTGCGCGTGGCAATATGACCCCCAACACCGTACCTTTGTTAGCATTCCTTGCGGATCTTGTACGTTCACCGCAAAGCATTCCATGCCGCCGCCGTCATGAGAGCCAGCGAGATATCGCACAGACTGCTAAGAACGTTGCGGGGCCACACATACAGGATTTCGCCATACCCATCGGTGCGCTAGCTCTGACCCCCTCGCACACAGGCACCCCGGGATCGGCTGCCACACAGGGCAGGGGACCGCTGCTGGACAAAAATAGCGAGAGGGGGGGGAGCTCACTTACGGACAGATTCATCTCCTAGATCCAACGAGGCAAAAAGAAGTTCGACACCAAGTTGTACCTGCTTCTGGGCGTATTTTGGCGGGACAAACCTTTGCTCTACGGGCGGCGCTGCTAGGGGTAGCGGAGAGGGAGCGGATGGCGTCTCTTCCATCAAACACGGGAGGGAACAAGAGAAGAGTGTCCTACTTCTATGATGGTGAGGCGCCAATGTGTAGAATGTTGATAGGCGTTTTTATTATATATATGAAATGCTGTCAACTGGACCCAAGTTTACGAGAGAGGAAAGGCGAGAATCCCAGAGTGACAGCAAGCAGCCGGTAGCAGATGTACAGCGCAGCACGCCGTAGACCGACCGTGCGCTCGCGAAGCGAGTGTTGCGCCCCCTGCTCTGGGCTGAACTACAACACCTGGTACCACACAGCCTGGGTCTCTCTTGATTCCCAAAACAACGGCAATCTCTTGATTTACTGCACCTTTGGCGCCAATACTTCAAACGTTAACGTGGGGGTGGGTACCTTGTCTGCGAACTCAGCCAGATGGGATCCTGACCTGGTGTACCCATGCGTCCTGACGTTGACGCTAACAGCATAGCCCTTGTCCGTCTTCGTTCGTTTGCAGCCGAGATCGGGAACTACCACTACGGGCAAGGGCACCCCATGAAACCGCACCGTGTTCGTATGACCCATAACTTGGTGGTAAACTACGGTTTATACCGCCAGATGGAGGTGTTTCGGCCGAAGCCCATCAGCAGCCAACACATGACTCGCTTCCACTCCGATGACTACATCAACTTCCTACGGGTCATAACACAAGACAACATGCAGGTATACATGATATTTGGGTGAGTTGAAGCGTACTGTAAGACACACACGCGCTTTGGTGCTTTGTTGTCCCGCGAGCACTACGATCGTACGTTCATGGTCAGCCGGTTGTGTTCTGAAGCAGCTACAATACTACGAAGGAGTACATACGAGAAACGCCTCCGAGTTAGCATAGGACTGATGTCTTCTCATTTGTCAGCTGGTTCTGCCCGATGCTAATGACACAAATTGATCCTCTGTTTTAAGTAATATTATAGTAGTCTGAACCCGACGGCTGAATCATCAACCATCCTGCACGCTCTCCTTCCATGCTCGTCATCATAGGCGCAGCCTGAATATTTTTTGCTGCGGTGTACCTCCCCCAACGCGGAGGGGGTTTGATCAACGACGTTCTGACGGGTTCCCCTTTGTCCAAAGGTGCTGAGCGGAAAGGCTGCATGTCTCGCTGGGTCTTGAGTTTTGTAGTGTGTATCTGAGTTCTTGCGGTAAAAAACAAAGGACGATGTGTGAATGGCGCGTGCGGCGCTCGCTTGACATGCTGTCGGGTTTGTGTGTTTAGCGACAGCCCGCTCCGCCCCGCTGTTCTTTTCCCATGCCTGGTGCAAAAGCACAACTACACTCAGCTGCAGCGCTTTAACGTCGGCGAAGACTGCCCCGTTTTCGATGGGCTTTTCGAGTTCTGCCAGCTGTACACGTCCGGCTCCATCGGTGGAGCCATCCGGCTCAATAACAAGCAGTCGGACGTGGTGATCAACTGGGCTGGGGGCTTGCACCACGCGAAGAAGGTGAGGACACCCCAAATCGCCCATAGTATCGTCAGCTTGTGACCGAAATCTTGTCCTCGTCAAATCTAACAAGGTTTAATCTTAGCGGTTGGCGTCTAATCGTTCCCGGGGACGAAAGCTACGACCTGTTTGGAGCTCGGAACAAGTATTTTGTGTATCTCACCCCCACCCCCCCCCACCGATGTCAGCAGCCTCCGCAAGGTTAATATATTTATTAAACATGTTGAATAAAGCATGCAATGAGGGAAGTCGGGTTAGGGTTAGGGATAGGGATAGGGTCGACGTACCCCCTGCCTTTTCTTTTTCCTCATGAACTTATTTTCTCACGAAGGCGTTCCACCGATGTTCGGTGGGCTTCGTTAATTTTTGAAGTTCCTCTCCGATATGTTTCATGCCAGCCAAAAATATCTCGTACCAACAACAATAGCGGCTACGTTTAAGAGATGCTTGGTTCAAGTCTGCGGGGGTGGATGCAGGTTGTCGGCTTCGCACACGCAGCAGTATACATCTATGGTGCTCAATTCAACTCAAAGCGTGATTTTCTCGAGCTTGGCTACTTGAGAGAGGACTTCTTGAGTTTTCCGTCGTGCCAAACCAGTAGCTCGCTTGAATCCGTTCTTTATGGTGGTGGTGGGTTTAGCTTATCCGCAGTCGTCGTTTCTGTATGGCTTGCAATGGCGAGCACGTCGCCTATGGCGGTGTAGTGCCGCCCACGCACGGTATATCCTCGACTCAGCAAGTTGCCCGTGCATCGTTCACTCGTGTGTTTGACTGTGAAGAGTGAGGCTTCTGGGTTCTGCTACGTGAACGACTGCGTATTGGCAATTCTAGAGCTGCTCAAGACACATCAGCGTGTGCTGTACATCGACATCGACATTCACCATGGAGACGGCGTGGAGGTGATTTTATTTCCGGAAGGGTTGCGAGCTATGATGGCACAAGTGCATATGTTTTTACCATGGGGTGGCATTTTCACGTACGTCCCTTGTGCGTTAGCTCCGAAGAGCACACAACACCACAAATCAAACAGTAAACCGTCGGTGAATAATGAAATCGCGGCGAATTTTCGAAATCCTGCCATTCGCGGTGAAAATCGGTGCTAACAAGCTTCCCGCCAATGTGTTGATGTCTGCAGTGCGAGTTGGGTTTGGGATGTGCAATGTCCAACTACGCGTTTGCCTGCTTGGAATTTGTCCACATGTGCGTGCAAACTTCTTTTGGAGTGAGTGATCCCCTCGTTTCTTTTTGTCCTCCGAAGCGGTAAAGGTAGTACCGTGCATCGGCGCGTTGTAGGGTGCGGTAATTGCGCTGCTGACAGATCTAGTGGTTGTCGATGAATGCCGATTAATGGAAGTTTTTTCATTTCTTCGTGTGCGCCTTCACGGTGCGATGCGCTAGTGGGACTCCCGGTATGAATATCCTAACCCTAGCGTAGTTAGCACTGAAGAAGTGTCCATAACCTCGTGGTACTACGCACATCGAAGTGGAGTTCCGAGAGATACTGACTGCACATTGTGCCATTGTGCGATATCTGTTCGAGGTTAAAATTATCACGTCGTTGTTTACTTTGTATTACACGTGCTCTTTCTAACACTCCGGACTGCGCCATAGTTGGCAACGTCACGGTGGTCATTATTTCTATTGGAACGATTGGTGCAAACTGCTTCACGATGGGCTCGATCACGGTAGGACTCTGAGTTCTGTCGAAATGTCACAAGGCATGCACATTCTACCTACTCGGCATTTGCTGGTTTTTACGCCGAGGCGTAGAGCAGTTGGGTGTGTTTAGAGAGCCAAATGTGTATTTTTTGAACCGTATTCTACATTTTTCTGTGTGGCGTACTGTTTGCAGGAGGCCTTCTACACGACGAACCGGGTCATGACGGTGTCTTTCCACAAGTTTGGAGAATATTTCCCTGGCACGGGCGACGTCAAAGATGTTGGTGAGGTTGCATTGTTTGTTGGCATGTGCGATGCGAGCCACGACTTGACTACTGTCCATCCACCCTTTTGCAATGTCTTCGTCGCTAGCGAGCAGCACTTGATGTTCAATTTTAGGTGGCATGGTACACTCGTGAGTTCACCTGCATTTTCAATTTTTCTTTGCGTTGCCTGCTTTGACGTTGGTCCTTTTACAGGCGTGGCGCAGGGGAAGAACTACGCAATCAACTTCCCGTTGGCAGACGGCATCAACGATCAGAGCTACCGAAGTATCTTCAGGCCAGTCATCGAAAAGGTATATATTTTCTCACCCAAAGTGCCTCGTATGTGTCAGAGCTTGCCACCGTGCGTTTGCACCCTGCACTAGCGCTGTTGCCTCCATTCTCGCCAATATTAGTTCTTGTTCCGCTTTTCTCTTGGAAAGGGAGCCGTTATCGTCCACTCACCATGGATCGTCGGCCAGAATTTCGTGGAAGTTGCGTGACCGAATCTCGATTGTGTGGATGTTTGGCACTCACAATTTCGTTCTGACATGTACAACCTTGCTTGTTGTGAAGGTGATGGAGCACTACTCGCCGGAGGCAATCGTAATGCAATGCGGAGCAGACTCCCTCTCAGGTGACCGTCTTGGCTGCTTCAACCTCTCGCTCAAGGGCCACGCTGATTGCGTGCAATACGTGAAAAGCTTCAATGTGCCGCTATTGGTGCTTGGTGGAGGAGGCTACACGCTTCGCAACGTGCCGCGCTGCTGGGCATACGAAACTGGAGTACTTCTTGACACTGAGCCGTCGGTAAGCAGAATGGTACCACAAGGGGGCGCACGCATTCGGTTGGTGTTCATGTAGCCGTCGCGTTCAGCGGGAAAACAACGGGCAACGATATATTTGCTCTTCTTCAGCGAGACCTACACATGTCAAGCTCGATTGTAGTGGACTTGAACGCTGGATGGCACACGTACGTGCTGTTTTCTTTCGTACTCCTTTTGTACGACACACGGCATGGGTCCCACCAATCAAACCGTTTGGCCTTATGTTTTGACAGTATCGCCCCCGTTCCGCCGCGTTGCAGGACATGCTTCCATACAACGATTACTTCGAGTACTACGGCCCCGACTACCGCTTGCACATGCCTACGTCCAACATGGAGGACATGAACAAGAGGGAAACTCTGGAGGAGGTGGGTTGGTTGATGGGATGGGGTACCTTTCGAAGATTCCAAAGCCAGCTGAAAACATCGTTCGTTTGGAACTACTGTTGTGCGGGTGCTTGGGTACGTGGAAGCTGACCTGCCAAGTTTTTCACACTTGTTTCTAAGAACGCACTTTCGAAGGCACCGGACAAGTAACACCTGAAGGTATTTGTATTGCCGCCACTGGATGCAATCAATCGTATAGAAAACGATGGGCATTTTCAACCACAAAATTTAGAGATACCGTGGCATCAAGTAGGGGACCGGGAGCTCGCTTGCGCTATGTTTTGGACTCGAGAGGTTCTGCGTCATGCCGCAGTGTGATTAGTACCAGCTGGCATCACTGATACCTTCAGTGCATGCGCTTAAACAGGCTCAAAATACGTGCAGGGTTTTGCTCCCCCGCTTACTGCGAAGTTCAATACTCTTCGACTGTGGTATTATATCTCCAACGGGTAGGGTCTTTCAGGGATGGTATCTTCTAAGTACTAAATCGAGCTGAGCTTTTTGGTGTCTCTGTATGCTACACACTCGCCCCCCCTTCGAACGGGTAGAGTCTTTCACTGATTGTATGATATCTTCTACTAAATCGAGCTAAATCGGGAGCGCTTTTTGGTGTTTCTTCGTAATGTACCCTCGCCGCTCCTTCGGTCGACGGACCGAAGGTCGAGTGTGTAGCATGCAGAGACAAGCTCCCGATTCAGGTCGATTTATTACTTAGAAGATACCAATTGGAAGATACCATAAATTCACTGAAAGACTCTACCCGTTGGATATAACACCACGGTCCAAGGGTATTGAAATCTTCGCAGTAAGCGGGGGAGCAAAACCGTAGGATGCTGGGCTATTTTGAGCCTGTTTTAGCTTAAGGTATCAGTGATGCCAGCTGGTACTAATCACACTCGTTTCATGTGTCAGGTCTCACTGACCTTGGACCATGTCAAGTACCACTTGTAGCCGTGCAACTTGATGTACGCTTACACCGTCACAGCCCGACACATGCGTACCATGTGAGGGACTGACACACCGTTCTAACGAAACATGTGATTTCCCCGTCGTGCTTTGGTACCACAGACCAAAATCCAGCTGTTCGAGATCCTTCGGTCCCTCGAAGCTGTCCCCGGGGTTCCGATTGAAACGGGTGCTGAGGTCAAAACCCCGGCTACGTTGCGGATGCCAGAAGAGGACGAGGAAATGACGGAAGCGGACGACAGGCCGACAGGTGCTTGACGTGACGTGACTTGAAGGAGACCATACTCCATTGCTGATCGTAACAGGATAGGATATCTAGCGATGTTTCATAAAACAGCTGTTGCCAATATCAATCACTCCACCCTCTAGGACTACGTCATACTCTTTGCGTTCGCACGCTATCATCATGCTACAGGTTGGATTCAGCAAAATATCGCTTTCATTCTCAACGTTGGTTTGCTTGTTATCCGGACATAGATACGTTCGACGGGTTGACGATATGATTTGTTTCCCTCAAGCACGTCGAACTCGGGACGACGCTCTGGCTGTGGACAAAATTGCGTGAAAACACACGCTCGTTCTTCAATCTACAAAAAAGATGCTGTGTTGCGGAATCTCCCACGGCCTTTTCCGTTTGGGAAGGCAATTTTGTTACGAGTCAACCTACACGTTCACTAGGCAGAGGTGATGTGTTACGTCCGTTCTCAACCCGGACCTTTTCACCAAAAAGCTCTGATCCCCACCTTGTCTGAACGAGGAACTAGATACTAGTATCATTGGGGTGATTTTGTGAAACTGTTCCGCAACTAATGTTTCAATGATAGCTGCTGCAAATGATCCAAATTCTGCATCCCTGTGCTGTGCTTTCTGTGCGTAAGTGCTTCACTGTTGTGACAGTATACCAAGCGCGTCTAGTCTTTCGATGCGGCCCTACCGCGTGAAATTTCGTGCAGAATGCTGAGAGAAGAGGCTTTAATAAATACAAGGCGTGAATTTCCTTGGAAGGCAGAATATGGCAGTGCCTACGGCTTCCTGGTGATTTTATGGCAAGCCGCGGTCTGTGTCAGGTGCACGAGCGGTGATAAAGGTCTACTTTGACGACATGAGGTGTTAACCACAATAAATCCAAGGGTGGATGGAATTGTTTTGCCCTAAGAGATGGAATGGATTTTCAAGACAGTCTTACTTTGCATTCGCGGGTTGAAGCACGAATGGACATCGTGCGGATAGCAACCCTCTACGCTAGTATGTACCCCTTGGAAAGTTGAAGCACGTCCGAGCGCCCTGTTGATAACTCGTTTCCCGCTCGACACTTTGCCCCCTATTTCGTCTCTTGTTTTTGGAAGGCGAGGGGCGGAGGCAGCACGATGCGGAGCAAGTGGGCGAGACTTTGCGTGTACCGCCCAAGCCAGAAATCAAGGCGAACGCATGGCCGCTCGGAACTTGATCGTTCGGTCTTGTCGGAAGGGGGGTCACAATCATCTTTCTATCGCCAAATCTTTGGATGGTGGAAGTGTTAGTTTTTGTCTTTGCCGCGTTTAGCATCGTCAATGAACCAAAAGATGGGAGTGCATTTAGTGAGACGCCGCTCTTCATTTCTGTTGCTTTCATCTCATCCCGTGCTGACCTTCTACTGGTAGGCTCCAAATATTGTTTCGAGGCTGTACCTCGTTCGTTCAAGAGAGGCAATGGTAGAAAGGGTGTTTCGCATTTAGGTTGGCCAAGGGTACTACGAGGATAACCGTTATTTTAATATCCGTTGCAATGATAGGCGTGAATGTGTTAGTGTCGCATTAGAAAATGTTCTGCGCCTCATCATTTGACGAGCCAGTCGCAGGACCGAAGCGCGTTAGGTTTGCATCGCCGGCGTTCAACTACGCTGAACGCTCGTACGTTTTATCCGTTGCAGTTGATGCTTTAGGAGAAAAATGAACCGACAAAATGTCAAAACATCGCCATCCACCGCAATTCTTGTTACATCGTTTCGCGAACCATACACGACCTGCGTCGGCAACTCGCCAACGCAGTAGAGACAGTGCACGGGTTTGTGCAAACATCGACACATGAGAGCCCAGGGCTGCCAATTATCTGCAAAACGCTCTTCCGCTTATTGGGGCAAACGCATAAAAAAACATTCTTGCCGGTGAATCCCGACTAAACGGTATTTCGAACCAAGAGGCACGAAAGACGCTCATGTCACTGCACAAACTGAAGCATGAACTGCTGTGCAATTATTCTTCCCCTCGCGTTGATGGCGATTTTCATGCCACTGATCTCCTTGTCGATGTCTTCCATGAACTGGATGATGAAATCGATCAGCTTATGCTTCCACAGCTTCTCCAGGTGCGAGTGAGTCACGAGGAAGCTGATGTCGAATCCCTATCGAATCACGCGAGACGTGGGTGAACAAGCACTTATTAGATTGATATCGCCGAAGAACCTCCATCGTATCATCGTGTTAAACTAGATGCGCAGAGCTTCCACCACGTGCATCACAAATACACTGAACATTCACCTCTTTAGGCCAAGCAACACCCTTTTGGTTCGCGACGCATCTATCCGGCGGACGAGAGGAAAATACGGTTGCGGTTGCGATAATACTAACCTCGGCAGGCTTTCGTCGCATCACCACAAATTGCTCCGCACGCTGCATCAAGAAGCTCGTGAACTTGTGGCACAGAATCGTCTCGATCTCGTCAGCTTGCTTAACAGCAATGCTAACTCGCACGCTGTTGACGCTTGTTTCGATGAGGCATTTCTCTTGTTCATTCCGGCAAATCGTCACCGGGTTGAGAAGAAGTTCTTTGCTCGACCTGCGGTAGAATAAGACAGAATTTTTCCAGTTATGCATCACACATGTAACGGCGAGGGAGATTGTACGGCGCTGCTTTATGTGTCCTTCGCTAATGCTGTACCATCAGTTTTCGAGATTTGTCGCTTGCAGAGGGAATCGTCGCATCGGAGGCTCTCCCCCAAAACGTGCCCCGCTCCAACGATTGGGTTCTCATCAGCTTCATCGACGCCGTAGTACCAGCACAGGCCATTGCTGCCGTAACCCTAACGATAAAGCCCATTAAATCACGACTGGTGGAGCAAGTCACCGCAGGGGTTGACCAAACCGCCCGAAACTCGGTCACGGTGCAGATAGACCAGGAGTAGAAGATCACCACCACGAGCACGAAAACCGGCCTGAAACAAGTTGGCTTCAGACGAAATCGTTAAGGCCGCGGCGAGAACAGGTACTCCTCGAACGCCGGTCTGCTGCTGGCAGCATGCAATCAACTTTGACTGCTGTGGTTCGAATCGCGGATCATCACTGCAGCGTGAGATATCGAACACCATCCGGGAGCCCTCGGGGGGAAAGGGCAGTGCATAGGCCTCATGTCATGCTGCGCAAGCCATTCCTAGCGAGCTGTGTATGGTACCGCCTGGCGATAGGAGAAAAGCATGCGGCAAAAAAATCTTACCACTGCTACCATGACATCTTCCGTTCATCTGCCATACACGTCGGATTGGTTTCCTCCGAGTCCGGGCGACTGAACGAAGAAATGGCTATCACGAAGCTATCCGCTCTGGGCTAGCCAGGTTGTGGGGATCAATCACATAGCGGAATAAATTGCAAGCCTCGAGCATTCTGAGACGTGGAAGAGTCGGCGGGTTGGAACGTTGTTGGACAACACTGCATGACAGCTGAATCCATATCCTGCTCAAACTCCCACACTTATTGGACACAATGGGGCTATCCGAAAGTGTTGCCCAAAAGTTGATGATTCAAAACAGGCCTCTTCGTGCATACTGCAAGAATTTGGTGTTCATGTCAGGTGTTACTTCCGAATCTGTGTTCTATCACCTACAGTAAGATGGTCTACCTAACATTATTGAGCACGGCAACACCAGCAAACAACTATTCGGCAGCTATTCTGCAGGATGAAGGATCGCGTGTTTAAATGTGGACGTTCGCTTGGCATGCACAGGTCGGAGGGTTGTATTGTTTGTTTCCGACAATCTATGTGTGCGTGAGAACGAGAGAGAAGGGGGGAGAATTCCATGAGGGCACTAGGGGTGTCATGCGTAATGGGTGTACTGATGGGGTTGGAGCCTGTACAAGCACCACGCTTGCTCCTGTAAGCGATAAGAGCAAGCCATTGAAACAACACCCCGAGGGGGGAAACCGCTGCTCTTCCAAAGCATCAAAACTCGGGCTTTGCTAACGAAGAGACAGGCGGGATTGTACGCCAGTCAAAGCAACGAATTTTGCCGAGTACTTGAGCCTCACGATTTGCAGTACCGGGCCGCTAAAAAAAAACACCTTCACAACATATCCAGGCTCAGATTGTTGGGAAAACAAGATAGTGGCGCAAGAAGTAGCCTTAGCCATCTGCGAAACACATAAATACCCACCAGGTTTACAGCAGTAGCTTAGATAGCCTGAACTCAAACGTCTCGGCACTCTAAGGCCTTGAGCCTTGCTGTGTACAGGCGATTCTTACGAGTGAGTGGGCATTGCTGTTCTTGCAGCAGCCTCCATGTGCGCAACGGCTGCTGTGGCAAATGATGGGAATGGGTGCGAAAGCAAAGACGAGACAACAAATGCCTGGTTTTGGTTCATCTATGGTAGAACATATAATGTGCCCGCGCGTACTACCTACTAACGTTGCGAATAGAGTCGTCCTGAATTGGTTTAACCCCTTAAGTGCTAGGTCGACATTTTGGGTGACACTTTGGCCCGATTCTTTCACCTGCTTCAGCTCGCAAAGAAACGTCTCCAACTTTAGAGTTCTCGACAATGGGGGTGCCAGGGTACAACGGGAGAACTATAGTCTGTGTAGTGTGGGTGCTTCGCAGAGGGGAGAAAGAGGGTACTGTAGTGGAAGGGACAATCAAGGGACGATACCGCAGGTTCAACAGCGAAGTTGCGCCGCGTTCATCTGTGCTTGACTGGATTGCGCTACTAGGGGCATGAGGGGAAGAAGCACCCCGCCCACCGATGAAAGGAGGCGCCGGGCAGCCGAGAGCTAGGGTTTTAGAACGTCTCGCGTTCTCTCCACAGAAAGATCTTCACAACCTCCTTTTCGTGCCCCCTTTACCACGCTCCCACCAGATGTTGTCTAATCCCTATCAAAGGCCCCTCGATAAATCGAGGGGCAATTGATAATGGTTGTAGACATCAGACGGAGGCAGCTTTAGCTTTGCACTTTGCAACCAGGGCCGGAACTGTCCGCATCATCCAATCAACCATCTTTTTAGTAATCTTGTTCTTATGCTTTAGAAAATTTCACAAGAACACCACATTTTCTGTGCATTCTAAAGGGGTTAAGAGGGGGTGCGAATAGCGCGCCGAGAAAGTAGCACGAGCAGCCGGTACTCTTCCGCTGCATCTCCACACTTGCTGTGGTGTGAAGAGTAATAATTCTACACTTGCACTGCTGTACAAAGCAGTAATTGGCAGTAAACGTAAAAACCGTGTTTCTCCACAAGCATTGCTGGCGTACCTTGTTTCAACCTCTGGCTTGTTGTGCCTTTCCACAGTTTGGGAAGGGAAGTTGCGGAGACACAGTGCCGCATCCAAGGTCCCACGTATCGCATTGAGATACGGTCGTAAGGTGTTGGCCTGGGGGCATGAAGGTGTAGGTTCGGATCAAGAGAGACAGCGCAATGAACACAAACAATAGGAAGGCGCCTGCAGGTGGTCATCATCTACACCTCCACCTACAACATTTATGAGTAAAGTCACAGTACGAAAACGTACCATATCTTAGGCAGTAGTCGGGTCGGACGGAGACAGAGAAGAGAGCAGAGGTCTGCTCAACAGCAGTGTGGAGGCAAGTGCAGTGAATGCAACAGGCAATGTGAACATGTGAACAACAAGCGTGTGGGGCTCCACCAATAGGGGCAACGATGGGGCATGTCATTTCATTTGTATTTCAGTCGTGTGCCCCCGAGATCGTATTGTTTGGACATTTATTTGCTTCACATTGCGCAGCACACGGCACAGCAGTACTCCGGGACTCTTTGTTTGCTTCATGTTGCACAGCACAGCACAGCAGTACTCCGTGGCTCTGGAAGGGACTACGCGTGACACTGTAGACGCCTTCCGCAGTAGCGCGTCATTGGCCCTCCTTGTTCCTCACCTGCAAAAACAAATTGGTACATCACGGTTCGGAGTTGGAGGTGCGGATGGACTTGTACTGCCGTACAGCAGTGCAGTTTTGCGCCGCATTTCGAACTCTGTTGTGGAGTGGTGGAGTGGTGGAGTGGTGGAGTTCTGAGCAAGTTCGTGGGACAGCAGATCAGCTGAGGAGAGGCACCATCCATGAGCGTGGCCGAAGTTGGGCCGGTGGCAGTTGTCGTAAAGCCAGGCATTTGTCTCTCTTCATGTATAATAAAGTTACTACTGCTGTAGACTATACAGCAGACATGTGCTACAAGCAAGTACACATGTATTTGCGTACTGCTGTGTCATACCTGGTAGCCCTCTGGAGGATTCAACGCTACCCGCGGTGAAGTGCTGTTGTTGGTCACAAAGCTTGTAGACAAGAGGGAACCACAACAAGTCTTTCAAAACAATGCGAGCGTTCGTCGCGAACTCTGAAAATCTGGCAATGTTTGAGCTCGAAAGCCGTTGAGTTGGCTCGCAGATAACCCTGAAGGACAGCTGTGAGATTGCGTTGACAGAGTGGCAGACCGGTTGTTGCAGCAGCAGCAGCGTCACCAGGAGGAGGAGGAGGAGCGCAGACGTGGAGTTAGCGGATCCATTCATTGCAGCTTTGCAGGGTGGCGGAAGGACCTGGTCTGGGTTGACAATGAATGAGCCGGAGGGCGAGAGGTGAGATATCATGTCTGAAGAACACTTACAGTTTGCACGTCACGTGTACCCCGCATTTGGTAAATAATTGCCCAACGTATCGCTGAACACGTCAACTTTTTGTGCCTCTTGTTGTCACAGTGTAGTACTCGAGCGTTACCACCGCTGCATGCAAAATACTGAAATGTTGACGCCTTTATAGTTTGCTGTTTGCTGCCCCGGAACATGGAGCTCTCCACGCCCCCAGCATATGCGTGCAAGCTCACACTACTTTTGATTTGAGGGTAACCGGAAACGCACATGCTGCACTATTTGGTGAAGAGCGGTTATATGCCTAACATCACCACTACCCTTTTTCCATCTTAAAAATATTTTGGTGAAGTCGAAGTAGGTGCTGTGTGCGCCGCCTCTCGCTGTGGACACTTCGCTCTTACCTTCCCCATACGTGTTGCGCACAGACGGAGGTTTGACTGCAGGATCCAGAGGGCGGAAACTTCCCTCTCTTCAATGGGCAACATGGGGGCATCAAATGCACTGGTTATCATAAGACCCCGAAGGCCGTGCCAAGGGCATCCGGCAGCGCGTGCAAGAGCTGGAGGCTGAGGCTTGGCAATTTGGCTGGAGAGAACTATTGAGCGAGCGAAGGAACAGAATGGAACGAAGCGCGCCATTCGAACGTGGCAAACTTTCGTCACTGCTGCGACCTTCGGCAGTGACGAGGAGGAGGCCTCAATGATGTCGGCCAAACGAAGGCCGCCGCGAGCGGGGTTCGGGAACTGGGAGCACAGTTTTAACCAAGTTGTGGACCGTGCCAAGCGCTCGACAGCCGACCTCCGTCCAGTCGTGGCGATGAAACGCGTTGTCTGCTGGTTCTGGCCCCGGGGTAAGAGGAGAGGCATGCCGACATGGTACCAAGCTTTCGGACCTGCCTTGGCCTCCTCGCGAATCAGATCGGATCCCTTAGGTGTACCGGGGTGCAAGACCGCGAATCAGATCTGATCGTGGGCTAACAGACCGAGGTACCATGGCACCTGCTGCTCTTGACGTGCGACGGAGCTGATGATCATGAAGCATACTGGGAAGCAATTCGTCCAATCTCCTGACATCACTTCGAGTGGTCAAACAGCACTTCCTGGTATATTTCGTACAACCATAACGAAAAGATAACTTACGATGGTACACTATCACATCTAACCGATTGGCTAATCGCTAATGTCCCTGGGGGTCTGACGACATGCACGTTAAAAGTACTCCGACGGAAACGTGACACCATGACCGTGGACAACGTTAGCCGCAACCCAAGGGTTTTGGTCAACTAACTCGGGCTCCCCGACCAAAGCATCTTTTTACCGATCAAAAGACTGCGTGCCACTACTAAATGTGGTTTCTCTCGTACGACACGACGATGAAAAGCGAGTGTGGATCGACTTCTTCATATTATCATGCAGTTGTGTGCAGAAAGCTCTGAACAGCCCAGGCAGGTCTCTTACTACCCAAGCCTTCGTCGCAGTACAGTAGCGTTGGGCTGAAGAGGGTGTGGAGAGAGTACCGCATCATCAGTCGTGCGAGCGATCGCACAGGGGGGTGCTAAGAAGCAAGATTGACATGATTTATTTGGGTTTTCGCAAAAAGGGTCGGAGTTATCGCACACGCACAGTTTTGTATACGATAACCACGACTAATCCCACTGTCCGGCGTGGGGTTGGATTCTATCGCAAGTGAAGCGATGGACCTCTCGCAGTGTCAATCGGGGCTCCACTGCTGCATGTGCATGCAGTGTGGCAGAGTGCACACGTGGAAACGAGGAAGTTCATCGTTGCAATCTGGAAAAAACAGGGACCACTCAACCAGGCACAAAATGACAAAGGGCAGTCGCTTTGTTACCTACCTAACCTACCCCCCAGCCAAGAGACACGTAAGCTGGAAGGCAAACGGATCATGTTCAACGAGCAACCGCATCGTATCCGACTCTTCTTGCACACTGCTGCAATCCAACTCGTCTTCTACCTTCGCTATATCATTGAAGAAACGAACCTTCTGCTACCTTCTCTTCTACCTAATCCCCCACTACTGATCTAATACCTAATCCCCCATGTTTGATAGGTTGACATCTTCTGCGCTGTGGTTTCTATCAGTATCGAAGATGTTGGAGACACGCTCCAGGGCGCGCATTACACACATCAGCCGTTGGTACTTATTTACTCTGTATCACGTGTCGGAGTCATCGCAACAGCGGATGCCGTAAAAAACAGTTGAAACGACGTAAAAATCGTTCACACACGTGCGCGCTTGCTCGCACAATTCCAGTACCCGGAAGTATACCGCTATGACAACGACGACATTACCAGCCCGTCAGGTCTGAGTCAGGTACAGAAACCATAAACGCCGTTCCCCACGATTTCCACGACGACAGGGAAATAACAACCCATGCTACGCACAACGTTGTCGACACTCCAGCGGCCGCGAACGACAGCAACACCCCTGCCGACGGAGGTGGAAAGACGAGCAAGCACATTGTTACAAGACATGAATAACCATAGGATGTTGCCCGCCTCCATCGTGCAACGCGTGGCCGAACGTCACGTATATTATGTGTCTAGGCCCGTCACAGCTTGCCTCCAGCCACCGCTGTCGATCTCTTTTGATCTTTCGGGCGGCCGAGAAATACAGAAGGCAGGTTACACGAGCAAAACCCAAGGCACTTACTTGTATTAACACGGTCATTGCTACCAGTACAGCAGCACCTTGCAGCAGGAAAAGTGGTATCCTGCACGCTTCCATGTTATGACTGCCAGACTATTGAGCACTCACATTTTCTCGCCTCTGTCGGAATATCTCGCAGTTTATCTCTGAAGAAGAAGCAGCTGACCTGTTTCAAGCATGCACCATAAAAGGTAACCTTGACTCACAAAATGCAACTGTCCTGTTGTTGATTGTTTGTGGTTCATTTTTCTTTAGTTTAATCACATTAAATCAGCGCACACAACAAATCTGCCGGGTAAGAGCTCCAATCCGTGGCTACACTGAAAGGTTCTTCTCCCTGAGGCCCTCAACCAACCCCTCCTGCGGTGCTTGCATTCGATTGCGAGAAGAGTGTCGCACTCTCTCTTACCTCAAAGTCTATACACGTCACGTACACACGAACTATGCAGCGCTTTCCGCCACCAGGAGCGGAAGCGAGAGAAAGACTCACTTAGCAAGAAAAACCTGGCTTACGTGGGATTCGAACCCATGACCTGGCCACACGCTGGAGTGTAGTGTGTGTGTCTATGATATTAGCATCGACCGCGCTAACCGGCTGACCAATGAAAAGGCGTCAGCCTTAGTGCGGTTGAAAACACAAAACACGTCAATATGCCATGAACTGGGACCCCGTGCGGGGGCATGGGGGAGGCTAAGCTATTCTCCGTAGTGTGTGTGTGCTTGTGCCGTCTATTCTGGCGCCGGTTAACAGGTGGTCCCGATATTCTCCGCTCAGTACCTTGTAATGTCCCTACTGGTCCAACTGACGCGGATGCCTTCCGTGGTCACAAGCCAACTGCCGCCAAAGGGGGGTACACCTTTGTACATAAAAAACGGACCCCACAAAGTCCTCCAAGGCGCGATTGATTGTTAGGCTGTTTCCTATACACCTGATTTCCCTTCCCAAAAAACACGACTTTTCAGGATGGGCAAAAATCCGGCTGAAAAAACTTCCGGTAGTTCTTCAGTGAACCGGATTCCTGAGGCGGATTCTTGGGGGGTGGGTATAGATCAACCCAGACGACATTATCATCGAGTGCGACCTAAGTTCTTGACGTATCGCTCCCGTCAAGGGCTCCCAGCAACCCTACGCTGAAGGCCTTGCTATTCTGCACGCTGGCTGATGATGGTCGCTCGGCACGAGTGCGTAAAAAAAGCATATCGCATCGCACCAACCTGGAGACGCCGAAACAGGCCAAACCGCCAGGAGACAGCAAAAAGAGTCGCTTTTTTGTCAGAGAGGGGAGGACACCGCAATTGATTTCTCGCTCCCTAGGCCACCGATCGAAGCCAGACCGGTCAGGGTGTGCTATCTGTTCTTTGCTCTCTGCTGGAATAGATTTACTGAGCAGCTCGTTGATCCAATCATTCGAAATCGTCTTTTGCGTTAGCACAAGCTGTCTGTTGAAAATTGTTTTCAGGCTTCAACACATCAATCAATTCTCAAGTGAAGCAAACCAGAAAAAAATCACAGTTCGAAAAAGCAACGGACACCACGCGCGTGCTTCTCTCCGTCGATTGAGAGTACACGCTGCTCAGCGAACCTATTCCGGCAGAGAGCAAAGAACAGATAGCACACCCTGACCGGTCTGGCTTCGATCGGTGGCCTAGGGAGCGAGAAATCAGTTGCGGTGTCCTCCCCTCTCTGACGAAAAGCGACTCTTTTTGCTGTCTCGTGGCGGTTTGGCCTGTTTCGGCGTCTCCATGCTTGGTGCGATGCGATATGCTTTTTTTACGCACGCGTGCGGAGCGACCATCAACAGCCAGCGTGCAGAATAGCAAGGCCTTCAGCGTAGGGTTGCTGGGAGCCCTTGATGGGAGCGATACGTCAAGAACTTAGGTCGCACTTGCCGACTACTTGTATGTCGTCTGGGTTCACCAGCGGTGAACTGTTAGGGCCATAAAATCTGGGTGGGCACCATCCTGATTTCTGCCAAGCTTTTCGGTTGGAGGCAACCCAAGAAGCTGAACACGGATTGTGTCGACCCAAAAAACTGAAGAATCTGGCTGAATAAGAAGCCGGATTGTGAAACGTGAAGCTTTTTGGAAAATGAATCCAGGTGTACAAGAAACAGCCTTACCCAAACGAAAAAAAAAAAGAAGGAAAACTCAGGCCTGTTTCAAACAGAATCCAAATTCCCAGAAAATTTCCCCGAACGGTTCTTGCGTGCAGATTTCCCGGAAAAGTTCTCGGTTCTGGAACCGGATCGGGGCAAAAACAAAACTGCGTGCTCCTTTCCCCGATCCGGTTATTTGCTAAAGGATCGGGCAGGCGAACCGCGAGCGCTGTAACATCACTGAGAACGCTAGCAAAGCCTGCTACACTCACGTCCAGGTCTATGGCGGACATAACCAGCGGCAGAAGCCAGGTTCAGTCCGTTCTTGGTCCAAACCGAGACATTGCATGGCCCTCTCGTCTTCAACTGGTGCTGTTGATGTTCGGGTTTTTCTCTTTATCACACATGACAAACACGAAAACAGTAGAACGAGCATATAGCAGCAGCGCCAAGGCCTCCAACGCATTGATTCCTTCGGTTCGGCGGTCTATGTGATACTCAGCCCCGGCGCTGTGCTGTTTCGTGGGTATTGGGGGCTCGGGTGCTGCTCAAGACGTTGTGTGAGAGATGTGTGCCACCCTGCCAAACTGCCGTTGGGAAAAATGCGATGAGATGCCCTGTTTTCGGCCGGAGACAGCAACACGAATCCACGGCACCACGCCGCAGTAGAGCAACAGGGCCTCCGACATGCTAATTCTTTCGGGTTGGTCCTGTATATGATGCTGGCCCTCAGCGCCGCTGTCGCCCCATGATTGTTGCGCTCGTCTACCTTTGGATAGGTGGTCAAAAAAGGGGGTCGCAACGGTGAAAAACGAGGAGCAAACTGAAGAAATCGCAAGCAACACCCACGTTGCGACATTCTGCCCAGCGCCTGTTGCTGAAAACAGCAGACCGGGTGGACGGGGTCTTATTAAGTGTGCTGTCCTGTTTGTCGGGTGCTGCTCTTTGCGCTTTTACCGCTGCTCTATGGTGAGCAAAACCAAGAAACCAGGTCAACCTGTTGTGTGGTCGAGCAAAGCGTGTATTCAGCGAAGAAACCGAATATTTACGATGACATCACGATGAGAACAAGCGGGAAAAGGCCCTTCATCTTTTCACCGCTTCGTGTTTTCAAATGGGGGAGTTGGGTTCCGTTTTGGAACGGGCCTAACCGGGATACAGACGATCGACCCCGGATAAAAGGGATGAATGAAGGAAAGACCCTGTGAAAGAAAGAAAGAAAGAGATATAGACAACGAAAACAATAACGAAGATAGACAGGTCCAACGCTCCAGTCCACCGGATCAACAAAGAAATAGATAGGCAACTGTACCTCTGTATAACTCGTCGGCTGTACACTCACTGAAAAGACTCCACATCCCGTTCGACTCCGTGGGTGTACAAAATCTCGATGGGTATTTACTTGTGTATTTTTCCGAACAATTATACTGCCATATGCATACAAAATGTGGACATCAAAGCTGTTCTCTTCAATAGTATTGCTGTAGTGACATTATTGCCACTATACATCAATTGCTTTACATCGTATCGAATAGTGGCACTGCCCTGGATAAAAGGTAGCATATTTTGCTCTTCCCCTATGTACATGTTATCTGGCAGGTTATACGACCCCTGCTGTAGATTGTAGATTACTGCACTCACGATCCAAAGGAGCGGCAGACCTGCGCATCCGTACAGAAACCATCTCCTTGCAAGCGTGATTGACTCCCCACTGTCAGCTAGCGGCGGTCGAATCATGGGGTACAGACAATGTATACGCGGCGTGGAGCGCGGGGCCGTGCGTGCATGAGAGAGAGCGTCGTAGCCGGTGTGGTGGCACCGGTCGCAGCTGGGCAGCTGGGCTCTCGGTATAATCGTTAGCTACCCCCCGCGAAACGCGAGGAGGCGTTCAGGTTCTCTCGCGCCCAGATGCTCAGGTACAGCAGTAGACGATGCAATGACCTACGCCTAGCAACCTAGCGAGGTGCATAGAACGTACACCTAAGGGAGCGAGTGCAGTGCGGGCGTTAACAAAGGCAAGATGGAAGGCCAGGAGCGTGTCATCAAGCCGAAGCCTAAACTGACCAAAGCTGAACGAAGAGAAATTCAGGAGAGGCAGAGAGCCGCGAAAGCCTCAGCTAGAACAGGCGAACAAGCCGCTGGAGCCGCAGGTTTGTCTAGCGGGAAACATGGCCAGGCGAGCTCGTTATCACCATCACTGCCAGGCTCGGGGCATGTATCTGCCGGACAGGTTCGTGCATCGGTCCCACGCATGGGTACAGAGTAACAAGGGTGTTGCAGGTTCTTTGCCTTTTCTTTTACAGGACTGTCAAATCAGCGGCTCCTTGCTGCCGCGCACCGCTGTACGCTGACATACTGCTGTCATGCAGTAGAATACAAAATGAGCCACGTAAACCTTTGTTGCTGTGATGCATGACGACCTTCCTTTCCTTCGTAAGGTATATTATCGTATATATATATCATCGATTCATTTTTCCTTCGGGGTAAGGAGATGGCACACATTTACACGTTACTGCAATGCCAAAACATTTTTCTCAGCAACGGGTTCAATATTCCACTAGCACCGTTCTCGGCAGCTTCACGCGTGCGATGTGTATCAACCGGTGTGTGCTTGTGAAAATCGCTCTAGGGCTGAGGTCGTTATGCCCCTCTTGGGGCAAAGGACGGTGTGGTATGAGAAAGGTTTGAGCAACAACCACAGGTTTTGTCTGCCTCCCTCCCTTAACATCAAAACAACAAAATACGAAAAAGTACGTATCACTACAACAGAGCACAGCAGCAGCAGCGGACTTGTTGTGATAATTGGTAAACAACGCCCTATTTTTGGCTTGGGTCAACCGCAGAGAGAGAGATGGAGAGATCCTTCCACGTATGGTTTCTGGCTTCCCGTAGGATTGCGAGTCATCGCACCTCCGTGTGGTCGTTTGTGAATCATTGTCGCCATTTCATTTTTTCATTTTTTCGTCGCTAGCACAACGGTTCGGTGGCCCCGGACTGTGCGATGACTCCGGACCCTGTGCGGAGATCGAATTAAATCGTTTAACCAGTTTATTTTTATCGCATGGGGGTGCGAGGACTCCAGACTGTGCGATGTCTCTGAACCGCGCGATGTCTTGTAATGTTCCGGTTATCTCTTTGATGTGGGCTGGAATGGAACCCACTTCCCTCTGAGGGAATACTTTATATATCTCTAAGATACGGCACCTCGGCCGCATGTCATGTACGCCTGGGCAGAAGCGAGCGGGGGGGCAGCAAGGTGCATTGGCGAACAACGTCCACATGTTTTCGCACCTGGAGCAGAATCGAGGAGTGCTACCATTGACGTCGAAGGTACGGATATGATGAACGAATTGATGCGCTCGGCAGTCTCAACAATCGTCACCAGGCCGAACCAAGGACTTCGTTGTCGTCAATGATGTCGACGATAGTGGAAAGGAGAGACAAAGATAGCTCGCCGCACCGTTGGGACCTGTTGACTGCCCGAAAGTACGCGAACATAAGAGCTGCTGTAGGCAAGTTCCGCCGAAAGATGCCTTTCGGCAGCAATGTATAGACCTTAATATGGATAATGTGACGTGCTTTGTTGCCAGGGAGACATCCACCCTGCGATCTTGGCTCTAGGACGCAAGTATTCGAGCGGTGAGGTGACTGGAGCAACCGCAAGGGCAGTGGCGATGCTGATGGCGTTCAAGCAGGTCGTCATGGACTACTCCACACCTCCGGACAAGGTGCAATCTTGGTGCAAAGCAGGGAAAATAAACGATCTCGCACCGTCGCTGTCGACTTTTTGCTGCACCCTCGAAAACTCGTCACGCTGCGATGCGCCTCCGTTTTCTGTCATTCTCCGGCTTGTGTGGTTGGGCCACAATTTCACCAATGGGCTTGCGTTCCGCCGATTCAATAGCGGCTTGGAAGTCTCCTGCTTCGTTCCACCCGCAAGCGTGCCTCCGTGTGGTGTGTTTGGCATTCGCTGGGCTAGCCTACAAGACCACGCTGCAGTCAGTGGCTGACCGAGTAGTGGGTTATCCTATCTATCCCATCGATCCACCACCCGCCCGCTCAGAGGTTTGGCTGACCTCTGCTGCATGATTTTAACTGCCGTCGATGAAAAATCCAACCACAGATGCTGAGCTGGGATCTGGACAAGAGGCTACGCCCGATGATGCAATACCTGATAGATTGCCGACCCCACTCAGTGAGCATGGGCAATGCCCATAAGGTGCGGGAACTGCTTCCACTTGTTTGCGTATGATTGGCGTTGCACTTCCAAAACATCGAAATCAAGATAACCACGGAGTGTTTTTGAGCACGGGTGCTGCCTACAATGTACGGGAAGCTCTGAGTACGGCTGCGTGTCATTGGGGTGCTGGTGCGAAAACACCAAAGCTCTAGCCGCCAGTCTGTTGAAAGTAACCACAGAGTTGCATATTCTCGTGAAGCGCGGAAACAGCTTACGAGACTCCCACTGTTGTACTTGGGCGTTCTACTCTTACTCCTCGTCGTCGGGCTCAATAGATGTGGATGGCCTCCGTAACCCTTTCGAACTTGGTGCCCTTCCCACGACTTCTGGAACGTCGGCGTTGGGGCAAAGCTTAATTTTTCGTAGTGGGATGCAGTGCTGCGCAAGACAGTCAACTGACGTCCGAACTGATGAACCTCAAAAAACTGATGAACCCCTAAAAAATTGATCAAGGCGCTGAGGAATATCATCGCCAAGTCGCCCCCTTCTCTGCCGGAGGAAGAGGCCAAAGCGAGCATCGTCGACAAGATCAAGGAGTTCATCAACACGCGGATTACCTTGGCGGCGAACGAGATCGCCAAGAACGCCATCACTAAGATCAGGGATGGTGACGTCATCCTGACATACGGAAGGTGTGTTGTTAGCTTGTTAGGCACAGCGTTAGGCCTCTTGCCGCAGAATAAAGGTGAAGATGGTAGCACGTTGGTGAAACGGAATGCAGCCTCAGCAGAGAATTTTCACCACCGTTATGTTCGTCATCTCCCTTCTTTGGTGTTGCGGAGCAGGTCTTCTTTGGTCGAAAGCGTTTTGGTGGCTGCGCAGCAGGCCAAACGAGGGTCTTTCAGGGTGATCATCGTGGACTCGCGCCCTGGAGTGGAAGGTCGCCAGCTTTCCGAAACACTCTCTGCGGAGGGCATTCCTTGCACATACGTCCTGCTCACTGCAATATCTTACATCATGAGGGTAAGCACGGACAACCTTTCTCCTGCTTTGAATGTGTCTTTCTGATGTCCGTGGCTCTTGGGTAGTCCGTGCAGTCTTGGCGCACAAGAGGATAGTGGGGGTGATGACCGAAAACGCGGGATCACACCTGGTGCAGCATGGCAGAAACTCCATTTATCTTTGCGACCGTCTCACAGTATTTTTGTTGCATGATTTCGTGCTTATTGCAGGAGGTGACGAAGGTTTTCATCGGTGCTTCGGCAATGATGTCAAACGGCGCCGTCTTGTCCCGAGTGGGCACGGTGAGTAACTTTCGTTTCGAGAGGGACCATGCGATGGAGATGAGATTATTTGGTCTAGGAACCTTTGTGTGTTTCCCGTCAGTAATGCATGCTCCCGCATCATGTCCCGCCCCGCCTTTCCTGTCCTCTGTCAATTGGCTCGCTGAATGATCTGTAGGCGGTCGTGGCGATGATGGCGCGCTCGCACAACCTCCCGATCATGTTCTGCTGCGAAACCTACAAGGTGGGACTTCTGACGTTGTGACTGGCTTCATGGTGCATGATGTCAATAGCGTAGCCTTGTTGGACCGCTGGACTTCTTAAGCACCAGCAGGATGGTATCGACCAACATGGTACAGTCTAAACCTACACGGGAAGAACTGACCACGGCCTGACTCTCTGCGCTGCCACATCCGTTGCCTATTTTGTCGATGGTCATTATTCTACCGGGAAAGTCTTGACACTATCGGGCGTACAGCACCAGAATTTGGAGAGTAAATTTAACAGCAGCCTAAGAACGCCTTTTCCCCATGGTCACGCTACTTTCAGCGCTGTTCGTCTTGCCCACCTCTTCCGCTTCCTTGTGTGTTTTCACCCAACTAGTTCTGCGAGCGCGTGCAACTTGATTCGATCGTATACAACGAGCTGGGCCAGCCGGATGACCTGATTTCTGACGCCAGTGGTGGGGATGTGGACGAGTTCAAGGCTTTACCCAGGTAGACGAGACACGTTAGTGAGTTCACCGACGTTATTTGTTGAACTGCGTGTCTATGTGGTCATGTTCGTGTGCACCGACTAGTTGGGGAGTCTTCCCGAGCTGCGCAGCTCGTGCCGCGCGCCTTGAAACGGTTGCACACCGACGAACTAATTGAAGACGGTCATCTCTCGGTTAATGGCGGCTTGGTTTAGATCGTGGCCAAAAACATTGCAGGTAGACCAGGGCTGCATGTAGTTCATTGACAAGCACAGTTCAAGGACCCGATTTGGGTCCCTTTTATTTTCTCAACAATGAGGTTAACTAGGGTAATTCTGGCAAGGAACTATGTTACTTAAGGGTGTTCGCTTCGACCAACTAAATGGCCACAGATGCTCGATTGCCAAAACCAAAACGACCAGGACTGCAATCCGACACGGAGACCTTACTCAAATTGCAGGTTTGGCACGGATAGGGTGCCAAGGATATGGTACTTGTTGGAATGTATCCACGGCATGCCACTTTTGTCCGCTATTCCCGCGTGCGATCGAGTGTCGTGTAACATCTATGCCCACCCTTGCTGCCCGTTTGTTGTTTGTGTCCTCAGCCTCAAGCTGTTGAATCTCCGCTACGACCTCACACCGATCAAGTATGTCACCCTCGTCATCACGGAGTTTGGCTTCTTACCTCCGACGTCTGTACCGGTACTCATTCGAGAGATGACACGAAGGGAAGACAAGGACGAAAAGTACTGAATTGATGAAGACTTGGCTAGACAAACAGACTAGTTCTGACACAAGGAAGCGCCGCTGATTTCGCTTGAACCACCAAATGCTGATTTCTCCCTTCGGCGTTGGTTGTTGCCGATGGGATTTCCGTAGCAGCCCCTTCCCAAGGACTGCTGTTACGTGGCTTTTTAAAATGGAGCCTCGGCGGTCGCAATGCCATCCTGCCCTAATACATCGTCGTCTCCCTCGTCATCGTCTGTCACAATCCAGTCGTCGCTGCCATCAATATCCGTCGAATCTCCAACATCTCGCTCATCTTCGGCAGCAAGCCGGTTGTAGTCGTGAAACGCAAACCTGCGGAAGCACACAGTGTAGATGCAGGGTTGCGTTGGGGGTGAGGCGAGTTCTTGGGGTCACCACGACTTGGCAGTATGCTGTCATGTGTGTCAAGTACACATGCACACCAAAATCCCGAGCACACAAATTCTATTGATGCGGAGAAACGTTCATTACAGTCGATCTCATGGCCGGCAAGTATTGGCGCAAGTCGGCTCATCACTGTCGTGTAACATTTCGCCGATAAGACGTTCCACACACGGCAATTTCGAACAGCCTGCGTGTTCTGCATGCCGGAGAACGAGAGGCTAGAAGACCGTGCGTCCAAGGTGTTGGTCTGACGAATTCCTAAAAGTCAGACGTGCAACGGCTACGGGAGCACTCCTGTTCGTCGGGCAGCTTGAGCACGTTTGATGCGAAATTATTTGTGACAACGGACGACGACACTGCCGTCACACAGCAGTACACAGCAAGAGTGACAAAAACATTTACTCCAAGTGGAGTAATTTGTATACACGGAACAACGCGTCCGAAATGTAGAGGTGCTCATAATGGCTCTGGAAAACAACCACAAGCAGCCAGACGACCTACCTATCCCAATCTGTCTCAAACGGGTCGTTCCTCCTTTGCCGCTCTGCAAAGGGGTCTCGTTGCTCGAAGCCAATGAATTTGTTCAAGTTGAACAAGGCGTCGAAGAAGACGCCCCCCACCTTCAATGTCTCTGGCCTCAGAAAGTCCTGCGAAACCCCCAAAGGCAACGCTCATATGAGTGTAGTTCGAATGGTACAATAGTTCCAAGTTTTAGATTCCGCTAGAGAGAGGGTGGGATTCCTCGATGTGGTTGCGATACTTGTCCAATGGATGTGGACCCATTTGCTTACGCGAAAATTACCAAAAACCGTTGAGTTATATAAAAGCCGAAGTTGCCTTCATCGGGTGAGAGGCAATCGGAGGAACTTGAACGCATGCGCCGTTCGTTTTTTTATCACACGAGGCGCGCCAGATAAACAGCGTCAGTGCTCGCACCTGCAAGGTTACGTAGCTGCGGTCGCCAAGCTTGAGCATGTCCCACATCTGACAGACCACGTCTTCAAAAGGCACGACTTCGTGGCCCAGCGACTCCATCCGATGCACCTGCAGCCAGTTTCACAACAGCACTTGATCGAAAAAAGACGTGGCTCACTCTGTCGGTCCTTCCACACTCCACACGAAGGTATTGATGGCCCGTGCATCTACACGAGTGACTAGGCAACATCATGCCAGTGCAGAGGTTCGCTGACTGAGTCAAGTGCATGGGCTAAGACCCAAATTTGCACTCATTCCGCTGAAAGCAGCAAACGATGCAGAAGAGAAAATCGTTTGGCGCTACATGCACACAACACATGAGTGCTTACGAAGCGCAAAAGGTCTCAGGTTTCTGTGCATCCTTCCAACCTTCGGTCACGTGCCTGATTGTCATAAAACAAACGCATCTCCATGTGGCCGATACGCCCATCCCCGTCCAGGTCCACGCACGTGAACCAATATCGCAGACTATGTTCGTTCCCTCGATCTTCTTCACTGAGCATGAAGTACACATAGTCTTCGTAGGTCATTGTTGCTCGGGGGTCCGATCCGTCCTCGTTTCTTCGCCCCTGAGGAAATGGCCGTGGACCCACCGACATGATCCTGTTCGACAAAACACAGCACGAAATGTGGTAGACTGTACGCTTCCAGTGCCGATGAAAACAAGAGCCCGCACGCACCTTCACTGTACGTACAGTATGTACCGCCAAACAGCAGGTTGACACCTCCTCAATTCTCCAAACCATGGGCACAACACAATTCGTACAAAAGTGCACGTGGCGCGAATAAAAAGAGAAATCAATGTGCTCTGGAGTGTTCGAGTTGGAACAAATGGGTGGGCGATGACGGTGATTCTTCGGCAGTCCCGCTGCATAGTTTGATATGCGAAACGTGCGTTCACCTGTCCACGATGAGGCGGCTTAGGCCATGCTCGCCGTATTTGATGAGATCTTCTTCACTCAAACGCCCGTCTCGATCAGCGTCTAGCTCGTAGAAGCGACAGAACACAACGTAGAAGTGCTCGTACGAGAAGTACTCCGTCACCTTGGAAAAAAAAAGTTTGTCGTTAACCACTCACGTACGTTTATCCGTCCGTCCCCTCTTGTTAACTTAAAAAAACAATGTGACAGAGGGACAGCGTATCAACCCATTGCCTTCCGTAGTCCTGCAACATCTTCCGCTTTGGTAGCACACATTCGGCGTGACATCAATGATTGGAGTGGTCATGCTAAACATTTCCGTCCGCTACTGCTGGGGATACCTGAGCAGTCGGAAACACCGCTTTCCGCTTACTTTGTTGATGTCCTCCTCTTCATCAACCGTGTTGAACACCTCCACCAAGTTGCTCCGTCGCAGTTCGCCTTGGCTGATGCGGCCACACCGACTGTGCACACGAAAAGAAAATCCAAGTACTACTAAACAATCCTGGCCAGGTCACGCATTGTACGGCATCATCTTGAGTCCCAGAGACATCGCCTGTTGCCTACAAGTGCCTGCAAATGATGAAGGCTACTTTAGGTGCCAGCGTGCAAAGCACGGTACAATCACTGAATGCCGACTTGTTTGATGACGGGCAATACTAGTGATGCTGTTCTTGTCTCTCACGGAACCAGATAATACTCAGCCGTTTCCTACTTGCATGGTACATAGTCGTAAGGCGCCTCACCTCGTGTTGACGATATAAAATATTCTCGTGGTGACCGTTGTAGCGTACTTTGGGTGGAAGTCAGGGTGGGCCTCGAGAAACTCCAGGCCTGGGTGATAGAGGAGCAGTTCCCGGATGAACGGTTGCAGGTCGTCCTGCATTGCATTCAGTACATGAAAACACGTTATTTGAAAAAGAAAAAAACGGCAGCTCCTTGGGGAAGCGTGGCGTAGGTTCCGCTGGAGGGAATAAGGCACTAAAAACCAACAATAGAGTCACCGGTCGCAATATGTTGTGGACCCATGAGCGGATGTAACGAATGCGCGTACCTCACCTATGGCGACCGCAGTAACGTCACCTCAGGCCAAAACAGCTTACACGCACTTAGCATTGACGAATGATGCTAAACTGGAGCATGATTTAAGCTGTACCTTAGTCGGCCCTTGTCATCTTTGAATATCGGCGTACAGCTGACACTTTACGGCTGGGAAGCGTACAGCGTGTTGCCCCTCTGCCATATCTGCAGGGGTTCCCCGCTAAACGCCACGTGTCTAAAAAACCTCACCAAACACGCTGTCGCTTGGCACGCTCACTTTTTCGATGAAGTGGTTCTCCGGTTTCTTGACCAGCCGGAAAAATCTGTCGATGTGATCGTACGTCTCGATCTCATCCCTCCAAAACTCTTCGAACAGAGCCAGGGGTATTCGTGCGTCCGGCGGGAGTTCGTCTGCTCCGTTGTCCTGCCCACTGTGTGCACCCTCCGATTCCTCCCCTTCTGGCGCGGTCTTCTCCTGTTGGCGGGCCGCCGACGCCCGTGCTTGCTGGCTACGCGCAAAGATTCGCTTGTAGAGAACAGCATTGAAAAAGCTTGGGAACCCGCACAACGTCTTCGTAACCGGGACGAAGTCATCTACTCCAAGTCCTTCCGGGTGTCTTTCGAACAGACGTTCCATTTCCTGGCGTCTCTCTTCTAGCGAGTCGCGTGGTATTGGGCGTCCCCTCCCGCGCCCGCCTTCCCCCTTGACCCAGAAGTGGGGAATATCTTCTCTGCTTACTTTCGCTCGTCCTTCGTCTGCAACCTTGCGCGAAGCTTCTGGGGGGCGAGAGCGGGAGCTTTCCTCGGACACGCCAGAGGATCGAGACGGCGACCTCTTTTCCGGAGACAGGTATCGCTCGAACCTCTCTGACCGTGGTGACAGATGTGGAGTCCAATGGCTCTTTGACGTCGGCGAGCGATGAGACAGTCCGGCTGGGCCCGCACTGTGGCCAACGGGAGACTTCAACGGCGAGGGCGAGCGAGGTGACAGAGGCAGCGATGACGACGAAGACGGCGACGATGAGAGCGTCTGGAAGAGGGATGATCCCGGCTTGTCCAGTGGTTGGTCAGCCGCCACGGCTTCGAGGTACCCTCGAAGTAGCTTCACGGTCTCCTTTTGGCTTGCCCAGCAAACCAAGAGCTCATCCATTTTCACCCTCGCGCTCGAGACATGCTCGAGCCCGAGTGCGGGAGATCCAAGGATTCCCATTCGCACGCGACCTTTGCACCTGCCCAGTCGTGGAGGATTCCGTGGAGAGAGGTAGAGATCCGCCATCAGGAATAAGCACATTCTACGGCAGCAACTATCAGACAATAACACTTCGCATTCTTTTAGTCTGGCGGTTGTGTCGTACAGCACTTCGTAGGACGCGGGGAAGCGCCGACGGTCCCTCACAGCTGTACTGCTGTAGAGAGACTATGTAAACACTTGCATGATACTGACTTCCTCAACAACCGCAATGGCGGTTCACGAGCAAATTACAGCTGCTGTTTCGTCATTTCCTTGACATATGAGCATGTACTTTTTCGATCGCTGTGCGCAACATCCTCATCTGCTTGGGGGATGGTTACGCTGCCAGTTTCAGATGCTTTTCGTAACCAGCAGCCTTCTCGTAGCTTATTTCCCGCGCTGGGTGTCCCGCTCTCGCGCTTGTTTGCCTCCGCAAATCGCCGTGGCCCCTTTGTACCCTCTTCTATCTGCAGCACTACAACACGCCGCACACATACAGCAGTAGTCCTTGCATTTACCTCACAGATTTCCACCTTCGAATAGTTATAGAGCAGAGTAGAGATGGGGAGAGAGACGCTGGACGAGAGAGAAGATGGCTGGGAGGGGCGAGATGCTAAAGATGGGTCAGACAGAGGGCAGGCACACACACTTTGCGTAGGAGTACATAGAGAGAATGCGGCGTTCCTGTCAAGGGCGTTCCAGTCTTGTTCCGTTTTAAAATTTGAAAGACTTTGAAAGAAAAGACAGCGCATTGCGAGTGAGTGGGAACTGCGCGAAGCTTGATTGAGGATGCTTGCGGCCGTTTCAGCGAGCTTCGAGCGCGATGCCATCTTCATCCACTATGAGGGTGAGGCAAAGTACGAGACATGCCTACATGCACTGTTGGATGTACTCACAGCATTGACAGATTATTGCAACCGAGGAATGTTCCTAGAAGATGGAGCGGGGGATTTTGGGGGTTCCGCAGTTGTAATAAATTGGGGGAATGGTGGTACCATCTTTGCCACATATTATTGTTTTCTGGGTATGCGTGTCAGCAACGGTGTTGGCCACGTGCCCTTGATTTATTCATCTTCCTTTTTCTGTGTATAATCAAGTCCTTTTTCCGGCTCTCACGCCAACCCCGGCTTCCACGCCCATACTCCGGCTATCACGCCAACCCGGCTTCCACGCCTTCAGGACTCCCACGTCCCTACATATACCTTTACATCAGGGCCACCACGCCACCCGGCTTCCACGCCACAACTATATTATACACGAGCTTCCACGCTCCACCACGTAGAAGGGCTTTCACGCCCGCGGATAGTTTCTACATTTTGACCGTTGGCAGTAACCCAGCTGCTGGCACCTTTTGTTTCCCACTACGGGACCCCGCGCCGAGGCACCCACGCACAAAGCTACTCAACACGCTAGCGTAATAGATCAAGAAAGTGGCTGCTGTGTCTGCGCGAATAAGACGGCTGGAGGAGATGGACGAAGACCTCCGCGGGGACCAGGGACTAGTTCCTCTCCCCACGGGGAAGACAACGGGGGGGAAGGACGAGGTTCGTTGAACCTCCCCGATGTGGACCAGCAGGGAGGAACGAAAGCAGCCGCGGATGGAGGGGAACAAGATCCAACTATCGCCCTTGTCGACCTCCTCCGCCGGGTTGCCAACTTCGCCTCCCAGACTCCGGGACATGACGTCCGCTCAGGCACGTCTAGTTCCCAGCCCATAGAGTTGAAGCTGAGAGAGAGAGTCGAAGTACCTGAGTGGAATGATGCTTTCTTGAAGGATCGAAGTGTGACTGTCGCGTTCCGAATTTTTACGAGTTGTTTCTCAGGGTGGATGGATGCAGAGGGTCTTGAAGAGATCATGAGAGGAGAAGAGATTCCTGTGGGTTCGTTGCACGTCGATAAGACTTGGTTGCGGCAGAGGTATGGCGATGAAAGTGTTCGAAAGGCCACGAGAGTCTGGATGTGCTTGATCACGAAAATCAACGTTCAACCTATACTAGACCAGATACTAGCTTCAGAGAGTCCACGAGCAGGGTGGAGAGTGTTTCAGTCCTACTACACTACAAACAGGACGCATGAGAGAGAAATCCTGGACGGCACTTGGAACTGCCTTAGACAGAAGCATGGAGAGACTCTGGTCGACTACTGGGGAAGGGCGAATACTGTGTGGATGCAATTACAGTCTTGTGGGGACAATCGAGAGGAGACGTTAATGTCGAGACACTTTGCACGTGGCTTGCTCCCAATGTACGACGATGTCAAAGACCGTATTCTGTTCCACCCCATGCTTTCGAGAGGTACTCTGGAAGAGACGCTGAGGCTGGTCGAGCACGAGCAGAGGATCAAACGGAGGTGTGGGGAGGGGATCGAGGACACGAGGCATGCGCCCGTCGCTGCCGGCGCAGGCCGGGACGGCGGCATGAGGAGAGCAGCTGCTGCGGGAGCGGATGGCGGACCATCTCATGAGCAGAGAGGTGCCTTCTTCTGCCAGGTTCACGGAGCGAACTCCTCCCACAACACCCCAGACTGCCATAAACTTCGCAAGGACTTCTTGTTCCACTACAACGACTTCATGGCGTTCATTCGCGAGAGGGACGGTATGCGGGGACCAGGTTTTCCTCAGGCCGGGGGGCAAGAATCGGGGCGCTTGTCGGGCGGATCATATCGAGAGCAGCTGCACCAACTCGACCAAGGGGCAAGCTGGGGTCGGGGCCGCCCGTTCTGTCCCCGTTCTGCAGGGCCCGACGCTGATGAGCAGCGAGTCTTCAACGAGGCCTTTAGCACCGCTACTCAGCCGGCGACTCAGCAGCAGCAGCAGCAGCAGCAGCAGCAGCAGCAGCAGCAGCAGCAGCAGTACATCGGCGCTAATCCAACGACCTCTGCCTCCTCGACGGCGACCCCCTCTCCACCTCCGGGCGACACTCCTCCAGCAAGTGGCGCCCCTCTTCGTCTCTTCCTCACACGTAGTGTGAATTCTCTAGGCGAGTCTGATTCTGTGTCTGGAAATGAGATTAGAGTTGTTAGTGATGGGGGAGGTGTCTGGTGTTCCCGTTGCTGGTATGTCTGTGCCTGATGTTCCTGTGGTTCCTGTGGTGAAGCCTGCTGTGACCTTTCAAGCCCCGGTATGGCACACTAGGATGTCAACACCCAAAGGTGGTGAGCAGTTGCAGGGAGACTCGGGGACGAGTGCGGGGATGTTTGATGCGAGGGAAGGTGTTGCGTCTAAGTGTGATGTGGCTGTGTTGGGTCGTGCCGAACAAATGGATGTTGACGGTTTCCACCACCGCGCTGGCTACTTTCCCCAACCCGTTTTGAGTTTGACTGCCAAGCAACAAGGGAACACCCTCCCCAGGGAGTTGGGACCCGGGGCCATCGCCGCTTCGCAGCCCGCTGCCACCGCTGCGCCTTGGCCTGTAGCCGCCGCCGCCGCCGCCGCCGCCGCACCACCGCCGCTGCCGCCAAGTCCCGGGGCACCCGTGCCGCCTGCATCCTCGCCGGATGTCGCCGCGCTGCCGGACCCGCGGATGACTGCGACGAGGACTACCGCCGCTCCGCTGCCCGCCGCTGTTACTACCGCCGCGCCGTTGCCGACACGCAAATCGGTGCCGACCTCCGAGGCCGATGGACCACATCCATCTCCGACGGCGCGTATTGAACGGCAAGCCGATGATTTGGCCTGGGATGATACGGACCGGTGAGCTGGGGGAAGGCGAGCTGGGGGGCGACGAGATAGAGGGCGGTGGAGAACAGGATGTTTGGGAGGGGTGCATGTGGGAGATCAAGAACAACCTGCTGGGGGTCGCCCCTCCGAGCGGGGCACTCCGTTTGGGCTCGTGACGCGCCTTGCATCGCGCGACGACATCGAGTCTGATCTAACAATGTGGGTTTCGTGTTTAGTTTAGTTTTTTTTGCCTTTCTTTCTGGCAGCGCGTTTTACTTTTGCACTGGTTTTTTCTTCTTTGTTGCTGTTTTTATGTACATCCAGAATCATGGGGGGGGGGATGTCATGTGTGACCATGATTCTAGAGGGCATGAACAGCAATCGATTTGTTTTTGTTTCCCCATATGAACAGCTACCTTTGCAGGGGGGCTGTCTCCATGTTTGTTAGTTGGCATTTTGATATTCGCGGAGTGTTCTTGCATGAACTCTGGAAATGTAAGGGGTATGTTTCGGGATGTGACAGCGGGGGGCTGTCTATATGTTTGTTTAGTTTTCTATCCGTTTCGTGGACAGCAACGGCGGCACCGATTTGCGTGTGCGCACTGTTTAGTTTGGTGCTCAACGACTATACTGGAGCAAGGAGTTGGCAGGAGTGATTGTTAGGGCCTATGTGCTTTCCGAATACTCGTTTCTGTCGTCCAAGAAATTGTAACATTGTTTCGTTTGAGTTTTTGTGCCTACTCTTTGAAGCTGTTTTCCTCAGAATTGTCCGTCCCCATTCCGATGTTTTTCTGATGCAGCGCTGCCGCTTGTTTGGTATTTGTCTGAGAATGGTTCTGTGCTGTTGACGGTTTGAGATAATTTCCAGAGAAGGATGCATCGCCCAGCGGGGATGGAAACCACGGGCAACGGCGGTTTAGTGACAGATGTATGCGGGTTTGTGGATCCGGAATTGTTTTTTTTGGTTGGTTTTTGGTTTTGGCTTGTTTCGGCGTTCTTTCGGATTTGATTTTGCGATTGAAATTGCACCTGCAAGAATATTTGACGGCATGAAGGCTGCGTTGAAACTGTTCAGAAAGGATCATGATGATGGAATAGGGTTATTGGTTTGAATCCTTGCGGCCATGTCGCGAAGGCCGCTACTATGGTTGTGCTTGTTGTTTTTGTTTTTTCCTTCTGCGTGTGGCATTTTTTTTAGGTAGAAGGCTCTATCTACATTGTTGTTGTCCCCTGTGTGTTTGGCGCGCCTCTCCATGTACCATCGGCCAGGGGTAACCCCTCTATTTATATAAAATGCTATGTCTTCGATGCTGTTGTCAATTGTCATTGGGGGGGGAATTGGTGTGTCATGACAATTAACTACAGCAATGTTACGAAGAATGGAATGTTTCGTCTGTTTTCGATGTTCGATTTGCAGAGTTCGGGATTTGACAATGCAGGTTGCGATTTTGGGGTTGTTTCCAGTACCCAAATGTCACAAGATGCGTTTATCAAGTAGAGGGTTGATCCCTTCACGTCTGGTGTTCGGAGAAGGGGGGCCGCAGCCAGACATGCATGGGTAGGGTATGCAGGAAGAAAATAAAAGGTATTGTAGGAAACTGAACGAACGGAGGTTTGTTTGTGTTTGAGGAAAAATAATGAAAGAAGAAAGGGGGGCCTATCTTTGTAGCACTCCATGACTCCAATGTACCTCGCGCTGTCAACCACGCAGGCAGGGCACGTAGCGATGTCACATGTTTCAAGGAGATTTTGTTTCTGAGGCAGGTTTGGTGTTGCTCCCATGTTGCTGAGGTATTCTGGTTTGTAATTTCATCGTGTTTGTTGGACATTGAATTCAAGATTGGCCGATAGAAAATACTCGAAAGGGTTTTTTTGTATTAATGGTCTTCGTGTTGTTATGAGGATGAGGTATTATTGTGGAGTCGAGCATTTTTGTGCAATCATGATTCTTGTGCTACGTGTGGATTTGAAGTCTCCTCGGAAAGTGATTTGTCCCGGACGGTGTTGGATGTGTTTGCATTTGTGTTCGTTTTCATTTGTTCCTGATATAACCCATTGCGGTTGTTTCCACGATTTGAGTTTTGGATGATTTGATATTGGGAATTTGAAATTCATGAGCGACCGATGGAAATTGTTGGTGGTGTTCCTGGTTTAATGGTTTGGAACCGATGGGAATTGCAATCAAGTGTTTCTGGTTTAATGGTTTTTAGTGAATGTTTTGATCTTTGGAGATTCTGGATACAATGGAGACCGATGGAGATTCTGGTAGTAGGTGTTTCTGGTTCGTTTGCGACAAATGGAAGTTCGAACTAGTCTCTCTGGTTTAATGGTTTATGGTTGTTGCAAGAGGATGGGAGGAGAAACGACTGTTGCACAATGACATTGATTTCTGGAGTTTTTGGGATGGGTTTCGTGTGATGCATAATATAAGCAAGTTCGGGTATAATCTTGACAATGCAGCGAGCAGGGGGGCTGTTGGATGTACTCACAGCATTGACAGATTATTGCAACCGAGGAATGTTCCTAGAAGATGGAGCGGGGGATTTTGGGGGTTCCGCAGTTGTAATAAATTGGGGGAATGGTGGTACCATCTTTGCCACATATTATTGTTTTCTGGGTATGCGTGTCAGCAACGGTGTTGGCCACGTGCCCTTGATTTATTCATCTTCCTTTTTCTGTGTATAATCAAGTCCTTTTTCCGGCTCTCACGCCAACCCCGGCTTCCACGCCCATACTCCGGCTATCACGCCAACCCGGCTTCCACGCCTTCAGGACTCCCACGTCCCTACATATACCTTTACATCAGGGCCACCACGCCACCCGGCTTCCACGCCACAACTATATTATACACGAGCTTCCACGCTCCACCACGTAGAAGGGCTTTCACGCCCGCGGATAGTTTCTACATTTTGACCGTTGGCAGTACCCAGCTGCTGGCACCTTTTGTTTCCCACTACGGGACCCCGCGCCGAGGCACCCACGCACAAAGCTACTCAACATGCACAACTTTGCGTTTTCGGACTAAAATGCTCTGTATGCATCTTTCATGCCAGCAGTCGATGTTATTTTTAAACACACAGCACTACACAGCACTGCTGGACATGTAGTCTACAAGTAAAGCGTTGCGAGATTCGCCGTTTCTCGTGTGCGGGTGTGTTCCTGTTGAGGATGTTCTTGCACCAGCACAAGTCAGCTTGTCGGGGGGGGTTCTCTCTCTCCCCCGCTCTCTCCCCCTCTCTCTCCCCCCCCCCCTCTCTCTCTCTCTCTCTCTCTCTCTCTCTCTCTCTCTCTGCGTCTTTAATACTAGCATCGACCGCGCTAACCGGCTGACCAATGAAAATACGTCAGTCTTGTAAGTGGTTGAAAACACAAGACACTTTTATCTGCCATGAACTGGGACCCTGTGAGTGGGCAGCATGGGGTTGACTAAACTATCCTTCGGATCAAAGACAGAAGCGGTGGCAACAGAAGAAAACTGGACGCGTCTACCAAGGCTATTACCTTGTACTCGAGTTCGTTTAGGAGTACTTTCACCATTATCCTCCTTGTTGTCGCTACCATCATTCTGATCCTCATTTTGACAACGATCTCTTGGCAGTTCTTCCCTCGCCCTGCGTTTTTTGTTTTGGGGAAGGTCATCTGGCTCAAACCCTTTGCTCTCTTCCACTCTTCCATGTTTTCCTCCTCCATGTCGTCCTCGTCCTCCTTTCTTCCCTTTTCCTTTCCTTCGTCTCCGTGTGTGTGTGTGTATCCTCTTCTCTCTGTCTCTCTGTCTCTCTCGCTCTCGCTCCTCTTTCTCTCTGTCAATCTAGACGATGAGGCTCGCTCAATGAAGTGCCTGTAGTCTGCTGGATGCCAGCTATGCCAGCTTTATGCCATCGTATCGCTTTCATCGTACGGCGGTCTGTAGATGTACTGCTGTATGCATAGATGAGACTACTGTCTACTGGAGTACATGTAGCGAATAAAACGGCATCTCCGACTTCCAGAGATCTGACAAGCAGGAGGCAAGACCCGTTTGATTTTTCCGTACAGTGCCGGCTACGATATAAGAGAAGGCGTGACAAGCCGAAATCCTTCTCTTATATCCGACTTTCTCTTTTTTCGTTTGAAGAGAATTTTCTCTTGCATCGAAAGTACGATATAAGAGAAAATTCTCTTTCATCGTAGCCAGAATCTCAATGGCTGTTTAGAGCGCAGGGATTCTTCCAAAATTGATGTCAGAGCTCCATGGGCGCATTCAATACCCATGTGAACGTCATGCTGCAGCAACGACATCGTGTCGTTCTCACTCAACGCATCGTTGAATCTGTTAAATTTAGTGCCATGCCCATATGCGTACTTGCGTATGCGGGTCTGCTACGCGCTGTGCCTACCAATCAATGCTCGCCCCAGCGAAAGCAGTGTTTCACGTGACGCATACGTACCCCCTTACAAATACATGCATGTGTATAAAAAAAGTGCAAATTCCCAATCAGCAGGGAAAACAAATAAAAGCAAATAGCTGTGCGCTCCTCCGACCACATTGGTGTTTCCTTCAACCACTCTTTCCTGCCTCCTTTCCGTCTCAGAAAAAGTCTCTCATGCACGTTTGCTTGGCTTCTCTCGACCCGTGATTGCTTATCCAAGCGAGCTTGGCCATACGAAGATGATAGGAAACGTCAGGCATGTCGCACTTCTCCGCAACGTCCTCGAGCTCACAAAAATGATCGGCAACATCCACGTACGGTGGCGGAGATGTGCCAGTCCGTGTGGGTACTGCTGTAGAACGATTTGTCACGGCTCGGTTTAAGACAATTCCACAGGAACAAGGCGAATTTTCTCTTATATCGGTTTTAGCCGTGACAAGCCGATTCCATTATCTTATATCCGTACTTTTTCTTGTATCGATTCTCTTACATCGTGGCCGGCATTTTATCGAAAAACCATTTCAACATATTTAGACTAATTGGGCAAACGACACATCAGGCAGGGTACCCTGGTCGAAAAGCGACTCAGCTGGGTACGTTCACTTCTATTCAACAGCGCGAAATTAACCCAGATGATTGGTCAAGGCCCACTTTCACCCCGCTGCGTCCTAAAAAAGGCGGGGTATACCCTGCTTTGGTTACTTTTCTCCGGAAATGTACCCTGATTTCGGAAAATGTACCCTGACCTGACGGGAAATGAGACCCTTTAATCAACCATTTCCTCCGCAGGAATCCTTCCCCAATGATGTTCCCCTCCAACCATGGGATGCCAACAGCGACTCTTCCCGGCCACAAACAACCATGGCTACTGGGCAGAAATCAATCAGGACAGAGTTTCCGCGCCCTGCGAAACAACACCATCATTTCTTCCCGCTCTAAACAAACAATGACTGGCAAACGCCAGCACAATTCCGTTTGGAAAGCAACCGACACATATGTACAGCATGTACTCGTATGCGAGACATGGGTCACGCTTAGAACGCGAGACTGATCCGGCATGGTTGAGATGCATGCATCTGCCAATGTACGGTGGTGTGGTGGCGGCGAGCTCGTGGCCGTAGAGAGGGGAGGAAGGACACATACACATCGACTCTTCTACTCCAGAAGCAGGACACGGCTATGTTGTCTTGCACCCTCTCTATCGGTAGAGAGAGTGTTCGCTTTTTTTTTTTCATCCCGCTGAAGACTGACGTCTTATTTGTTGGTCAGCTGATGGCGGGATCGATACTGATGATTCAAGCGAGGCACGAACACCACACAACACGCACGCGCGCACACACACGCCGTCATCATCAATCAAACCCGGTAGCAACATTTTCGGTGGAAGATTCCGGTGACAAGACCCATCTTGAGCATAACCGACAGGTGCTTCGATGTATTCCTGACATGGAGGACTTGTAATGCGCACAACTTCACAGAGAGTTTCTCCCCGGGGTTTTCTTCGTTGATCCAGCAGAGACGTGCCTTATGCAAAAGTTTACCTCTGCAAGGTTTTCGGCACTCCCCGCCTAATCCGGTGAGAATCTGGCGTGCTCCGTCCCGGCTTTGTAGGGATGCGAGGTCAACGGTCTAACGACAGCATGGACGACTATGAGTGCACCCCCCCCCCCCGCCACGGCCCACGTCGAGCGATTCCAAGGCACAGGTCGATGAAGAGCACCCAGAAGACAGGCCCTCGGTTTAGATAAATAAAAGAGGCAATGAATCATTGTTTTCGCCACTGTGGATGACACAAAGCAGAAGTACACACCGTCCTGTGCAAGACAGAATAGCGCCTATAGAAAAGAGGGGGTGTTCGGCGATTCGCGCGACCGCCTAGCTTGAGCGATCCCAAGGCCAAGAGTGGCCAATCACGCGCGAAGGCAAGAGTGTGCTGATGACAACAAATAAATAACCATACAGCATGGGCCCAGAGATAAGAAACGTCAAAATCGGGTCGAGGCTCAATCCCTTATTTTGGGTCGAAGGACCAGCCGAAGTCGTCCATTTTCTTAAAAGGCATTTCTTATTCCTTTGGACTGTGGCATCCTCCTGATTCTCTTATATCTTTGTTTCTTAGATCTGGCTAAGAATACAACAGCACACCAAACATTCATGCAGGAGTGGGTAAAGCAGCCCTACGAAAAAAAACAATGTTCAGCTATGGGTGAGGACGGGGTGGGAGCACGGAACGAGCAGCAGTGTGACGTTTCTTATTGGACACCCTCCCCCAGCAACCCTTGTTTCATATGTATTGGGGGTATCGCACGATCATGTTTCTTATCGGGACGCATCTTATATTGTGGCCGAGATTGAGCTGTGTTTCTTAGGCCCGTTCCAATCAGCGGGGAAATTTCCCCTATTGAAAACACGGAACGGTGAAAAGAAAACCGGCCCTTTTTTCGCTTGTTCCAATCGTGATGTCAGCGCAAGAATACAGTTCCTGCACTGAATACACGCTTTGGTCGACATACCGCAGGTTGACTGGGATTGCTCACCATAGAGCAGCGGTAAAAGCGCAAAGAGCAGCACCCGACAAAAAGGACAGCACACTTAATAAGACCCCGTCCACCCGGTCTGCTGTTTTCAGCATCAGGCGCAGGGCAGAGTGTCGCAACCTGGATGTTGCTTTCAATTTCTTCAGTTTGCCGGCTCACTTTTCACCGTTGCGACCCCCTTCTTTGACCATCACCTGTCGAAAGGTAGACGAGCTCAACCATCATAGGGCGGTAGCGGCGCTGAGGGCCAGCATCATGTACAGGACCACTACGAAAGAATTAGCGTGTCGGAGGCCCTGTTGCTCTATATAGTGCTGCGTGATGCCGTGGATTGTGTTGATGTCTGCGACCAAGAACAGGCCATCTCACCGCATATTTTCAAAGGGCAGTTTGCCCGAGGTGGCACACATCCTTGACACACCTTCTTGAGCAGCACCCGAGCCCCCAATACCCACGAAGCAGCACGGTGCCGGGAGTGAGTATCACATAGACAGGCGAACGAACCGAAGGAATCAGCGCGTTGGAGGCCTTGGCGCTGCTGCTGCTGTGTTCGTTCTACTGTTTCTATGTTTGTCATGTGTGATTGAGCAAAAATCCCGAGCATCAACAGCACCAGTTGAAGACGAGAGGGCCATACAATGTCTCAGTTTGGACCAAGAACGGACTGAACCCGGCTTATGCCGCTGGATTATGTCCGCAATAGACCTGGACGTGAGTGTAGCAGGCTGTGCTAGCGTTCTCAGTGATGTTACAGCGCCCGCGGTGCGCCTGCCCGACCCTTTAGCAAATAACCGGATCGGGGAAAGGAGCACCCAGTTTTTTTTTTGCCCTTGCTCCTTCCCCGATCCGGTTCTTCATGGGTAAAAATGCCTCCGCATCTGCACGCAAGAAACGATTCGGGGAATTGTTTCCGGGAAATTTTCAAGGCTCCTCTCGGGAATTTTCTCGCGGTACTTTTCCCGCGGGAATTCCACGGGAACGCCAATTGGTAACGTTACCGTGATAATTCCAGGTTACCGTACCCATCCAAATCGTTACCATGCAAATGGCCTTCTCCCATTCCCATCCAAATCGTTACCACGGAATTAAAATCCCGTTGTTCCCACCCAACCAATTACCGTGCAAAATGTCAAAATCCCGTGGCTTTTGGTTACCACCCAGGCAATTACCGCGCAGATATAGAATTACCGATACCGTACGGGAGTAACACGTTTTGTTGTTTTGTTGTTTGTTTTTCTTCACATTAAACTCGTGTCAGTTGCCAATCCCAAAATCTAGCAAAGACTCGGCCCGTGGTCACAAAAATGCTAAAGCCATCAGAAGATCTAAAGAACACGCACACTATTAGCAACGTTATCTACTGTAAATGTAGCTGAGGGGGCTGCCTGCAAACGCTTGGCACGGTAGGTCGCTGGTTCGTGCTCTGCCATTAGTTTTCTTTTTCTTTTTGTGCTCTTCTTTTTTGAAATCCCTCTTCGATCGATCAAGCAAAAGGAGAACCTTTTTTGTTGTGTTTGAACTGCTTGCCTGCGGCGTGACGCAGATACTGTATACAGGCAGTAAGTATTATGCTTGCTTGTGGTTAAGCTCGATATGTGTGTACGTGGTAGCTGGTGGTTTATGCATCTTCTCGCAGATAAGTTTGATGCGTTCAGTCCTCACGTAGCTGAGATAAGGTTGATGATCTAGTGATCGACTTCGAGATGTCGCTCTGGACGTACATGATGTAGTTCGTTTATTTTGTCCTTTCTTACTTTTTTTTTTTGTCTTTTGCCTCGCCTTTGGATAACTTGATTGCGAGATTTCGCCTGTAGTCTCAAAAAAATTGAAAAACGAAATGCGATACGAAGTGCGGCAGGTTTCACTCGTGTGTTTCATGTTCTTTGTGAACACGCTGTTTGGGTGTCACACTTACTGAAAAAAAATGCAACACCATTAGTTACAGTGCAGCGCCGTGTGGAGTGTTTCCATCCTACGTTACCGTGCATTACCGTGGTGGCGAGTTGCCACCCAAATACTACCGTGCGTTCCCGTGGTTGCTAGTTCCCCTACGGGAGTTACCGTGGTGGGCGGTTACCATCCAAATATTACCGTGCATTACCGTATTCGCTGGTTCCCGTACCAATCGTTGCCGAACTCAGAAATCGTTACCGAGAGGAGCCTTGGAAACTTTGCCTGATTAGAATAGCCATTTTTTGTCCTTATTTACTTTTCGTAAAAAAATGATCCTTAATTTCTCAACGGATTTTTTCTTATTTGCGGGCCCGTACTGTAGGCATCAAGAGAAAAAAAGCACAACATTTCAGACCCTCTATGTGTACTCTCGCTAGAAGATATTTTGTTTAGCCCGGCATAAGATTTTCATAAAACAAATTGCGTTGAATAACTGACGAGCTAAAGTTTCTTAAGCGATTTTTGTTTTGTTTTTTGGAAACGGGGGCACGAATATCTTGGGTTTTTATTGAAAAGCCCAGGCTGTTCGAGAAAATAGAATTTAATTCGAGGGAAAGGGGTGATTTTCGTTTAAGAATAACGATATCTTTGTGCCCCGTTTTCCAGAAAATGAAACCAAAATCGCTCAAGAAACTTCAGCTCATCAGCTATCCAACGCAATTTGTTTTATGGAAATCCGATGCCCGAGCAAAAATTTATGATTTTTAAATATCCCTCACAGAACCCCGCCCTCCGCCCAGAGCAATTATTGTGGTGCGGGGTGCAAGTGGTCTACTGACGTGTTGCGCATAAAGCGGGTTGAACCAAGACTAAAACCCATCAAAGACGAGAGAAAGAAGCCCGCGTTACAAGTCTTCCATTCCCAACCAGAACTAGCTGTAGATGAAGTTGATAACATGGCAATTGCCCCCACCACCCTACCCACCTTGCTTTTTATGAGCATGGGGCGTCCCGTCTGCTGGGTGTAAGCAGTCCCATGGGCGTATGCAGTTTGCAGCTTACCGAAATAAAAGCCTCCTCTTGAGCTGTGAATCTCCGCATTCACTTATTTCATCACTGACTCATTTCGACCTAGATCGATGTGTGATCGCAACGTCCAATGATATCACTTCTCGTCTACCCTTTCCCACCGGACACAGAGATACATCGTTTACACCACAGACAAACTGATTGCATGCACCCACGCTGTGAACCAATATTCTTGCTATGTTTTTTACTGTAACGAGCACTACATCTGGCGTCACCCTTTGGAGGCTTGATACCCACGTCCCAAAGGGCAACCTTGTATCATATCAGCCGTGCGCTTATTAAAACAGAACGCAAGTTTACAATAGCTCCTTTGTGGTTCGGCCTTCCTCCTGTGTAGCCCCGGTCGACACGTCAACCATGTACACCAAAAGATGTGTACATTAGCGCCAGGATAGATGGGGGCGAATAGATTGGGACGAACACACACACACACGTTCGGCCACGCCTCCTTTCACCGGCTACAGCTTGTGGGATTTGTTTTTTGTCCTCCTCACCATAAATCTTGGGAGCACACCTAAATACTCCCCCAAGGAACGGCATTTTGTGTCATAGTATCTTGCGTGAATGAAAATCGGTCAAGACGGCCTACTGCATCAACCACAGTAGCTAAGACCGTTGACCTGCGTGGTGCGTCCTTCTAGCTGCACCAACTCGCTCAAGATTTCTAAGTTGAAGTATTACCATGTAAATGCGCTGATCTCGTTGGTTCCGTCGCTTTCTGCCGCTGCCGCTCTGCGGCTATGAAGCATTCAAGCCGACTGTGATCGATATGTCCATGCAGAATTCTGCGACCCGGAGCGACGTTACGCATGTAAAGTATGAAGAATACTGCCAAGCGCTGAGCCACTTCGTTCTTTGTTCCGCAACAAGCGCCAAACGCTGTGTGCGACCTTTGTGGCAATGAATCAGGGTGTTGCTTCGATCTCTCGCTACATGTGCAGCATGTCTCCAGGTGACAGAATGTAAAAACGTAAACTGTTCTTGGACGAAGGGCAGGTCCATATCTGAGACGTGCTCTGTTTCTGTGCTCGTGCGCGGTCTCTGTAGGGAACGCGGCGATGATGAAGATGATGGCCCATGCGCGTGGCGAGATGACAACTTGGGTGGAGCTGGAATTTGAAGCAACGGGTGCTCATGTTTGCGCACGCTACAGCACAAGTGTTCCTCGGCACGAGGCCAGACAGGTAGTGCACCAAAACGTCCCGCCTTCGCAACCTCGTCGTTGCATTTGTGTGCACGCCTCATCCATGTTTTTTTGCGCGCCATGTGTGCCGATGTTAGACTCGTCGGTAGACCATCATCGCTCTTTGCGCCCTTTCGTGTTGCCAGGCGCACTGTGCCGTTGCGGAAGCTAGATAGTCCATCCCCACACCGGATCGTGCTACACGCATCGCCTATGCAGTGGCAGAGGTTTGTTGTGGTGCCACCAGCTTGCATGTTGTCGGTCACAACATCCATGCCTTATTCCTCCGAAAATCATGCTTGCACAAAGGTATGGGTATTTGGCGCGCGTTTGCAAGGAATTCAAATCACCATCGAACCTGCTGTGTGTCGTAGGTTCGGCATATTTCTGAAATGGTGTAGAAAGCAGGTCGATCTTTTGGGCATGTTGCCGGCTGGAGCTTCTGAGTGGGGAAGCTGCATTCAACAAGGAGCGCTACCTCGTTTGCTCCCTTGAACTTCCGATTTGCTCAAGGACGGCACACTCTCTCCACATATTTACCGCGGACATGCGCGTTACTCGCATTCCGATAACCTCCGGGTCTGTCCAACCTTCAACCCTTCACGTATTGGCCACGCCACGGCAAAGAATACCCTTCTCTTTGTAAGTGCGCCGCCCTATTTGTCTGTCGGAGGGCTAGAACTCGGGCCGGGTTAGAGTTTCACGCGAAGAAACAACACCTTGTGGCATCCCCCTTGCCCCGCTGTTCGGCAACAGCAGCGTCTTCCGCAGCTCGCCACGAGCTCGATCTGTGTGAGCTTCAGATTCATTCATAGGTAATAATACGATACTGTAACAATGAGATCTGGCTGAGGGTGAGGGCAAAGCTCTCTGTGGTGAAATTGTGACCGCCTTAATAAATGTTAGAGTACACTGTGTTTACTCTGGCGAATGGGTGTGTGATTGCCCGCACCAGCAAGGGTTCTACATGTGACGGCCGTTCTAGCTCAACAATGATATTTGCGGAATGTCCCGTCATTGGGCAGTTCAAGATGGCTACAGTAGTTCTTTTCGAACTGAAATAACATGATGGCTGCAGTGGTCCTCAAGAGCTGCTTGACCCGTTCCCCGAGTTTGTTGGACCTGTTCGCCCCCTGGTACTTTGCTGTAGCTTCGTCTCTTATGCAATCTTTGTGTAGGTCTGTCTGTCGGTGGAGAGGCTTGCTGGCGCGCTTCTCCCACAGTGCAGCAGGGGTTGGGCAGGCTGCCTCATCTCCTGCAGCTTGGGGTTGGATGGTGAGCCGAGGGGCAGACAGCTCGGGGCCAGGGGGCGGTTCCAGCACAAGGTGAGACAGGTCTAGGGGCAGAGATGGCATGCAGCCTCGACAAGTACCAGGGACGTCAGGAGACGGACGCGTTTTCCTCTACGCCTCTCGTTGTGTTGTAGTTTTGGTGGCACACTAGCCGTTCATCTATTCCATATTCTTCATGCAGTATAGCAGAACGAGGTTCCCGTGGCACAGGGGGGCTAACCGCAAAACGAAGTAAAGATGTCGGCCAGGGCATCAAGTTGGGAACCTCGAATACTTTGTAGCGGCTAGGTTGGGAGTGCGAAGGATGATAGTGTGTTTCGCATTTCGTGCCTAGTGAAGCTGTAAGCTCCAGTCTTTCCGACCTAGTTTCATTTTTGTCGCAGACTGACCCTCTTACTCCAATTCCCCCACCGTTGCCCGACCGTGTCTCAAAAGCCGATCTCGACCTATGGCGCACACCTCGCGACATCTCGAGTATGCTTCGATATGGCATCCCAAATCATGGCAGTAGCGTACGTCACAAGTGTGCGGCCATGTGCGACCATGCGCGCTGTTTCTCTCTCGTCTTCACTGGTTCGCCGTCTTGCTCTCCTCATCGCTCTGTTTGGAAGATTCGAATCTCATGGTCAGCTGTGTGGCAAAGAATCAACAGACCGGTGTCGACCTACAGTACGGCGCACGTTTCGCGATGTGTTGAATATGCCTCCCCTCGCAAACTCTGGTCGACTTCCGCGCGAAGTAGCATACGCCACAAGATTGCGGCCATTATGCGACCATGCGCGCTGTTTTGACCGGTTCGCCGTCTTCCTGTCTTCATCACTCTTCATCGCTCTTTTTGTCTTTACTTCTCAAGCAATTTAGGAAAAATTGAATCTCGCAGTCTGGTGGACAGCAACCAACAGACCGATATCGCCTACGGCGCACGCCTCGCGATATCTGGAGGATGCCTCGGTAGGCATCGTGATTCGTGGTCCCTCGCCAAGTTTCATCACCCTCCGAGCGCAGTAGCATACGCCACAAAAGTGTGCGACCATGAGCGACGATGTGCGCTGTTTCTCTCCTCTTCACCGCTCATGTTTCTTTCGACCATTTCGGAAAAAAACGAATTTCAGTGTCCGCTTCAGCAACCAACGGCATCATGTCCATTCATTGCAGGTGGTGGTTTAGTCCATGAAAGTGTATGTGGGCTGAGTGGGCTGAGTGAGTTGTCAACGCGACCTATTGCCAACAAGTCATGATACGATGAAAGCGCGCACGGTGCGCCGATGTGCAAGCAGCCTGCATAGGCCAGCAGTGTGCGACCATGTGCATTCATGCGCTCTCTCCATCGCTCGTTTTTGTGTAGATTTCGGATTTATATGAATCTCAAGGATCCTTGCAGCGTCATCACCCTGCATTATCAATCAGCAGAGAATTTCCGGTATACATACGTAGACAAGATACAGCACGGGCTATGCTGCAGAGATCGAATAAGATTCATCCGCCTTCATTCCGGTCGCCCCGGTGGTCTAGTTGGTATCCGCGAAACCTTCTAGAGGTCAGGTCAGGGGTTCGAATCCCGGCGTAAGCGAGCTTTTCTTACAAAGTGAGTTTTTCTCTCGCTTCCGCTCCTGGTCTAGTGGATAGCGCTTGTTCGTGTGTACACAGAGGGAAGAGAGTGCTGAACTCTTCTCGCATTAAAAATCGAAGGCAAAGTACCGCAGGAGGGGAGGGTAGAGAGAAGCTCTTCTGTGTGACCACGGGTTGGAGTAAACGGCACTAGTGCTGTGAGCGCTGATTTGAAGTGAAGATAAAAAAAATAAAAAAAATCCATACAGTACTCGAAACGAACCCCCGTGTGGTTAATTTTGTACCCCACAAAATGCCATCACGCGAGGGTGGTATCTTGTGCAACCTACGGTCAAAATATTCAATATTTCAAATTGTTTCGGGCGGGTGTCTTTGTCCATGGCGCAGCAATCGTGCACGTACACGGATGCACAGCAGCAGCCAGAGAAGCTTGCCAGCATCTCAAGAACGAGGGTCTCGCTCGCCAATGTATCGTGTTGTGTACGTTCTTTCCTTCATTCGAAGTATCGATTGCTCGCGGGTGAAGGTGGTCTGATTTGAGCCGGGGGCCTCTATTACTGCGTTATAGAAGCTCTGTTGTTCCCTGCCTCTTGCGTCTTCTGTTTGTGTCCTCACGCGCGTTCTGTTTGTGTGCTCACGCGCCGCTGCTGCTGCTCTGCTACTCTAAACCCCTGCTGTGTCCAATGGTGGGTTTCAGGCAAGACAGATTGATGTGTGTGGGTTGAAAGGTTTACCACCGCGACCTACAAAAGATGGCAGTGCCAATCAGAGATTCGGTGCGCCGATGTGCAAGCATACTGCCTACGCTAGGATTGCGCGACCACGTGCAATCATGCGCGCTGTTTCTCTCCTCTGCACCGGCTCGCCGTCTTCCTTTTGTATCCTCCGAGAACTATTTTGCTCTGGAGAAGGTCGGACTAAATTGTTGAATCTCTGGGTCCACTGGCAGCAACCGCACCAGCCGATGTGATCGGATTATGAACATCCATCTGCATCTGCATGTCAACATGCACGCGCACTACGTGTATATGCATTTAGCACGGGCAATCCATTCAGGGATCGAGCGTTGGATTTCATCAGCCGTCTAAACGGAGAAAATACAGCGAACTGAAGAAACATCAGCTTCAGACAGGCAACGCCGATCAACCACAATCAAAGATTGCTTTCGTGATTGCCCCTGAGGGGACGGAATGCTGAACCCTTCTCTAGTTGATCGGTGAAGGCGTGCACCGCAAAACTCGTAAAATGTATCACCCGCCGCCAAAAAAAACGGGCAGAACATGTATTAGTAGGGAAGGAACAACGCACAAGGAAAGGGCCGTTCCTCACATTCAGAGCTGAGTCAAGAATTTAACGAACTTTTTGACGTTCAACCATGCTACAAGTAGAATAACCGACGACCTATCGTGGCACTCAAACGATTCCAAGAGTTCCAACTAAAGGGTGTGCGAAGGGCGGTGTGAATCAAACCAAAAACGACACCATACTCGCCAAACACGTCGTGCGCGATGTTACGCTTTTTGTGCTAGATGTGCCCTTGCAGCTGTGGACGCGATTTTTCCAACTAGAAAAATCCCCCCGAACCTCTCGGGTTATTGGGTCTGGGTATAGGTTGGAGCCGACATACCTTCTGCGAAGCCAACACCATCCTCCCGGAGAAACAGTGCGGATTTCGACCCGGGCGATCCACCGTCGACATGCTGTTCGTCGTGCGCCGCCTCCAGGAGCTGGGGCGGAGAAAGAAAATACCGCTCTACATGTGCTTCGTCGACTTGAAGAAGGCGCATGATTCGGTGGACCGAGAGATTTTATGGAAAGTGCTGGCCAGGGCCGGAATTCCCGCGAAGCTGATCAAAGTCATCCGCCAATTCCACGATGGAATGCGGGCCCGGGTGCGCATGGACGACGGAGAACTATCGGACTGGTTCTTCGTCACACAGGGCGTGCGACAAGGATGTGTGCTATCCCCACTGCTGTTCAACCTCGTCTTCGCCGAGGTCCTCGAGGTTGTTGTCATCCGATTCAGCGAGGATGATGTTGTTTTGCGGAACCTGGTGTGCTTGGAGGAGGGGAAGACGGAAGCGGGGGGGGGGGAGGAGACACCCCTTGACCACGTACGGAGGGCAGTATGGGGGATGCTGTATGCCGATGATGCCGGCGTCGTATCGAGGTCTGAAGAAGGACAGGCGAGAATGATGACCATCATCGTTGAGGTGTTCGGGGAGTTCGGGCTACCGGTGTCGGAGAAGAAGACGGAGACGCTCCTGATGCGCGCAAAGGACAAGCCGACTACAACATCACAGCCCCCCCCGCCTCCACCGCTGACCATCGAAGCCGCGGGACAGAAATACGCCCAGACGACCGAGTTCCGGTACCTCGGTGGCCTCGTCAACGAACATGGCGACCTCACCGGGGAGATCAACTACAGGAGCAGAGGAGCGTGGGCGTGCCTCAGGCGATATGGCCAGGAGCTCTTCGACAGACCGAAAGCGCCATTCCGACTCAAGAACCACCTGCTCCAGGCGGAGGCGATGGAGGCACTGCTGTACGGCTGCATGACATGGTCACCACTTAGCGGCCACTATCAGACGCTGCGGTCGACACACCACCGACTGCTCCTTCGAGTTATCGGGTACAAGCGCAAGAAAGACACCTACCGGCAGCTCTCTTACGCCCAGACGCTGAAGAGGGTCGAATGCCAGAGCGTTGAAGCCACGATCCGACAACGACGCCTACTGTTTGCGGGAGCAGTGGCAAGGCAGCCGGACGGGCGACTCCCGAAACGACTGATGCTCGGCGAACTGGCGGGGGGAAAAGCCACGTAGGGGGGAACAGGAACAGAACTGGCCGAAATGTGTGCTCGACGACCTGCAAGGCATTCGGGGCCGACCGCGGATCTACGAAAACCGATCCATGTTGTCTCGGAATCCCGGTAGCGAAACACACGGCACCGAAGTTAAAGTGGACGGAAGCCGCGAAGGTGGAGGGGGGAGTACCCTGGCATGCGGCGGTGCTGCAGGGAGCTGAGAGGTTCATGACCTCCTGGCACGAGAAGGAAGAAGAGGCCCGCCGACAACGAGCGCTCAAACGAAACCACAAGCCAACAACCAATGGGGGGGGGGGGGGCAGGAGACGGACGAGACGGCGAGGGAAGAAAGCAAACGAGAAGAGAGGGACCGAGTGGCAGGATACGTGCCGGATTGAATTTTTGTTTGCCAGTTCCCCCCCCCCCCAACGCTGCACCATTGCACCAACCCCCCACTAGTGATGACGTCCCATTACAATGTATCGCTGGTTGGTGGCCATGTTTGCGTGTTTGCTTGTTCGTTAGTGGTCAATGCGACCGTGTGCCTTTTTCTGCCTCTTATTTTTTGTTCGGC